>NC_051174.1:102314113-102399113 GCF_013339725.1 Rhipicephalus microplus
AAGCGACCCTTAACAATAGGAAATGGCTTTCTGCGGAAAATAAGCGCACCTGAAATAGGCGATATTTGGGGTAGAAAGGTATGATGTCCCTCTTAGCTCCACGGTTTCTTAAAATACTGACTAGAGAGCGCTGCACCACTGAGATCATTCAACCATCATTAGAACAATGGACTTGGCCAGTCATGCTTGCGGTTTTGCTTATGTACGCGGCTTTGCTTATTGTATTTTATGTTTCCCTTTGTGTAAAGAAAAGGACAGTGGTCTGTTGTGAACCTGTAAAGCTCATTCAAACCTCTGCGTAATCGGTCACGATGGTGATACCTACCGGTAAACAGATTGATGAACTTCGTTTCTAGACAAAGGTGCTGTAGGTGAACCGAAGTCGCATGGAACCAAGAGAAGAGCTCATGGAAACCACTGTACTGCACATCATTCTTATACTAATGGAAGTGCCATGCCTTGCAGCTCCTGCAGCCGCTTTTGCCAGATTTCGCTGTTTATGACCCGCGACGTAGCACAAAAGGGTGGGGCCACTGCTTAAGCATGACCTTATTTCCACAGTTCGTGGTAGTACCCCTTCTGTTGTCACACACCGCCTGGCGCAGGTCGTTCCGTGAAAAAACGGGATTCTGGAAGTGTTGTGTTGCACAGTCACTTCCCTTTGGTCTTTTGCAGGTCAACACGCTAGGCGCCATTGGAGTACTGATCACGTGCGTCGTCCGTCGCCAGCGTTGGCGTCGCCTCGTTTCGCGGGTGCCAAGCGCCAGCATGTGGTCACCCTCAGAAGCATCGACGACGGTGCTGTGGCCGGACCCCATCGATAAGCTTGATCATCAAATGGCCGAAGAGTGGCGCACGTACATGCCGAGCCCCAGGCCCATCCTCTGCTTCCTCAACCGCGAGGGGATTTCTCAGGTGGATTCTGTGTTTTAAGCGTGCTTGTTATGAGTTGTAGATTTCATTGGCTGCAGGTGCGCGAAAGGCCAGGTGCCTGATAAAGGACAAAAATGCGGCTCTCGATGTTGCACTGGTCACATGCGCATATGTATACTCCGTTTCATGACGTTGAAGCGATTGTAGAAGCGCGACTGTGGGTGATGTAAGTGGAAATTTTCATAAACTACCATGGGTACAGGTTAGCTAGAAAGGGGGCCTCTAATTGCTGTTGCACAATAGCTCTCCTTACACGACTTTTCACGCCTATAACATTATTAAGTTTTTTGTAAAGATCGAATATCTGTTAAATTCGTACCTTGTTCTCTTTGTAAAGGCCACCTCCGGACACATTTTTATTGCGCCAGTTCCCGGGCTTCTACTGCAACGAGATCGTGTACAACGGGGTTACCTTGGACAATGCCACGCTTCAACCCCTGGCTGACGCCACGGACGACGCCATAATTTACCACCTCGACCAAGTGCGCAACGCCTTTTACCCTCACTGGAAGATCGTCCTCAACATCTTCGTCGGGGAATATGCGGCGAAGAAGATGCTGGGTGAACAAGAAAAGTTGCTTGACTCCCTATTCGCCTTGCTAGAGCGTCACCGCGCCGTTGACGGCGTCAACTTCGACTTCGCCGACGACGCCTTTTTCAGAGACGCGGACGCCTCCAGTGATGCCGCCTCCCTCTTCGCCTCGGCCAAGGCGGATCCACGTTTGGGCAACCGCACCTTGTCCGCCATGATGCCATACGCGGCGACGGTTCTCCTGCACGAGGAGCTGTCCCTCACCATCGACCGTGTCCTCGTGAAGACCCACAATCTCCTGGACAAGACCTCGGTGACGACGCAGCTGGCTGCACCGCTTGACTACGCCGGCTCGGCGCACCGTCGCCCCAACCACCGCACGATCATGGGTCGCCTCGAAGGACTGGAAGAGAACCTGGGGAAGAAGACTTGTTTCACGATCGCCCTTTCGGGAATCGTTTTCACGCTTAAGTAAGCCATTTCTACCAAAAAACTTATTTGTTATAGCGTATACGAAATTTTGCTTCCACGTGATTGACAACAGTGCATTACTAATTTTGGCGACTGCCCTTCATGTTGGGCCAGTGGCTATGGTTCTCAGCAGGGAAAGTTTGCCTACGGACGTTACGATCGCATTATGGTGTAGATGAAATGGTTTAGGATATGTACTGTGCGATGTCATTTCACGTTAAAGAACGCCAGATGCTCAAAATTTCCAGAGCCCTCTACTACGGCGCTCAAAATTGTGATATTGCGGTTTTGAGACGCTAAACCCTATATGTCATTATAAAACGATGGTTCGGGCTACTTGGCGGACATTCTTGCAACATTTGTTGGCACATCTGCTAAGAAAGTAGGATAGAACTAAACAGAAAGTAGCTTGTGTCTGTTTACTTATATCTCATATTATGTGGAGGTGCGCAAGTAACTTTACCTCAAACAACGGAAAGTAGACGCATGCTTTACGCACACTTAATAACAAAACTGACAGGCGCAAACGAGATGCTTTTCAGTAATAGGATATAAGTGCGCTGTAATTATTCTCCGTTAACGCAGTATTTTTTGTTCATTGCGAGATGTTTAGCTTTTGTGTGGTAAGGAAGCATGAGTTGCTAAAAAAGAAGTGCTGTCGACCTTAGTTCTGAAGGCGAATATTAAAACAAAAAACGTTTGCCTTTATTTTAATGCTGTAGAGGACGTGGTTGCACAAAAACACAGGAAGATAATCTCGCCTAAAAAAATACTGAAACATTTATTATAAACTTTGCTGAATGACTTGAGAATAGCTTGATTCACAAATGGCAGCTCAATTCGGCGTGCCATACTTTCTTCAGCTGTGTTTTTTATTACAACCTAATGCTAATATTATAAAACTGGAATTTTGAGCTACCATACTCAGTCTATTCGATATTGTACATGGACATGGGTGAGTGCAGTGAAGTATTGCAATGAGCAAATTGAGGTGATGAGTAAGCGACCCCCCCCCCCCCCCCGCTCACGCGCTAATTCAGTTTTTTTATCATTTTTGACCATCTTCGCTCTCTTTTATTAAAGACCATAGTATTCTTGGGGACCTTCGACGCAAAAATTTCGGTAGTCTCTGTCTGTCTGTCTGTCTGTCTGCTGTCTGTCTGTCTGTCTGTCTGTCTGTCTGTCGTCTGTCTGTCTGTCTGTCTGTCTGTCTGTCTGTCTGTCTGTCTGTCTGCCCACTCTTACCAGGCATCGGTTACTTGAAACGGCCGACCCCATCCGCAGCGACCACCAATGTTGCTCAATGTTGAGCGTCATGCTTGTGCAATTGTCAATTAAAAAGCAATTATTGCGCATGGTCTGGGACACCAAAAAACACGCATATATTCTGCATATGCAAATCTCTACATGAAAACGCATACATAAGTAATGTTTAGGACCGTTGCGCTATCAGGCTGCGTTTACCATGCAACGCTTGTACGGCACGGGGAGTGTTTTCCAACGCTTTGCTAAGACGAGATGGGGTGGCACCTTACTCGTCTCTCGCGTTCTACACCTATCACCTCTGAGACGGGCGCGCACGATCACGCGCTTTGTTTTCCAAAAGAAACTGCCAGATGGCGCTCATGTCTGACGTGTGACGTGATTTGATGCGCTCGTTCGCCTCCGCTGCATGCTCGAGGCACTCTAACGCAGCGCCTCTGGAATACCTTTCACCGATTTTCTTGCGCAGAACATAAATTAAATGTTTTGTTCACTCTCTCCACACGCAAGACTATTGTCTTTCGACGACATTTGCAGAATAAATGCAGATACGGGGCCGATTTTCTCTTTGTCTCTATCTATAGAAAATTTTTCAGTATTTTTTATTCTGTCACATACATTCAACGGCCTCTATTACACTGTCTTCACCCCCCCCCCTTTTTTTTCCTTCTTTTAACCATCAACTCATCACTAACATTGCCCTTATTTGCACCTCCTTGCTCTGTTATATTATGCATTACTATGCTTACCAGGAGTTTCTTGACATATTGCTGCTTTATCTGGCACTTGCCTGCCGAGTTAACTGTCTGCTACAGCGTATTTACTACAAGCCTAATTGAAAGCACTGAACACCACTCCTGGGGCATCTTATGTAATCTTTTTCTTGATATTTCCCTGATGCCACAAATGATTTATGATATGACTGCACTGCTAATACTGTATTTATACAATCAGGTATGTACTTTTTCTATGGCCCAGATCTCCATCAAAGTGTGACGTAGGTGATCCCGTGATGCCAGGACGCCCTGGGAAGGCCTCCTTCTCGGATGTATGCACCGACGCGCCCGACCGTGTCAAGAACATAGAAGACGACGTCGCCTACAGCTCCGAGAACTACACGTGGGTGTCGTACGAGGACCAGTTCACCGTCTTCGAAAAGACCGCCAAGGTTCTGCGTCACTGGAACCTTCTGTGCGTCGCCGTGGTCGACGTCGACCTCGATGATGTCCGAGGCCAGTGCGGACGCGCCGTATCCGCTGCTGCAGGCGCATCTACGAGACATCGTACATGCTCAAGTATTCGCCAGAAGTGATCACTTCCTCGAGTGTGAAGTGATTTCTTCTGGTGTTTTCGAATATAATTTGCGTCTGCGCAGATCTTTCTCGCCAGACTGTTACACATGGTGTCGTTATTTTAGGAGGTACGCTAACAACGCATTTCGTTGCTTCGAACTCGGTGTCGCGCTATCCATGGAACTTGAATGCATATAAACAGAATTTCCTGGCACCTCTGCAAGCAGACGCTAGTGCCATTTCCGTGAGGTTCAGGCTGTCGCAATCAACGTTTATATAACCGCTTTGGCGCCATCTATTGAATGCCAGTGTAGGCCACTACAATTCACTGCCGCCTCGTTGATCGGCGACTATGGGGCGCTGGCACCCGCATTCATCTTGCTTTCCTTGTGAACAGGGCTAGCAGTACTAGTAATAGTCGCCGAAATATTGCGTTTCAAAGGTATTTTCATATGGTAAAACATTCTGAGTTGTAAACAAGCAATAGAAGGCTGAAAGCAGGAGTGGCGTTAAGGGAGGGGAGGGGGGAAACACGGGAAGCTGAAGCCCCCCTTCCGGAATTTTCCTCAGCCCCCCTTAACACTCCCCCAATAGCAAACATATTTCTAACACAACGCCTATTGTCACCGCCTTTCATCCCCCCTCCTTCAATGAACTTACTGTGACTGCCCCTCCCCCCAGTAGAAAAAATGACAGAGGCTTAGCTCAGCTATGCCAGGATATACGTAGCGTTAGCAAAGGTTCAGCTCATTATTTTTAGCTTTCCAGAGTGTCTAGTTTTAGTTTGATTATCATGCTTACTGCTGCTGCAATGACACACGAATATTTATTTTGCCGGGCAACTACTTCGGGATCCGATGAGTGAAGCTTCTCCGCTCTACTGCACCAGAGTAGCGTTGTGGGCTTGTTGGTTATGCATTTGAAAGAAATTTATGTAGCGCGAGGCAAAAAAACGGGAACAGGAAGGAATAGACAGAAAACGGTGGAAAAATTTTAGACCATTATCATCACCGATAAGGGTCACCTTTTGTTTGACGTCACACTTTGCAACGAGGCGCTATATATAAGCTCTTTTCGAGTAAAAACTTCCCCATGCAGTTGCGTTGGCTTCACCGCACGAATGGCCAGACCTGGTTCAAAAATTTTAGCCATTTATCACCCCTTATAAGGCACAACTTTCGTCTGGCGTCACACCTTGTAGCGAAGTGCCATTTATGCGGTCTTTCTGTGTTAAATGTTCCCAAGTACGTTGGCTTTACCACATGAAGGGCCAAAAACGGTCAAAAAAGTATAGCCCCTTATTGCCCACGATAAGCTTCAACTTTTGTATTACGTCACACCTTGAAACCAAGCACCCCTGGTACGTTGGGTTCACTGCACGAATGGCCAAAAACGGTCTAAAAAGTTTAGCCCATTATCACCCGCGATAAGAATCAACTTTTGTTTGACGTCACACCTTGCAACGAGGCGCCATCTAAGAGGCTCTTTCCGAGTGAAAAGTTGTCCTGGTACGTTAGCTTCACCGCACGAAGGGCCAAAAACCGTCGAAAACGTTTAGCCCCTTATCAACTCCTGATAAGGCTCAAATTTTGTCTGACGTTACACCTTGCATCGATGTGCCATCGATGCGCAATTTCTCAGTTCAAGTTGGCCCTGGCACTTTGGCTTCACCACACGAAAGACGAGAAACAGTAGAAAAAGCAAACTATGACGTCAGAAAAAATTTGAGCCTTATCGGTGGTGATAAGGAGCTTAACTTTTTCGACTGGGTTTGGCCATTCGTGCGGAGAAGCCAACGTACGAGTGCAACGTTTAACTCAGAAAAATTCAATAGATGGCCCATCGCTGCAAGCTGTGACGTCATATTAAAGTTGAGCCTTATCGGGTGTGACAAGTGAACCAACCCTTTCGACCTTTTTTGACCATTCGTTCGGTGAAGCCAACGTACCAGGGGAACTATTAACTCCGAAAGAGCGCATATCTGGCGCTTCGCTGCAAGGTGTGACATCAGACAAAACTTGAGCCTTATCAGGGCTGATAAGGGGCTAAAGTTTTTCGACCATTTTTGGCCATTCGTGTGCTGAAGCCTACGTACGAGGGGACCATCCAGCTGGGAAAGTGCGCATATATGGCGCCTCACTGCAAGGTATGACGTCAGGCAAAATTGAAGCCTTATCAGAGCTGATAAGGGGCTAACATTTTTCGAGTGTTTCTGGCTCTTCATGTGGTGAGGCCCACGTACCAGGGCAACTTTTCATTCGGAAATAGCCCATAGATGGCGCATCATTGCAAGGTGTGACGGCAAAAAAATTGACCCTTATCGGGGCTGATAAGGGGCTAAACTTTTTCAACCGTTCTTGGCCATCTGTGCTGTGAAGCCAAAGTACCAGGGGAACTTTTAACTTTAAAAGAGCGCATAGATGGCGAATCGATGTAAAGTGTGACGTCAGACAAAATTGAGTCTTATTAGGCGGTGATAAGGGGCTAAACATTTTCAATACTTTTTCAGCCAAGGTACTTGCTAGAAATTTTCGGCAGACTCTGAATACTACGACACAAGCTGGTCGAGACCTGCACGCCTACACTAACAACAGCGGTCAGCGGGTGTCATTTGCATCATCTGTGGCCCTCTCCTTCCGTAGGACCGCGATGCGATGATGGATCGACACCCCACGGATACATTGTGAGGCGTCGGTGCATGTAAGAGAAAAGAAAAAAAAATTCAACCGTTCCTTCAGGAAAAGCAAGGAAACAATGTTGAATGTGTGAGATTGCGCCTGTTTTGACATCTATACTTGACAGTAGCGGGCTACGATTGGTGGAATTTTTATGCAAATATTCATACTTCCATAATATCAGTGAAACGCCACAGTACCCATATATACAATAAAAAGAAGTGTTATTTCTCATGTTTCTCCATAGATGGAAAGAACAATTACGGTTATTTGAGAGGAGGTCAGGTAAGTTGATTACTTGTCCGATAAGTTTTGAATGTTTGCTGTGGAGGGGTGGGAAAGCTGGAGAGACAGCAGACAGTGATTTAATGTAGACAGCTGCCCCCCTTTGCCCTTATTAGAAATTGCCATTACCAATGAGAGGCCAAACTTACTTTTGTAAAATACTTAACTGCTGTCTAATCAATGCTCTGCTGTCAATTCTAAGTAGGGAGATCACATTTGAATCTTTGGTTGCGGACTTGCCCACTGAACATCAGTGTTTGAAGATGCATAATTCGAACTTCGAATTGGTAGTAATGGACACTTCCACACTAGGTAGTGCACAGGACAAGCAAAACTGATCTAGTCGTAAAACAGGACTTGCATGCTGTGCAAAATTATTACAATTATTGAATACCAAGCATTTCCGGGAAAGACATGTGGAAAAACAGTCTTGTCTTACCCCCTTGTCTTGAACACAAGTCCACTTGTAAAAACGACCTGAGCAGGTTCAACATTCTTCTCTTGGAGAGACTATATTCTGAACTAGTTTGGAGTAACATCTCTTGAATTTGAAATTTCATTTTAGCAATGCAATGTTCTGGTGTCTAACAGACTAATTTATTAAGATCTCGCTTACATAGGGCAACTGTTTGCTACCTTGACTGGTACAGCAACCAATATTGGGCAGAGAAGTGCTCAACGAGTGGAACACCTGCAGAGAGCACAAATAAGAAAGGTAACTTAACAAGCAATGTTGATTTTATTTGAGCAAATCTCAGCAATAAAACTTTATTTTTGAAACGGAAACAACACAATACATCAAAACAGCACAAGCAATTTGAAAAGAATACAGTTTGAGCTTTAAGCAAAGGGTGAGTACATATATGTTAGCTACTTGGGAATTCACACTTAACTGAACAAAGGCAGCAAGTAGTAGCACTACGGATTTGTAGTAACAACATATTGCATACCGATACCTATTCTCAATCGAAGAAATCTTGCAATAACAATACCTGTTAGCCAAAGAAAAAAAAATACAAAATTTGTGGAGGCCTAAATTTACTTCGTAAATGTGGAACAATACTAGTAGAAAAGAACCATGTACAGCAGAGCAACAAACAACCGAGCTGTTCCACACAACTCCCAATATTTCAAATCGTAATTTACCTGAATGACGTGGCACAAAGGAAGGCCTCGAATAATGATTTGTACTCTACTAAACTGACATTTACATCTTTACAACTCCGTGGCATTACCTCTTAAGGCAGACTGGCAGCGTGCGCCAGTGGACACTCACTCTAGGCATACGTCATAAACCCGACGTCCAGGGACCTCGCTTTTCGAAAACATTGCCGAGTGCATAGGCAGGACTTTAGCCACCTTTTTAAGTTACTTGTTCAGTCGCCAAGGTGACCCGTTGCGATGCTGCGGTAATAAGGATGGGCCTTTCCGGACTTTTACCGGTTGCGCAACTATAGTGGTCAGCATAAATTAAAAAAAAAAGATACATTCACTGCATATGTCTTAACTACAAAAAAAAAAAACATTACGAACCCATGTAGCTTGATGCAAAAAATGGTGGACCCATACGGAGGAAATCATTCTCACAAGAAAAAACAACAACTTCAAGAACACTCAAAGTGCACTAAAGAGAACGTACTGGCAGTCCCGTGATTAACAGTCAATGAACACTAGAATTTTACGATGACACAAACAGTCTTCACTCACGCAGTACAGCACACACCTTCGGTGCAACACTGCCTAATTCCTGCATTTGTGTTCTACAAAAGCATATAGAAGAACACTGCAGTAACAGACAAAAAAATAAAGCCTTACGTGCCGAACAGACTCCCTTTAAACCGCAAGTTTTGTTTGCGGTGATTACAGCCCGCACCGGCATACCACTTCAGTCGCATTGTTCGGCCTTTGGCATAATGTTCATGTTCATTTACAGTGTGAAGCGAGACCAAAGCATTCAAAGCTGAATGCCGAGTTGGAAAGCATATACTATCACCAAACACAGACTTAACAACATAACTGGTTCTAGATAAAGTCGTTGACCGCAAGCAGGTGGCCATGTGCTAGTATTGGACCAAATACCAATGCTCGCGACGCCCTCTAACCAGGACGCCCGAAGAAACCAGATTCGCAAGAAGCGAATACTGGACAAACAAGAACCTGCCGAGTGCGTCCGCACAATAGCCTAAAGACTGAACCACAGGAGCCCCAAGTTGTGATTGGCAGAGCGCGTCAGCAAAAGGGACAACAAACAACTAAAAAAAAAATACGCAAGACCTTCGCAGAAGGCGCAGCACAGTCACAGTGAAAGCTAGAAGAATGGCTTTTCAGAGCTTTTTCTAAACAATCATGGGGTAACTGCTTCAAGCACACTTCTTGGGTACCCACTATGGCATTAGTTACATACTCTGAGTTGTAGGCCGGCCCAATTCACTATGATAGCCTTCGTCATTCTTCTGAGAAGTGTGGTATCCGCTAAGCACTTGCAAGAAATTTTGTGCAAATTGTTCGAGCAGCGGCTGACGACGATGAGGAATTATGTCTGAAGATGGTATGCGCCACACTTAAGAGGTGGTCGAGAACAAGCTTTTTTAAAGTGTTCGAGCATTGGACCACCCACTCGTTCCGCTATTCGCATTGTGTGAGGCTTGGTTGTTCTTTTGCTGTTTTAAAATGCTTCATTACTTATATAAACATGATTCCTTTCCCGACGTCAAATCTGCCTAAGGCACGTTTGTCAACAAGTTCCAAGCACCAGCATGGCTCAGTAGTAGGACACGTGGCTGACATACAGTGAACCCGGGTTTGAGCTTCGCTGTGTCTTTAAAACTAGGCTTTTGTTTTTCTATTTCATGTGAAGTCATTATGGACACTGGTGGCGGTGCCATACATCTACGGCGTGGCGCGTGACCCGAGTTGCGATCTCATAACAACTTTCACTCTAAAACATGCACGCACAGAGAAAAGAAGCCTCCCTGCCGCACAGACCAACAGATGAATCTGTTTCAAGTTGCCCAGCTTTACATGCAGTTCAAAGCAAAACAGCATCAATATGCCACTACATTTCACAATGTGAATGGATGCCTATCATGGCGGACAAACATGTAGATCAGTCAAAATCTGGCTGCGATTTTATATGGTGGTGAAATGCGAGGACTAAGGGGAATCATGGCACCATATGTTACTCTTACTTTATTTTTTTTCAATGATATGTGTCCAGCATATATGACAGTCACTGAAAACTCGATTAACTTCACGACATCTCAACAGCGTACCAATTTGGGGCGCTATAGATTTTAGAACCCTCGAGACCATCCTTGAAACAGCTAGTGTTAGAATAAGCATTATATCACCGATGATAAGGTATTACACAGCATTTCGTGGGCAGCTGGTAGCCCAGGGTGGATGCCCAGCAAAGATCACGGGCATGTCTCGCTGGGGCTATGAGAAATATAGTCCGTCACGCACTCTTTGTCCGACCGCTAGTGACCGATGAGTCTTCGCCAAGTGATAGGCTTTTTGCATGATGCGTTCCCGATAAGGGAACGAAGAAGCAGGAACCAGAAGGGGAATATCTGTGATGATGGTACGGCCTGGCAGCAAGACAGGGATGGTCTTGCCAACCCAAGAGGCACAGGTTGGACGCAGAAGGCTATGCTGGTTAGGATGTAGCATCCATCGATGAGATTGAAGATTGAAGTGCTGCAAGTACACACAAATTTCACGTTTATATGTAGCGCAGCATACACAAATTGCACCAAGCAATACGAGCTCACGGGGAACACAATATCTGAGAATGCCCTATTCTTACTTATCCAAAGAATGGCCGTGATAACGGTATTTTTCTGCAATTGGTAGGGCATCTGATGCGATGTCCCAAGGTGATGGGTTTGAACTGAAGCGAATGAAGTTCGCGGAATTTGTGTAACAATTACAACACAACAGCTAAAAAACAACAATGTCCCCAATGCTTTTGTTCGGCTATTTTCTAGATTTGTTCATGCTGATAAAAAACCTCAAAAGAAATGCTCCTTTTGTTCATAGAGAGCATCTCACCTGCAGCGTCCCGACCCTAGGCTAGCATACAAAGGTTTATAGTTCAGCAGCAGTCTTGAGCAAAGGTCACGATCTACTCCCTGGTGAAAAGAGTCACACTCGCCACCTTCACTACAAGTGATGCTGGCAACGTTCCCAGGAATACGTGTACAGTGCTGTAATTTAGTACAACTTGTTGATGGGCAACTTTGTGCAAAGTACAGTTAAGAATGCTGGACGACACAAACCACCCGAGAAGGTGAAAACAGCATCAACTTGTAGCTAAATTTATTCTTGCCAAAGAACCGTCGTATATGGACCACACTACAGATGCATAAAACACCACTACGTCGCATCACACGATCTGACATTCACACTGCGTGTGCTATTTCAGAGATATATATAACTATCGAGCAAAAGAGGATGACCTCCCGATCAAGAATAACCTTTAGACACATTCCTATGCACTGCAGCACGTGCGGCAAGATTTGCTAACATTACTAGTCTAGGTGGAAGCTAGAAGGTTATTGATCCAAATATGCTAGACGCACGCCTCATGAGGAAGAAGAAATATGTTTGTATTAGCGATACGTTAGTGGTACTTCGACCAGCTGAATTAGATCTAAATTATAGGTTTCTGAAATAACACTTGCAGTGTAAAACTGTCCGATCGTGCCTTGTGACGTAGTGGTGCATTTTGTGCATGTGGCATGGTGCGTATAATGCAGTATCGAAGATGCATATACTAGGGATAATATTCAATATACTCTCTGCGTATCTTGTATCTGTATATGTCTCTCAAGTCGAGTATCTTTATTTCCGTTACATTCGATAATGTATTGTGTACCTTAAATATATAACATACTGCAGTCGCAACGCTACATTTAGCAAAACATTAATCACTTATTTAACTGCGAACCTCAAGTTAGTACTGGTGCCACTGAGCCGCCTTAATAACATTAGAAGCAGTGATATTTTAAATTTGAATAAACTCAACCAGTCAGGTGATCAGGTGAAGGCAACCTTTTCGGAAAGTAGAGCAACACGATAGAGCTTGTGCAGTCTTGACAGAAACTACCTTCGCGTATTTGCCCGCGCCTATTTTTGTCTAGGTTTATTCCTTTTTAGTTTTGTCAGAATCATGACACTTATCCTGAGCCAATTTCAAGCGCCGCGCATCACGATACGTGTGGTAATGGCCGCAAAAATTCTGATGCCGCTCTCCAGATGCGTAATACAGTTGGCAATCTTAATAGGTATGGCTTAATCGCCGTAACTATTAGGAGTCCCATTTTTATTGTGCATCTCAACTGATTCAGTGCGAATGATAGAAACAGAACGGCTTCTCAATTTTAGTTGTATTGGCTGCCGTTTTTAATCCTCCCCATTTTTCTAGCTATTACTAATTGCAAGGAAATCGTAGCTATAGGCGGCAATAGTGCGAATACCGGCCATGTCCCGCGATGTCTTCTCCAACTACGCTGCCACGCACTTTTGTTTTTGTTTCAATTTGGCGTAAGTGGGTCCGAGTCACGAAAATTGGCCCGTATTTTGATGTTAAACCGCAAATGTCGAAAAACGATAGTGCTGCGTCTAAAGGGAGCGAACAAAACGTTTATTTGATGTTTTGCGCAAGAAAATCGGTGAATGGTATTCTGGAGGCGCTGCATTAGAGTGCCTCGAGCACGCTGCGGAGGCGAACGAGCCCATCAAGTCACGGCTATTTGGCAATTATCCTGCAGAATGAAGCGCGCGAAGTGCGCCCGTCTCTGAGGTTATAAGGTGTAGGACGCAAGGCGATGGGTAGGTGCCACCACCGTGTCGTCTTAGCAAAGCGTTGAAAACACTCGCCTTTTCGTGCAAGCGTTGCATGGTCAGCGCAGCGCGATAAACGCTACGGTCCTTAGAATTACTTTTGTATGCCTTTTCTAGTAAAAAATACACAGATAATATTGACATGTTATTATGGTGCCTCAGATATGGGCAATAATTACTTCTTAATTGACAATCGCACAAGTATGAGCGCTGAACCTTGAGCATTGTTGGCGGGTGCTGTGGATGGGGTCGGCCGTTTGGAGTATCGTTTGGCCACTTTGGATCCATTTAGGTTACCGTTGAGGGTGGACAAACAGAGAAATGTACAGAGAGACAGACAGATAAAAATGTTTGCGTTGAAGGTCTTCGAGAAAGATTTAAAAAAATGATGAGCATCAAAAACTTCGAGATTGTTTAAGAACGTCCTGCTAAGATTACGCGCAAATCCGGGTACGATGACCGCATGCTGATAGAGTTAAGAGAGAGATAAATACAAAGGAAAGGCAGGGAGGTTAACCAAGCTTGGCTCGGTTGGCTACCCTACACTTGGGGTGGGAGACAGGGAGAATAATAGAAAGGAAAGAGATAGAAAAGAAGAGGAGTAAGAAATAGAAGGATGAATAGTCAGCTCGAGACTACACAGCATGATGTCACACTGTTCTTTCACAAGCGGTAGTGAAGTCTGGTGGTCCTTAAGAAGTGCAAGAGGCTTTTCGTGGCTTTGCGTGTATGGGAGACCGTCGGCCAAGGTTCCAGAATCTTCTCTTCTGTAAGCAGCCGTGAATCCAGCTGACGGAGCTTGGCTTCCATAATACGTCGCTCAGGCTGGTATGCTGGGCAATGACATAGAATGTGCTCGAGCGTTTCCTCGCAGGCGCAGATGTTGCATGCCGAATGGAAATGCCAGAAAAGCATGTACCAAGATTTTATTGCATGTCAGAACACCACACGGTCAAAATTTCCGGAATTCTCCCCTTCGGTGGCCCACGTAATCATGTAGTTTTAGGACGTAAAAACTGAAGAATTATTATTCAGAATAGGCACCGTAAACGTGGTCTTGTTAATCCGCGACCTGACGCATTCACCAGCGATAACGCTGGAATATATGATCACCGCTGTATAAATACAAGACGCATTCCGCAGACGATAAGATTACCAAAGGCCGACGACATCATTTGCCACTGTCGGAGTACAGCGTGCTTCGCTTGTACCTTGAATTACTTTGACGGGGAAATTTTAGCTAATTAGTTTCATTTTTACCAGTGACGACCGCTTCCTGCATAGTCACCACCAAGTGACAATACAATTGTTTTGATGCGTTTCTGAGGTGAACATGTCCTCTTGCTCATGAAAATTGATTGCAAGTTGGTGAGTATTTAGGTAACGACTGGCTTACACAGGCAGGAAAGAATAAGAAAGGTTAGAGCAGGTTTATGTGCTCCATGTAGGCTTGCCTATGTACACAATGCTCCACAAAAATGTCATGACCGGCGTTGTTGCTGCAGCGATGATTCAGTATTGCTAAACAGACTTTGGTAGAGAACCTAAAACTGCACACCTGTATTCGCGCCATCGTGCGAAGGCTTTTTATTGGAGCTAGTGCGATTGGATGACAATCCACCAGCTGGTCGGCAATCTCGACGGCGACTAACATCAATTACAAAATGATTAGCAAGGGCCGCTGTCAGCGAAGTGTCGATAGAGCTGTCGTGTTAAACCGCTGAATCTAACTCTAATGCGTTCTTCGTACGCTAACTACATTACTTCGAAACAAAAGTTTTGAAATACCAACAGACATTTCACTGAAATGAAACGGGCGACATTTAAGAAGCTTTCAAGCTATCGCTCTTGTGCCCACGCGTTCGCTACTTGACTGTGGGGGTCTACAACAACAAGTTTGCGAATGTATGGAAGTTTCATAAGTGCGAAGAAGACGTATAGTTCGCAAGCAGCATCGCCAACGTTGAGTACTGGCTTCTTGGCTCGTCTCTCTCACCTCGCGCTGATCGCCGGCATCTGCCCAAACGCTTCTCAGTCCCGATTGTGTTTTATTCGTAGAACCACCGTCGCAATTCGCAATACACGCAAATAAACGCCTTTTCAACTGGTGGAGGTGTGGTGCTGTACAATTGGCAAGTATCGTATCAGATACAACTTTCGCGGCAGTATTTTTTCTCTGTATTACCGATAATTTTCGTCTGGGTATCTTGTATTGTATCGCGATACAACTTCAAGGTACCTTTTCCCAGCCCTGACGGTGGTTTGGCAACAAATTCAGTTGCGAGTTGACGCTCGTTTCTTTCGCCTTTTTTCCCGGTCGTTTGAGTCATTTTCTTCTAATGTACGAGGATATATAACAAAGTAAACAAAGATTCGCTCATCAACACAGTGAAAACAGCATTAGTGTTGAATATGCAGTCAAAACTGACCTTCCAGGCATCTTTGAGCTTCGTGAAGTGAAACAAGCCTGCCTGGTTCAACAAGGGCTACGTCAAGGCTCTATTGGCTATGATGAGATCAAGAGAAGACTGGAACCTCAAGAGAAGCGTGAAAGACCATTTTTTATGGTGTTACAACTATTTATGGGCTGTCGGTTTCCGATAATCATGGCAGCCGTATTCAAGCAGCCATGTCAGCGAGTAAATGTGTTAGCAGTGGTGTATCTGTGCGCGAGAACACCGGAAAGTTTAATATGCCCATATCAGATCAGCAATTTTTTTCCTCAGGTTTATTTTATATTGAACAATGTGCGTGGATATGTAGGAAAGCGAACACAGGTGTACAAACTCACGGGCATGTTACTGCCGACACATTCACTTCCCGGATAGCTTCAGCACATCTTCAGCACCGTGAAGTTGGACCTATTCATCCACACCGCAATGCATTGAAAATGTGCTTGCACTCATTACAAAACTTCCGCTGCTCTCCTTAACCAATACTTGGTAAGACCGAATTCCCGGATATTATAGTCTCCAAATGTTTCAGAGTATTCCGTTACACAAAGGCCTGCCATTGCTTAGCCACACGCAAACAGAACCTGGAAATGCAGTCGCCAAAAAAAAAAAAAAAACAGTGCTTACCCGCGTCACTGCACACCACCAAGCAGACAGGTACAATACTGATATGAAAAATTTTCGACGCTGGTGAATCGCGGAGCGAAGGGTGGGCGACGTGAGCGAAGGACCGGAGTTTGTTCTTTGAATGGGCCAGATGCAGAGGTCACGAAGCCAGAAAGAAAAAAGCCACTTGTATATCAATGCGATCGTATATTACCAATGCAGTATATATATGTGTGTCGATATCGAGTTTTAACACCTAGTTTAGTGTAGGACCACTTCATACAGTGACACCAATTATAGATGCTGTCACACAATGCAAAATAGCAAGTTTGCAGCTATCCTGAGTTGTTAACAGAGTGAAAATATGAGTTAAAGGAAATCGCGATTGTATCATTTGATTCACTCTAAACGTAAAGCATCATTGTAGGTTTCCCTTAGTAGTGCCATAGATTGCCAAACCTTTTTGCCACAGGCTGACGCATTCTCTCACTATAATGGATGCGTTGTGTCATCTTGAATATCTTCTTTTTGTAGAATAAAGAGAACAAGTTACCAGTCCTGGTATGAGTGCTGTAGTAAACGATTTTCTTTGTTTCAACGAGAATAAAACTAGCAGTTTCTAAAAAAATTGGGGGATCCTGTCCGTAAGTACGTACTTGTAGCACGTAGTGCATAAAATGTCTTCGAACTTTCTATGCACCCGTAAAGTGTCTATAAAGTAATAGGCGAAGTATAGCATGTGTGCCTGTTGTGGGTTACCGGCTCTACACCATGAAGTCATTGTGATAATCGCATGTTCTGAGGCCGACGACAATGTACACTTGTACCACGCATTATTGTAATGGGAAGCTTGTATACAGGGCCCTTCGTTTTTAAAGCATGCATGGAAGTTACTTTCACTTAATTTCTAAGTAGAGGAAGTTAGATTCACTCTATTCACAAAAACACACGTTCTAGAATACCCGCTTTATAGGCAAGCGACTTGGATTCGACTCCCACTCCCACCTAGAGTTTTTTTTACCTATTTCACCTGCATATTCCAATTTTTCGGTCACGCACAAGATATTTTTTCACTCACAATGAACGACGCCGACATTTCTGCAAAACGAGATCTTTAACGCCCTCGCGTTTATGCACAAGTGGTCGAGATGACCATGTCATGGTACTTTGAATCTGGCTGCTAAAGGCAGCGCTGAGTAACTCAAGTGCTCGCATAGAAATTATGCCAACATGGCGTGAACTGAAGATTGCTTAGTCCACAGTTGTTGCACCCCACCACTGTTACTCAAAGAAGTGCATATGCTTACGGAGTCATTGCGCATCTTCATGCAAAGGTCCATTGAATCGAAAAGGTCGCTAGCATGAAAATGGACTGCCTGCTGCGGAATGGTCGACCAAGAAGATATTGCAGGAAGAGCTGGATGACGTACAGATCTGCAGGCTGATCTCTTGCATGTTTCGGATGTAAAAACTAGCAGGCTAGAAGGAAAAGTGAGCCACATGTATGGCAGATGAATGCTGAGTGCCATTGAAAGGGCACTGAAATTGCTAGTAATACTGGACTGCGACATACCGCATCATTTCATGAGGAATCTGGTCACTACAGAACGTAGCGTGTATTAGCGCAGTACATCTACGCTACGTTCATGGATGACCAACTAGCCTGATCAGCAACTCTTCTGGTCACTACAGGTAATATTTAGGCTTGTACACTCTTTAAGCATGTGCTTTGACTGGCATATGGAGGCTGCGATTATTTGAACAAATATTTTATTCAAAATTTCGAATTGAAATTTATCTCGAAGTGACTTAGAAGCATTCGAAATGGACATATATGACCAACACCATCACCTGAACCCTTGTATAGGCCATTTCGCTGCAGTGGATGGTCGCGAAATCCTTAATACATCTATTTAAAAGGAATCTACACTGCGCGAAACCTCACGTCAGGGTGTAATGGGCATAGTATCGTCCCACCATTTCATCGTTTAAAAGCTTGTTATACTGGCTCACATGCTACGAGTATATAGTGAAATTTAAAGCTTGATGTAACATACGCATCAAACAAAACCCGAAAAGAGGCAAGCCTTCGCGGTTAGTATACTGCACTCCATCCAGGTGTTATCATTGACAGGCGCGCGCATCCTGTTCGGCACCTCTGCACATTTACGCATGCCTATTCATGGTGATAAGTGGACGGCGCGCACTATTCCATCGCAAAGGCTTGCGTTTCATTTGACGAGGATAGTACTTCACAGGCTATCATTTGAATTCTACCAAAAATAAATCATATTATTCGAAGTTGCTTCCAGTTTCTTTTAAACTTAAAATCAATACTTTTGCACGTGCCTTATTTTAGTTAGGGTATTGTGCAAGTTGGTTGGGTCACGACAAATATGTGCAATATTTAGGGGCGAAGCTCCTTAGGGTGTGGGTTGTTCTCTCCTCTGTAGCAGTAGTATGTAGTCACCTCTAGTTTATGAATTGTTCAATAGATTTATTGGGTTGTGTGTATATGCCCTTTGAAATAACACTAGATGGCGTTAGTGGTTTTAGCCTGATAGGACTAGTTTTCGGGGCACAGGCACACTGACGGACGCTTCGTCCCACTCATCATTCACTTCGTGGACAAGCTGTATTTTTTGATATTAGGCTGTGCATGTTATTCGAATCCGGTTCAAAATTCTTTCACTTCACTACTTGCGTCGAACATAAAATGTACGGTTCTCGCATGTCTAGTAACGTTAGCTCTGAAGCAAGCGCTCTCATCAAAATCTCGCCAATATAGCACAAACTGTACACTGCAAACTAAAGTTTGTCCATCGTGTAGCCCTAGGGTGTCGCAAGTGATTTTTTAATGGTAAAGAAAATTGGGCGACGATAGGTAAGAATTATGGAAAGTATTTCAGAAGACAAGAACTGACTGGACTCTGTTTATGGGTGTCTGGTCTGACAGACTCAGTTTTTCCAGGAAATGAGATGATGAACAACCGAAACTTTTGTATCTAATGAAGAGATTTAAGATTGTAATCAGACATTGTATTAATAAACCCCACCATTACTTGGTACTACTTGATCATCTTGCAGTTTCTGCGGCATACTGTAGATTTTATTCCCTCTGGGTACTTTTTTACGATTGAATATTACGTGGGGTTTTACGTCCCAAAACCACCATATGATTATGAGGGACTCCGTAGTTGAGGCTGCGGAAATTTGGACCACCTGAGGCTCTTTAACATTCACCCAAATATGAGCATACGGGCCTACAGCATTTTCAACTTCATCAAGCTGGTACTCGATCCCGCGACCTGTGCATGTACTCTTTTTAGTCACTCTTTGTAAATGTTTGAACGTTGAATTATTTTGAATTTCTGTGTTCTTACGTTAACCTGGGTGTGCTGTTAATCATAAATGAAGTCACGAGTCTGCTACGTCTTCCCTTGCCCCTATTTAACGTGGATTTACTCACGCAAGTGGCCGCACATCACTGGGCAAACATCGACCAAGACAACGCAGTGGGCTCGAGCAGGCAGAGCACCATCAACTGAGTGACAATCTGCCGGAGACTTTATCGCCGGTGGAGCGAGGACTGGACGAAGTGCACCAAGAACTTGCGGGGCCGTCCATTGCGTGTATCAGATGCAGTGCTGCAAGAAAAAAAACTCCCCCACTTATCCATCACGGCAAGACGTGGTGCACCAATTTTGCCAATATACACAACTTACTCGAGATCGGTATAGACAGCATACGCCTCTGCAACAGCACCCTCACTTGGCGGCTTCTGTGCACTGTAGACATAGAAATGACCACGAACTTTGAGCTATCGGGAAATTAGGCATTTTTGTTAGTGAAAGTTTTGCTACATTGAAATGCTTTGTTGAAGGTAGCGCAGTGGTGAACAAGATGTTTGATCTGGGTGTTTTTGCTGGTGTTTGAAGAATTGTTTACCGTAGAAATGCTCGCTGGCAGAGTTAAATATTCGATATATATTGCATTATTGACTGAATGAAGCTTATAAAGGATTATAGATTTACTGCTTGTACAATTATTGAATTTATATTGCAATTGCTGTCCAATAAAGCAATCTATTTCAGACCTTTCATTTGCTTCAATTTTCCTCTCTAAAGCCTTTGCATCAAACTAACTTTCAGGCTCTTATAGACGGTTAATGAGTCTCGCAGAGAGAATGTGTCTGGTCGATCTCATTAGCATTGTGTCAAACCCGAAAAACGAGCCCTTAAGTATACACTTATTTCCCCATTCATTATTGAGGATCTCGTACTGCAGACTTGGTGTCTTTAGGTGGTATACGAGGAAATATTGGTCAGCTGCCCGCTCGTAATACCTGCTACGGGACGCCAAACAGGCTCAAAAAGTGTGCCACACTCACCGCCATGGCTACTGGTGGTGCTGACTGAAACTTGCTCATTCAAATTCACATATATACCCAATAAAGTGGCCAGGGGATAGTCGCCGTGGTATCTCAGTGATAGAACATCGAACGCTTTATTCGAAGGTCGCAGGTTTGGTTCCTGCCCACGGCAAGTTATCTTTTACCCCCCTTTTCTTTCTTCACATTTACTACACAATTTGGTCCAATAACTTCCCCTATACTTTCCTCGGCATTATTGTCTGTTTGATCTCATGAATATTGTGACAAACACAGAACACAGAAAAATAAGGCCCTAAGTATACACTTCTTCCCTTTACATTATATATATATATATATATATATATATATATATATATATATATATATATATATATATATATTGTAGGCATTCATTAAGCACATCTACTAACTTTACACATATTCATCAACATGAGTGGTCGTCATCTTCATCTGCTGTGGGGACTTGGCTTGTCTGAGCTCTGTGCCTTGGGCGTGGTCGCTTCATCGTGTCTTCTGGGCCTAATAAGGTTGCCTTCACCGTTACATCTCAATATATATATATATATATATATATATATATATATATATATATATATATATATATATATTGTAACGACGAGAAATAAGAGACAACGCCTTTGCTGCAGGCCGGCTGTTCTTATTCTGACTTCGTCTTCCTCGGCTTCCGTAACCTAGCCTGCGCCCTTGCCTGAGCCCCACTATTTATTATCATTACACTCGGCCCCGACTGCGAGCCTCGTGGGCTACCGACAATGTCTCCGGTGGGCGGCATTGACTATTCCGGGGTGGCCGGGCTCGGCCAAGCTGATATTTCACATGGAAGTTTGTTGAAGGAGATTCCGGAGGACGACACTGGCTGTGACGTGATGGTCGGTGCAGGCGTCGTCCACGATGGGGCCAACGCTGTTGACTTGGACAAGATGCCGCTAGCAGGAGATACAGACTCCTGCAAAGTGGCCGCGTTGGTTTAATCTCGTCGGTTTGAGCATCCTGTCGCAGTCGTGTTACAAATGCTGGAAATAGTCCACGCTGCACCGTCACCTGCTGCACTGAGCGTCGACGCCTGCGTTGCTTGCGGTGTGGCAAGGGGCGTCGGGGTGTCTTTGTAGTCATCTGAGAGCCGAGTTCAGGTTGCAGCTTGAGAGGCAACGCGTGCTCTTGCAGCACTGCCTTTGTCGGACTCATGCCCAAGCTGTTTATTCCTATAGTTTCACGTGCAGTAGAGCCTTCATTGTGAGATGACCTGTCACTAACCGGAAGTATTACCTTCTCTGGTAGGTCTTTGTTGACAGTGACTTTGAAGGAGGCGGCGCTTAGCGTGTGGCAGACGTCCGCACACTCGGCCACAGACTGACGTGATATCAGGAGATGTCGCTTCGAAGTGAGGGTCAACACTGTAGGGTTGTTCGTCCCAGGGTAGGTGGTTAAATTGGCTGTCGGGAAGCTGCAAAATACAGCTGAAGCCGCGAGGGTGGTCTCCTTCTGGGATCTATTCTCGGTAGCGGTCGCGTAAGACTGGGTGGTCGTGGAGAGGTGATGGTGACTCCGTCCAAAAGCAGCTATGAGCTTGTCACTCCAGTCCACCCAGGACGTCTGCCGCACGCCTTCGTATCGATGCCAAGCCGCGGCAGCATTCCGAAGGCGGTCTATGGCCATGCCCCACTTCTTTTGGTCCGTCCACGCTGCGTGATCTCCGACAGCGTTGACGGTTGCCACCCATTCCTTGGCATCGTCCTGGAAGCCGCGAAACTCCGGTAGCTCGAAGGAAATCGGCGATGGCGGGACTGCGGGCAAAACTCCGAGATGTGCCCACGCCAAGCAGTTCACTTGCTCTGATACCTCCGTGAGAGAACGCCCGAGATTGCGACGGTTCTCGGGCGAGCTTACCTCGAAGTTTTGTGAGGCGGCCGCAGCCAACATGGCATTGAGTGCGCACAATGTTGGCAAGATGGCAGGACATAGCTGGGAGCTCGACGCTATGAGGGCGTTGGTCGTGACGCGGAGTTGCGCGATGGTATGCTGCAGCTCCGCTGCGCTGTCGTGTGATCCGCACGAAGAGCCAAGGCCCGCCTCTGCGGAGGATACAGTGACTGCGGTACTCGAGGTGGTACAATTGCTGACCAAGGACGCGTGGACGGCGTCCCTTGGAAATCCAGCTGTGGTAGGAATCGTGGACATGGGTTCCAGGGCGCTGGAAGCGTCAACGACGTTCCCAGGCAAGCGGAACCCGTGTGATGAGTTGTGACCTGGTACTGTGGCGTAGATGAAGCGGTCTTGCGCCGCCGGGTAGGCCTCGACGCCGTACACGGTGGGTGCTTGAAGCGCCGACAGGTTGCCAGGTATGGAGGAGGCATGTACGCCATCCCCTAGGTGAGAGAGGCCCGTGCGCATGGTTGCCGCGACGTGTCGCGTCCCAGGACAAGTTTCCCGGAACCACAACGGAGGCCTGGACGCCATCCGTCGGTGCTGGGATCGATGCTGGCCGCGACGGACGCCTTGCGGGTTCCATCAGCGAAGAAGCGTGACGGCGTTCCTTATCGTGAACTGGTACCGGTAACGGGTGCTGGAGCCGCCGAGGAGGCCTTGACGCCGTCCCCGAACGGTGGTGTCAGTAAACAGCTGCCGAGGAGGGTTTGACGCCGTCCTCAAGCGACGCTTACTGCGGCTGCACGTCGGCGGGCGTTCTGGATGACGAAACCGAGACGTAAGCCGTTTTCTTCGTCGACTGCGCCATTGTAACGACGAGAAATAAGAGACAACGCCTTTGCTGCAGGCCGGCTGTTCTTATTCTGACTTCGTCTTCCTCGGCTTCCGTAACCTAGCCTGCGCCCTTGCCTGAGCCCCACTATTTATTATCATTACAATATATATATATGTATATATATATATATATATATATATATATATATATATAAACGTGGGAGTGTTAGCGTGGTAGCTATACCTGTAAAGGTGGAAAACATTTGTGCCTGCTTCTATATTAAAGCGCGTGATCCTTTTACGAGCTGGAAGCAGATGAATAATATTTGACGTTACATTAAGGCGTCCAATCAACCGAAACCGGACTCTTGTGAACGAAAGGAGGGGGAACTTAAGGGCGTGTTTTCCTATGTTAGGCACACCCCATAGTGAGAACCCACGATTACAGCTCAAAACACACAACTGTCACATATTTAGAGGAAGAATCAAGATTTCAGACCCTGTTTCTGACGCATTACTCTTAGTATATATGTGCACAACGATATAGCAAGAAAATAATTCAAACATAATTGAGGAAATTAAGCCTGCTGAATGTAAACATTGCGAAAGCATATTCCAATTAAAGCACAGCTGAATAAGGCCTACGAGTGGCATTGGTTTCGTTCACAGTGCACCTGTGAGGAGGCGGACTGAAAGCAAGCAACTGTTATATTTGAAGTACGGTAACAGACTGGCACAGAGAGAAGAATACGCAAATTAACGTATTTTGCGAACTGCCACATGCGCCCACTTGGGCTTCAATTGTTTACTAGCTGCCGCGAGCGTTTAAATTGCACAGCACCACGTCACACCGACACGGTCAAAGTGAACAAATAGTGCCTAACAGGGCAATGACAACGGTAATCGTAGTGCCAGCTATAGCAACGCAACAAGGGAGACGCCATATCACTGTGCGTGCTACAGATGGTAGCACCCTTTCCAGAAGCCCGCGTTGACCCTTCAGAGAATCATGGATGATCTGTATATTAACAAAGCTTGAAGCGAGGAGGCCTTTTGCGTTTAATATGTATGGACTGTTATATTTCTTGAATTTTAAAGCCATGCTTACCCTATGCAGTGCCAGTAGCAAGCCTGCCAAAGACTCCGTCGGCGATAGTGCGGGGGTAACCGGTGCTGCGTGGGGTGCACTAGTACGTACGTACATCCGTCGACAAAATAAGTCGGGACGAGCTAGCGACGGCCGCAATCCGATAACACTGCAGCGCCGCGCTAGCTGACGTAGAGAGTGCAAAAGCGTGTCCTTTCGATTTCGCAGCTATATCATTTTACTTTCTTGCAGCGTATCAGATATTACATGTCACGTTTCGTGCTAGGCATCACTCTTCATTCCGTGACGCGCTCACTTTAATGAGGGCACGGTGGCGGTGAAGTATATGCGCCTCACTGCGCCCTCATTAAAGAGAGAGCATATCTTGTCTCAGTGGCAAACCTATGCCACACACGTCATTAATTCTCTTCTCTGCACGTACGTTTTAGTTGAAGCATACCATGTGATAGTGAAACAGGAACGAGGGCACCGAAAACAAAAAGGCATAGAGTTTAAAGAATGCTTCAGTTTATTAACATAACCAGATGCAGGCATATCACCTTCCACATGAAACCAAATAGCCAAGTGGACTAGACAAAAAAAAACTATTTTTGTAATAGGTGAGGTCGTGGGTTGCTCTTCAGAGAACAAAAAAAGAGAGCAACTGAATAAACGAGTAGACGTTCCCTGCTTCTCTGTACTCTTCGCGAGCTCTTTGAAACACACAAGAAAAACAAGAAGGTGCTTGAGATTAACGCCCAAAAGAAGAATACGAGAACCTGTTTGAGATTATTTGGCATCGCCTTCACCATAATTAGCCTCAACCTGTCGCGAGAAAAAGAACGCCTGTACACGTAACTTTGAACAGATTTTTGCCACGCAGAACACGCTCATTAGAGAGTTTTAGTACTGCGGAATGGTGCTACGTACGCATCACGCAAGCGACTTGCGTTACGTGGCGTCGTTTGCCTTTTAGTACTCCGTAGTACCCGCGTACGTAACGAATGTGAAGCGTGTTGCGCCATCTGGTATATCAAAATAGAAGCACGTGTTGTTGACAGCCAATGTGAGCCAATCCAAGTGTTATAGCCAGATGATGGCCATATTTTAAGCCACAGAGCCGGTCGGTGCTTGCCTTCAATGCCGCCATTTCGCAAAACGAATTCTCGCGCTGTCGCGAACTTGTTCGAGAGCGGCGCGATCACCTCATACGTACGCACGCACGCATCTCATGCGTGCGTACGTGGCGGCTGCGTACGTAACGCGATACGTGCGCGTTGCCGTCTGCGCATGCGCACTACGCAGAACGTGGCGTCCTTACGTACGCAACGCCGCCTCGTACGCAGCGTACGCAGTACTAAAACTCTCTATTTTTCGCCCCCTACCAATGACGCTTACGTAGACACCGACACCGGAATTTCTGCGAAGCGGCTTTTAACAACAGCGCGTTAAACGAAAAGTGCGGCTTCTCTGCGTTGTTTGTGAAGCGAGTTGCGTACACTTCACCGCCACTGTCCCCCGTTGAACTGAGTGCGTCACGGAATGAAAAAAAAATTGCCTTGTATATGCATATAATCTTCCAATGTCGTCTAAAGACGATAGTCTTGTTTTTGGAGAGAGTGAACAAAACATTACTGTGATGTTCTGTGCAAGAAAGTTGGTGAAAGGTATTTTGGAGGCGCTGCGTTAGTGCCTCGAGCGTGCAGCGGAAGCGAACGAGCACATCACGTCATGTCACACGTGAGACATGAGCACCATCTGGCAGTTTTTTTGGGGGGAAAACAAAGCGCGTGGCCCTGAGATGGGCGTGTGCGTCACAGAGGTTGGTTGGTTGGTTGCGAAACTTTATTGAGGTCCTGCAAGGCGCGCGTCAGTGCGCAGCGGGCGACTCCCACGTCGGGACCGTTAGGCCAAGCCTTTCGGCCGCTCCGCGGGCCTGCTGGACGGCCCAAAGTTGGTCGGCCAGGAGGGAGCTGCGTAGGGCCGCCTCCCACCTGACCGATGTAGTGTTGGGGTTAGTGTACATTGCCTTGCACTCCCAGAGCATGTGCGCCAGCGTGGATACATTCCCACATGCGGGGCAAGCGTCATTGGGAAACACGTCAGGATAAATAGCGTGAAGGGATCTCAGGTTAGGGTACGTGTCAGTCTGCAGTAGTCTGAGAGTAAGGGCCTGTGGCCTATTAAGATTTGGATGAGGGAGTGAATATTGTCTCCACGCGAGGTAAAAATATTTTGTTATTTCGTTGTACGTGGCAGGCGCGTCCCTGTTTTCCGCAACCCCGTTGGCCCCGAATCGTTGCCCGGAACCCGCGCGGTCAGTTAGTGCGTGATAAGGTGTAGAACGCAAGGCGACTGGTAGGTGCCACCACCGTGTCGTCTTAGCAAAGTGTTGAAAACACTCGCTTCTTCGTGCAAAAGTTGCATTCTCAGCGCAGCGTGATAAACGCTATGGTCTTTAGAATTACTTATGTATGTCTGTTCGAGTAAAAGAAGCACATGCAGAATATATACGTGCTGTTACGGTGCTTCAGATGTGCTCAATTATTGCTTTTCAATTGACAATCACACACGTATGAACGCTGAACCTTGAGCAACATTGGTGGGCGCCGTGGATGGGGTCAGCCGTTCGGGGTATCTGCTGGTGCTGTTTAGAGTACCTGGTTCGCTGTAATGATGAACAAACAGACAAATGTACAGACAGACAGACAGACCAAAGTTTTTGCGTTGAAGGTGCCCAAGAAAGACTATCGTCTTTAAAAGTGACGCCTAGCACAAAACGCTATGTGTAGTCACTGGTACGCTGCAAGAGAGTAAAAAGACACGGCTGCGAAATTGAAAGGACGCCATTGCGCACTCTCCTCCTCAGATGGCGTGGCAATGCAGTTTTATCGGATTGCGGCCGTCGCTCGCACATCTCACTTATTTTGTCAACGAATGTATACGTCGTTCAGCGCTCTTGAAACAACATGAAAGCTTGTAGACGATGCGAATTCACGCGTAAATAACACAAACTCGCGAGTAATGCTTGAGCGCGAAGCCATGACCGCTCTACGAGCAAAGTAGATGCTAGAAAACAAAAACAGGACCAGGGTTAGCACGGCAAAAGAAACACTCAAAACACGAGTGAACGGTTATAATGTTAACCTACCTGCGTTCCACCCACAGCACGCTCCCGATGCGAAGTGTTGTGCAGACTTAAAGAGCTTGAACCACTTGACATGTTCGCACGCCAGTCTTCAGTACGCCGGCAAGCTGAACCAGGTCACGAGTCACGGCCTGCGAGAACCACGTATTACCTATCAGGAAAGACTGGCACGAAATAATTGCAATGGTGGCTTCGAGGGCATTCCAGTTTGTCACGTGCAATAATCCCGAGGACACAAAAAGATGCCCCGCCGCGGTGGTCTAGTGGCTAAGGTACTCGGTTGCTGACCCGCAGGGCGCGGGTTCGAATCCCGACTGCGGCGGCTGCATTTCCGATGGAGGCGGAAATGTTGTAGGCCCGTGTGCTCAGATTTCGGTGCACGTTAAAGAACCCCAGGTGGTCGAAATTTCCAGAGCCCTCCACTACGGCGTCTCTCATAATCATAGAGTGGTTTTGGGACGTTAAATCCCACATATCAATCAAAAAGATACCTGCCTAACTAACTGCAAGTGGAGCCTATACCCGCCTGTGTTCCCGGGAATAATAACCATAAAATAGCGGCATGTTCACGGAACCCACCCGCTATAGTTACACGCAACCGAGCCTGAAATTTTATTTGAGCTAAGCTATAGCGTGTGGTGTTCGATGAACAGTGCTCAACACGGCTGTCTATATCGACGGAGCACCCCGCACGGAAAAGCCCAAGCGAGATCCGCAGTCGTAAATACACCACATTTGAGCATGCCTGGCGCCAATGATGAGCCTGCTCTGCAGTTTTCACCCTTCTTTATTTCTGCGGCCGCGATGGCTGCTTTGAGCCGTAAAAATGATGTCAACATTACAAAATCGTTAATAAAACAACAACAAAAAAGAAATATTCTCGCTTCGGGATATCATATCACAGCGACAGCGATATTACTTCGTCATGGAGGCGGAAATGTTGTAGGCCCGTGTGCTCAGATTTGGGTGAACGTTAAAGAAACCCAGGTGGTCGAAATTTCCTGAGCCCTCCACTACGGCGTCTCTCATAATCATATGGTGGTTTTGGGACGTTAAACCCCACCTATCAATCAATATTACTTCGTCTTTCTTTCTTGTTTTTTTATTCTTGCGTGAAATCGCCCAGAGCGCTTTCGACGTCCAAAGCGGTCGTTGCATCCGCGGTGATAAACAGGGATCAGTATTGCTAGGCAGGCACATCCTTGGCGCCGCGCATGCTCAGATGTGGCGTATTTGCGACTGCAGATGTCGCTCGTGCTGTTTCGCGCATGACGCTCCGTCGTTATAGACAGCCGAGTTGAGCACTAGACATGCCCCCACCCTTCGCCGGCTTCTCAAAATATGGAGCTATCGATTGGATGCCGAAAACAAAGCTCCCGGTTGTGCACGATGAATTCGCGGTGATGTGGTTTCTTGTGCGTAGTTCCATACGTCCAGGTAAAGCCCATAAACACAAGTAAGATGAAACGCGGCTCGTACGTGCTGCTACCATCGCGTGCACCGCGTCATAACATCATCGAAATTGTCATTCCATGGCGCTGAAAAGCTGTCGTCTGCGAAATTCGCAGCATGACGAGGAGCGAGTGAAAAATTGGGGCGGATAACTGTTTGACGGCAATGCTTCGCTATTTGCGCATGCGTCGTGTCAGTCACAACTGATCGCGTCATTACGTCACGATATCGTTCGTCTCCGCCTTATCGGTGAGATCTGTGCCCTCTGTACTGCGGAAGAACGAAATCGAAGAAAAAGAAGTAAACAAGCAAACAGAAGAATGGCGCATTGTAGTCCATGGAGTTTCCCACAATACTTACTAGAGGGAACTCTGGCGCTAGTGTCTATGGGAGCTGCAACGCATGGCGCTTCAGCGAGCATGGGAATGATGGGTAGTACACACATTTGTCTAATATTCGTACTTCTGACCTGCCTTTGGCTCCATGTGTGTTCATGTGGCTTGGAGCTGTTTTCTTACGAAACAGGTATTAGCAAATGTTCAGTGGTCACGCTTCACCATTTTATTTTTTTAGACCTACTTTCCAAGTCGGCTCACGAAGTTCAAAAGCATTCAATTTTTATTTCAAAACAAAACCGAAACACAGCAATAAACGAAGCCACAAGTACAATTCGTCGCCCGCAAATACGAAGACTAGGCAAATGTGTGTACTACCCATCATTCCCATGGTCACTGAACGATCGCAGCGCCAGAGTGCCCTCTAGTTAATTTTGAGAAACTCTATGGGATAGTCAGGCTCAGAACGTTTGAGAGGTGCCTAAACTGCTGAGTTGAAGTGGTCTGGAACGCTTCCACGCAGCCGCGTTTTCGCGTACACCTATACGCTCTTAAGATGCAGCTCTATACTACCGGCATGATTTGCCATCATGGGACGAACGTGAGAAAATAATTAAACAGGTATATTTGTTATTGTTGCTTTAATTGTTGTCACGTCGCCTTTTTCCTGAATCCGTTACAACAAGATAGTGTGTTTTATTTTGTGTGTGTGGTTTTCTTTAACTCGCACCTCTCAAATCCGCTGTTGTGTAACATGACTACCACGCTCCATTGATGTGTCGCAAGTCGCGTGTTCGGCCCTGGCTGAGACGGTCACGTTTAGATGGAGATGAAATGCCAGAGTCCTGTGTACTGTGCGATGACGGTGCACTCTAAACACCAATGGTCTGATATCCGGAGGCTCGACAAAAGCCTGTTCCATAATTACAAGGTGGCTTGGGCTCGTAAAAAGATATGTATGTATGTTTTAAAGCATGTCTTAAGGCTACCAGAAGGATATTACGCTGGTGTGGACAGAAACAAAAGAAAGAAAGGGCCGTCTTCTAATTAGCAATACTATCTACAAGAAATACGCACTGCCGGAAAGCCCCAGTTCAAGGTGACATGAACACAGATTAGTCTCACATCAATTCATTAATTTTAAAGTTTGAAAGATTGTTATACGCACTTATATGCTCATATAAATCAGTATTTAAAATTGTATTTTACAGGTCATCACCTTCCTTCTACCGAAAGTCCAACATTGTCACTATTTAAAGTCGCTTCTTGTTTGTTTGGAACTAAAACAATCATATTTGCATGCATGTGCCTTATTTCAGTTAAAAAAATGATATGGAGGTTTGTCGGGTCAAGACAAGTACGCTCTTTTTAAATAGGGTAATAGACTACTCAGTTCTATTCTAAATGACAAGACTGAATTACTATTGGCCTCAAACACATTTTATTAGTCACACAGGCCTAGTTAGCTCTGAAAAAAAGCGCTCACATTGAAATCGCACCAATATGGCGCAAGCTGGGGACTATGAATTGACGTTTGTTGATTGGGTAGCCCTAAAGTGTCTTACTCGAACTAGAAGAATAAGAATGGGGTGGAGCATATTTGGCAAGCACTCTCAAATTATGACAGGTAGATTGCCACTATCCCTCAAGAGGAAGGTATATAACTGCTGTATCTTGCCGGTACTTAGCTACGGAGCAGAAACCTGGAGACTTACAAAGAAAGTTCAGCTTAAATTGAGGACGACGCAGCGAGCAATGGAAAGAAAAATGGTAGGTGTAACCTTAAGAGACAAGAAGAGAGCAGAGTGGATTAGGGAACAAAACGGGGGTTAAGGATATCATAGCTGTAATAAAGAAGAAGAAATGGACATGGGCCGGGCATGTAGCACGTAGACAGGATAACTGCTGGTCGTTAAGGGTAACTAACTGGATTCCCAGAGAATGCAAGCGGGTTAGGGGGAGACAGAAGGTTAGGTGGGCAGATGAGATTAAGAAGTTTGTGGGTATAAATTGGCAGCAGCAAGCACAGGACCGGGTTAACTGGCGGAACATGGGAGAGGTCTTTGTCCTGCAGTGGACGTAGTCAGGCTGATGATGATGATGATGATGATGATGATGATGATGATGATGATGAAAGTGTCTTGGTTAAAATCTTGAGCCCTTTTGTTGTAAAAGTATTGAAAGGATTGGTAAGAATTCTGGAAGTGTTTCAGAATGCACAGAGAAAACACTTCAGTGAAGAAGACAAGCAGTGACTCAACTTAATTTATTCATGTGTGCGATTGAACAAACCTACAGGTCAAGTTTGTCTCTGAAAAAAAAAACGAGAGATGAAATAATAAAAGTGTTCCTTGTGAAGAGATGAGCAAATTAGCAGTAAATTTATAGGAAAAAAATGGCTTTTTTGGCGGGGGGAGGGGGTTGGGATCAAGTACTTTTTTTGGAATACAAGTAACTTGATGCTTTACCGGCTCACATACATATTCTTGGCCATGAACAAGCATGTACTGCTTTATGCCTTCCCTCAGTGAGAAGTTTTCTACTTTTACGATAAAAAATAATGTGTCGAGAATAATTTTGCAGCACTATGATATGCTCGCACTTGATATTGTTGCAACGCAACCAACAAAATACTGCATAATAGGTTAATTTTATGATGCACATAAAATTGTCACTTTTGGTTTCGCAGGTGATGGGTACATGGTCTAACATATTTGCGTGTATCTTGAATACACTACCTGGACGAAAGCTTCATGCAGCAAAACGACGGTAAATAAATTGTGCCTTTCGCATAACGAAAAGCGTCATTTTCAGCCAAAGATGATTTTCGCAACGGGATTCGAGCCAGTGACCTTCCGGTTATGAAACAAACATGTGAATAGGCCTGTGCGATATATTACGGTATAGCTCAGGCATGAAGGTATTTGTGCATCAAGACTGCGATCATACTTTCCATGTCGTTTCTGTGTCCCGTCGTCAGCACAGTTATATCTTTTTTTTTTTCAATATATCTTTTGGACACCACTGGTGTGTAAGCCTGGCAAAACCACGCTGTCCTCCCGCATTAAAACGGGCAAATCGAGGAGGAGCTACTCCACAAAGGGGGAGCAGAGCGCAGCTATGTCAAAGCACACAAAGCCAAGGAAGAGGCATATTATGGTATAACAAAAAGGTCGGAAGGAAAAGTGAAAACGAGGAAATTCTATTCAAAGTCGAGAAGGATGGAAAAAGAGATGACGATGAAGCATTGCGGGCGAGGCTGGAAAAGGCAAACAAGGAGGAGGGGGGCAATCTAAAGTGAGTAGTAGGGAAGAAAATAATGTGGAGATGATCATACAAATTACAGTGTAGGGAACTTACAGTTTTGATAGTAACAGTTATGACACGAGGGTTAAGCAACAATGGTCATATCAAGAAATTGAAATATCATATGAAGAAAGACAAGCTGCTCAATATTTTCAGCACGCCGCTACAGCACAAAGATCGACGCTGGAAACGAACGCATTGGCATACACTGGCCAAATGTGAACGACCGTAATAGTTTTCACGTATTTGTATTTGAGGAGCGAGCTAAAATTGTGAACAATACAGAAGCTCACGATTTGATGTTGTTTTTATTGTAAACTGCGGCTCGTGGAGAGACACCTCTGTGCCTCCACGTGGTGCTGTCTGACACCTAGCGTGCCTACGCCGTTCCCGTTGTCCTTTTTTTTGCCTCTTCTATACAATGAGTGACCCAGAAGTGGGCGACTTTTGGATGCGGAACATCTCTTGCTCGGGTTCATAGAGTTTCATAAGTATACACTAGAGGGAGATCTGGCGTTAGTGTTCATGGGAGCTGCAATGCACGGCGATTCAGCGAGCATGCGATTAACGGATAGTACACGAATTTGTCTAATCTTCGCAATTCTGGCTCCGTGTGTGTTCGTGTGGCTTGGAGCTATTTTCTGAAGAAACAAAAATCTGCAAATGTTCAGTGGTGGCGCTTCACTCCCCTATTATTTTAAACTTACCATTTCGAATCTGGCCCACGAAGTTAAAAGGTGCTCGTTCTTTCCTTTGAAACAAAACCGGAACACAGCAGTAAACGAAGCCACAAGTGCGATTCGCTGCTTGCAAGCACGAAGACTTGGCAAATTTGTGTACTATCCATCATTCCCATGGTCGCTGAACGATCGAAGCGACAGAGTTCCATATAGTTAACTTTAGGAAACTCTATGGTCGTGTCCATGTCCCGTGGCGTCCGCGTCGGCGAGAGCAATCAAACTACACATGCACAACTCTCCTCTTTCCTTCTATCCAACAAATGCACGTTATTCTCTCCACTTCTCTCCTACCACCTACTTGCGCTTCTCCTGCGTTCTTGCTTCTGCTCTCATGGCGCATGAGCTACGCTCATTACCTAGCCTCCTCACCTTCAAGTGTTAATATAAATCGGGTACACATGCGTGCTCTTTCCGCCACCTCTCCTACGCTTCGCCCCTTCTCTCGGCTCACAAAACAGACGGAGGCAGCGTCTGCTAGCCTACACTCGCTACCCCTGTAGCAGACATTATATAGTTGTCCAGCAACCTTGGGCTGCGTCCCTTACTAGTGGTCTAACAATAGACTGGCAGTTGCTTATGGGAGGTTACAGGCATAGAGTAACATAGTACTCTATGCTACAGGTGCCACAGCGCCATGTGGCCTCTCGAGTCCGGGAGCGTCTGTTTTCATAGCGTGACTCAGCACTAGCATCGGTTACATGGTGTCAGAAGTGAACGGCGTTACCACTTCTTCAAGCCATGGAAGTACTACGCCCACTGAACCATCTCGTATTTTCTGGGAATATCACCGAGAACTGGCGTAAGTTTGGTCAGCGTTTTGAAATCTACCTCGAAGCCACGGAAAGCGAGTGGGAACGCAGTCAGAAGCAGAACGTGGCGTTGCTACTCTATGTCGCAGGGCAAGAAGCTATCGAAGGATTCGACACTTTCGGTTGCACGGTGACAGAGAAGGAGACACGGTTCTTAGAAAGTTTGAAAGCTATTGGCAGCATCGCTCTAATGAAACGATCAAATGGTACTTGTTTCGGAAGTGCGTCCAGGCGGATCGCGAATCTTCTGAAAGCTTCTTGAGAGACCCGCAGTTAAAAACATTGAGTTGCAATTTCGAAATTTGAAATTGTGTTCGGAAATGCTGACGACCAGCTTCGGGAGCGCCTACTCAGAGAGGACTCGCTATCGCTAGAAGATGCCACTAAAGCAGCACAATGCGCAGAAATAGCAGCAAATCAGAAGCGAGAGTGGAAGCTCCCGGAACAAAAGCTGTTGAAGCCATCAGCAAAGAAAAATTGGCAGATCCCACGTAATGCGGCAATCGATTATATGCGAAGCATGAATGAGAAATGTTGATATGTCACTTTAAAATTAGCACATCGTTACGAGGTGTAGGTAAATGATGCCGTACATGACTTCAGTGTCATGATTATCATGTTTGAATATGTCGTTTATCTTCGTCACCTATTCACTTCACATGATACCAAAATTTAGTATATGTGGAGCTAGCTAAACGGCCGCGAGCACGCTATGAGCATGGTATGTTGTCATGTTCTTACATGACACGCGTGTCGGGATTATCATTTTTGCACCAGTCATATATATCGTCATTCATTGACGTCACGTGACACCCGATTTGGCATATGTGGAGCTAGCAAAACAGCCGCGAGCGCATCAAGAAGGACCCAATATACTCCAATGCAGCGTTGACGCGCGCTTACGCTGGGCACAGCGATGGAACGTTAGCAAAAAACGCAAGCAGTCCATAGTCTGACGCCAGGCGTGACCAGCGTCCGTCAGTGCGGCCCGATGGCAACCGGCGTGAAATGCGACATGCTGCATTTTGCGCCGATGCGTTATTCAGGCGACACTGCGTCTCCCTCTTTTCGTGATGGAGGAACGCCGAACGCACTGAAACGCACATGCGTCGAAGCGACGCAGCGCGGCGCGCACCGGCGAGTAAATGGCAGGGCCGGCACCTGGCGTGGCAACGCCAGCGCGACGCGACGAAATGAACGCCAGCGAGAACGCGCACCACGTCACGTCGAAGTGTAATGGCGCCTTGACTGTGGCATGTAGTGATGTTTTAACACGACACGCATCTCATGATTATCATACTTGCACCAGTCACATACCTCCGTTATCCATTGCTGTCACGTATTACGAAAATTTGGCATATGTGAAGCTAGCGAAACGGCCGCGAGCGCATCATTAGCGTAGAATGTAGTCATGTTGTCACATGGCACGCATCTCATGTTTATCATGTTTGAACCAGTATCATACCTTCGTCATCCATTCACGTCTCGTAATACCAAATTTGGTGTAACCGAAGCTAGCGAAACGGCCGCCAGCGCATTGTGAACGTGGCATCTGGTCCTGTTGTCACATGACCCGCATCTCATGATTATCATATTGGCACAAGTCACATACCTTCATCCATTTACGCACTGTAATACCAAATTTGCTATATGTAATACCAAGTTTGGTATAATACCAAATTTGGTATAGCTTTCACGCGGATGCCGCCAGGTGGCACCGCTGCTACTTTTCATGTCATCTTCGGCTGCGTTGTCGGGCCATCGCGGACTCCTACAGATCTGCGGATGTGGTTACGTCTAACGCGCGTTTGCTTTCTCGTTCAAGCAAGCGTAAAATTACGAGGATAGTTACTGCGTGGACAACCTGGCAAAAAATAAAAGTTTATCCAATCCAATCCAACCTGGCAAAAGCGTTGGCGCGGCATCAGGAACCAGTGATGGTTTTCCACGGGGAATGCGTACTTCACTGCTGTTTATCACATGCACATATTCGTGCAGGATGTATCTTGGCTCGAAATTATGTTCGCGTACCTCTGATGTTTCGCTCAGAGGCTGTCAGCCCACCGAAGGTTGCGCTCTAATTTTCTGCGGAGGTCGCCATTCCTCGGAGCTGTAAACAGCGACTCCTTCGAAGCGCCCCGGTTATCGATTAAGCAACCCATAGCAAAGCAATAAGAATACGTTCTCCACTTCGATATGTCGCGAGCTACATGTTTGTTGGTGCGGGCAATCTCGCAAAGTACAGACTACATGCTGGTACTGGCTACAGAATGCAGCACATTGCACCAGCACGCGTGCAGTAGTAGAGTGGCTTGTTAGAACTGCAAATGCGATAATCCAGCCTGCAAGAGACGCTCATCGGCTTCGCTCTCTTAAAGCTGGTGCACATCCGCGACTAGTGGCGGTCGCAGGACCATTCGGGACTTGTCGCAAACAGTTGCAAACAGTTGCAAATGGTCGCAAATGGTCGCAAAGTGTCTGCTTTGGCTAGTCGCTTCCTGACTGATTTTTCAGTCGTGCGACTGCAGTCGTAAAGCTGCTGGAACCAATAAGCGGTGCTTAATTTTTTTGTCAATGCGCTGGCTTCTTGCCGCCAGATACAAATGAGTACAATTCTCTGGGTCTGTGGCGCTCTGGCAACCACAGAAAACTTGGCTTGGAGATGGCGGGGCGCAGCAGTTCGAGCAAAGTGTCAAATGTACGTGGCGGCATTCGCAAGGAGCGACACTAGGCATGCAAAACGCGAGCACTCAATAGTCCGATGCCAGGCGCGACCAGCGTTTGTCGGCGTGGCCCGACGGCAACCGGTGCCAAATGCGACATGGTGAATTTCGCTCCCATGCATTACACAGGCAACACTGCGTCTTCCTTTTTTCGTGACTTTTTCGTGACGGAGGGACGCAGGAGGCACTGAAACGCGCATGCGTCAAAGCAACGAAGTGCGGCGCGCGCCTACGAATATATTGCAGAAACGGGGCCTGGCGTGGCAACGCCGACGTGACGCGACGAAATCAACGCCGGTGAGCACGCGAAATGTATTCGTGCTTTGACGTTGGCAAGTGATCATGTTCTCACATGATACGCATCTCATCATTATCATGTTTGAGCAGTCACATATCTTCGTCATTCATTCATGTACCGTAATAGCTAATTTTGTATGTGACGCTAGCGAAACGGCCGTGAGCGCATCATGAGCATGGCATGTAGTTATGTTGTTACATGACACGCATGTCACGATTTTCATGTTTTGACTAGTCAAACATGCTCTTCATACATACATGTGTTGCCATACCAAGTTTGGTATTGATACAATTATCGAAACGACCAGGAAACCTAAAAGTCGTATGGGGCTAAATAGATAGATAGATAGATAGATAGATAGATAGATAGATAGATAGATAGATAGATAGATAGATAGATAGATAGATAGATAGATAGATACGCTTAAAGTCGCCGAAGTTCTCTAAGAAATGCTTCGCATTTAAAGTTTGGTATCACGGTACGTGAATAGATGACGAAGGTAAACGACACATCGAAACATAATAATCGTGACGCGGAAGTCATGTACAGCAGCATTTATCTCTATCTGGTAACGTTGTGCTGATTTTAGGGTTACATATGAACATTTCTCATTCGGGCTTCGTATATCATCGATTCCCGCTGTACGCGGGATCTGCCAATTTTTTTATAAAAACTTTCCACATGAACGATCTTCTGTACCCGTTTTGCCACTTTTCTGTATTTTTTGTTTTTAAAAATTTAAACTTGTGTTTTAACAAACAACTTGTCGTTGCTCATTCAAAACTGTGCGTATGCGCCAGTATGCAAGCCCTTTCATATTGTCATCGCCACCAACTTTATCAAGAGCAAAAACAACTAAATGGATGAGTTGGTACAGCCGTTTTACGCTGTACCTACTCAAGTTACGTTACATTTACATTTTAGCGTTACATTTAGCTGCCATAAAAACCAACCATGTTTCTCAGCACATCCCGCTTTGCGTAGCCCAATTTTGAATCACGTATCGTGCCTCTTACAAAAAATTGTGATACGAGAACCAACGCACTATCACTTTGTATCCTGATGCTGGAGTGACATCGCGCAACGCTTACTTTAAGCCTTTGTTTTTAACGCGATAGCGTTAGAGAGCTCGTTACGTATAAATTATGGTGTTGGCGTCAGTGTCAGCGTCGGCGTCGTTTGTTGTGAGCGAATAATTATCTTATGAAGTTATGCGTGACCGAAAATTGAGAATGATACAAATAAAATAAATAAATGATAAAAAACCTGAAGCGGAGTGGGGACCGAACAAGGGTTGTTTGGGTTCAAGAGGGGATCGAACGCGGGTTGTTTGCGTGCCAAGTGAATGTTCTACCACATGTCCACGCCTCTGTTTTTTTTTTCTTTAATGAATGACATTATCACCAGTAAAGTACACAGAACATACTTCATCAGAAGTCAGGCAAACACACACAAGCGTCAAGAACGGGAAGCCACTCCGGAACGGGGTCAAAAGTCTCGACAACACTGCGCACTTGAACAGCTGCTTTTCGGAAGACAGATCTCGTCGACCGTGGTGGCTCGGCGTGTCTATCGATCATGCGACTTTTCCATAATGAATAAAGTCCTAACAACATAAACAGGTCGTAAGGAGTACTATCAGTCAGACTCTTTTTGAACGGAAGGAAACCTAATACCATGGGCTGTGATTGGAAGTTCTTTTCTTAACGTTTTTTTAGAATGTCCCAAAAGCAAAATGCATCACGACAATGAATAAAACAATGCTCTATGGTCTCAGGTTGGTTACAGAGTCTACAATTCACTGTCCAGGGAACGTATATTGATTTTTCATTCAGCCACGTTTTCACTGGCAGCGTGGAAGTGTGCAGTTTAAAGAAAAATGTTTTCGCTGAAGGAGATATACACATTCTACGTACACGAAATAATACATCATGACCAGACAGAAGCGAATATGGCTTTCGATAAACAGGTTCGGGGAAAAGATTATTCACAAGTGCAGCGGTTAAATTTGTTCTGTCCATAGTATACAAATACTCTAAGGAAAACCTGGCTTTCAAAAACTGACAGTATCAACAATTTCTTTTAGGAATCCCCGCAACGGCAATTCCTTAGCAACGCTTGTTGTGACATGAATAAAAGGAAGGTGGTAACATATACGGTTACGAAGAACCGCTAATAGAAATGGGTGGCACACATCCTTGAGGTAGAAAAATCGCAACACCAACAGTCGCACGAACAAATGCACAAAAGGCCGAGGCCACCCTTTTCGAGTGGAAGAAAAAGATTGTCTCTTCTCACGGGTTCCCAGAAAGAGCTCTAAATAAAGCAGGCAAATATTCTATGAAAGGCTTGAATGTGTACCCGAGAGCAATGCAACACCTGCAGAATATAAATAAGCTTCGATACAAGGAATATATTGCACGCTTTCGCTCTGGCAAAAATGGAAAGCTCCCGTCCATGCCATGTTGCCACCTTTCGGCGGATCGTAGTTATCGCAGCGGTCCAGTGTGGGCCGCTGTTACGATAGTTATCGAGAGGCACACCAAGGTATTTCATAGGAGTCGCATTCCAATGAATATTTGCGAAGACCGAAGGAGTTGTAGCCCACATGCCTAGCCCGAATCCACTACTTTTATCAAAATTTATGCTGGCGCCAGCGATTTCACAGAAACGTAAAGTAGTGTTGACTGCTTCTTGAACGCTGGGTTTATCAGCGCAAAAGAAGGCAATGTCATCTGCATAAGCTAGAACTTTAACTTCCTCAGCATCATATCGGTAGCCTCTTATGCTGGACTTTAGAAGCACACTTAAACATATTGGTTCCAGATAAATTGCAAAAAGCAAAGGTGACAGCGGACATCCCTGACGTACAGATGAATTTAACTCTATTATATTGGAAAGTGTGCGATTTACAATTAGCCTAGTTGTGCACTTCTTATAACAGAGTGAGATACCATTGTATAGTACATCACTCAATGCAGGTGTCTTAGGAGCCGGAACAAAAAAGCATGCTGTACCTTATCAAATGCTTTTGCAAGGTCTATTTGAAGGAGGGCTACTTGGTACATGCTACCATCTATACACTCAAGAACTGAACGTGCAATATGAATGTTTGTCTGTATAGAGCGACCACGAATTACACATGTCTGGTGCTCACCTACACATTTAGTAATCACTGTCTGTAGCCGGTTTGTCAACAATTTAGCAAATATTTTGTAGTCAACGTTACATAACGATATAGGCCTGTATTCGTTAACTCCCTTTAATGTGTTAGGATCAGCACTTTTTGGGATTAATGTTGTATGGCTCTGATAGAAAGAAGGAGGAAGTTCCCCACGGTCATAAGCCTCTTTAAAAGGTTGCTCAAGGAAAGGTATCAAGAGTTCCTGAAAAGCTATGTAAAATTTACCTCTAAGGCCATCTGGGCCAGGAGTTTTGTTTTTCTGCAACGTTGTTATTGCAAATCTAATTTCCTCTCTGGTTATTGGCCCCTCTACAGGGAGTCTATCATCATCTTGTAACTGAGGCACAAGGGCAATGAAGTGGTTAGCTTCTTCCTCAAAATTCTCTTGAAGCTCAGCCGCGGTGAACAAACATTTGTAATAATCTTCAAATGCGGCTCTTTATTTCACATGTCTCTGTGCAAAAAGGAACCCCGCGACTCAATTTGCAGTATCTGTTTAGAAAGTGCATATCTCTTTTCATCCCCGAGGGATTTTTTAGTGGGTTCCTCTTCAGTAAAATGGGTAACACGGGAACGAATCTTAGCTCCTCTGTATAAATCTGTATCATGTTTTTGTATCTGTGCTCGAATCACATTTATCTCGTCCCCGTACAATCCCGGCTGTTCACTTTCAAAAGTATGGAGCTTATGAAGTAACTCGTAAAGATAGCGCTTTTCAGCTTTTTTTCTTTGCGCTATTTCGCATGAAATACTAATTGCCTGATACTTGACTCTTTCTTTGAACCTTTCCCATTGAGCAAAAATCGGTAGCTGTCGACACTGTGTTACTTCTTGTACCGATTCTTTTACTATTTTAACAAAACAATCTTCGCGCAACAACTGTACGTTAAGCTTCCATAGGTCCCAGTTTGGAGGGGTTTTACGAAAATTGTTAGGATCCAAGAAACAGTGACCAAGCAATGGTCTGTAAAAAATATGGGCTTTACAGCATAATTATGAATGTGAGACCATAAGCTTAGAGATACATATACACGGTCAAGCCGAGCATGAGAGATGCCTTGAAAGTGCGTGAACCTCACCGAGGAAGGTGCATGCGTTCCCACATCTATTAAATTGTGGTCATTCAATAGTTTCTGCAATAGGGCTGCACTTGCATCATAACGATTTGTTATATATGAATGATCTCTAGCGTCACAAACACAATTAAAGTCTCCAAAAACTACCAAAGTTCTGTCAGTGTTTAGCAGCGAAGTTAAAGAAAGGAAAAAAGAATTCCTTTCATTCACTTTGGAGGGAGCATAGACACAGATAGGTCCACGCCTCTGCTTGTGAAAAGAGTTAAAAAAAAAAAACTTCCTCAGCTTAGAAGTGCAGTAACTTTCTTGCTTCACAAACACACGCATCCTGTATACATGCTTCAGGATACTAAGTGAAATATCGCAGTGACAATGCGTGGTAGAAGCATCCATTACCAAAGGGCGTCAGAATATGTGATTATCATAATGGCTCCTTGTTTGAAAGCTGGTACTCCACTACAATAGGCACAGACGTTACGGCGGCCACAGCATGCTAGTGGGTGCATAGCAAATTCGAAAAGGTTTCACGCACCAAGTGTTTGAAATACGCACTAGAAACAGGATGTCACTGTCCCGTTCAGCTCCTAAAAGTGAAGTTTTAGGGTCACCTAATGTTTTCAACGGATGGATGACAAACCACTGATTTTGTAACGAGCGTAAATAATAAACAACGTTTCTTGGGTAGGCTTAAATCGCTCATCTGCAGTTTTTTCTCGAGGGAGAAGTGAAGCATCTGTGTCGTTGCTCATCTCTTAAATCGAACAAGAATAAGTATACAAAACGGCATTCACGTGCATGCGATGTGTGCCACATCATGGCTTGTGTTGGTACACTCATCTATCGTAGAGTGCCGTATTTGCGACATATATACGCCATTGTGAATTGAATTCTTCGCAAATTACTCCACTGTCTTCCAGTTATTTTGCGCTAAGCTCTTACATGCGATGCATTGTTGCTAACTCTTGGGGTAAATGCAAGACCTAACAAAGACATAGAAAAAAACCTTTCACGCCGGAAGCCTCCCAGTTTACTTCTGTCAAGCAGGCTTAGGTGAAGCTCTTATATTACTACGGAAAAGCTAGTTATCATTAGCATGTCATCCTCGGAGTATTTGTCTACGAAATGATCAATTGCAGAAAAGAAACAGTTACTACGAAAAATTTGATGTATCCGGCATCTTTTTCCTTGAACAGCTCTTCGCAAGATGCAGCAATGGGTCCTGATCTCGAAAAAGAAAAATAGATCAACTTGTGTTTGAACCGAACGATAGTGTTTTCATCTTGTTTCTGTTATTCTCATTTTGTGCCAAAACAATATTATGCGCAGCTCTTTTTAGTGAGATCTACCAAGCATCTCTGCGTAAGTCTTTAAACAACCTGTTTCTCATAAAGTTATTTATATATATATATATATATATATATATATATATATATATATATATATATATATATATATATATATATATATATATATATATATATATATGCAACTCATTACACAGGCTCCTAATATGAATCAAATTATTATTTCTTGATGCTGTTTTGCGCTTACAATTTTCTAGTGATTCCATTTATCTGCTTAATGCAACGTTATCCGAATTTTTCTTCTCCTCAATCTGCAGTTTTGAATGCGAAATTTCCACTTAAAATAAGACATAACGAAACGAAAGTAGAAGTTGGTGCAATATTCACTGAAAAATTAGCACCGTGTAGTAATTTATTTTTTATTTTGTTTCCTTTCAGGTCCCTTCGACCAGAACAAACCGTTGCCTGGTCTGATTGTCTAGATAGCCTTTCCTCTTTACTAGTACACCCTTAATCCTAACCACTGGGTTTTATGATATGTGTAACCTACCGAATGCGCTTAGGGAAACTTTTCTGAAAGACACCTATGTTGTTGGAATAAAACACGTTCAGAAATAGACAATTTTACTTTAGCGTCAGCGTGATAGCGGGGGCTAAGAGAGTGGTGTTACCATACTGCATACGTTCGTTGCTGAGTTTTCGCATAGTGGGGTAGCGTTTGCGTGACATTGTCAAAACGGTGTGGTGTCCACAGGTGGAGAAGGTTTGTGTTAAAAAAATGGCAGATCCTACGTGCAATGGGAATCGATGATATCCGAAGCACGTATGAGGAATGTTGGTATGTCAATTTAAAATCCGCACAACGTTACGAGGCGGACGTAAATTGTGCCATACATATTCTGCCATACATCACTTCCATGTCAATATTATCATGTTTGGATGTGTGATTTCCCTTCGTCCTGTGTTCACGTCACTTGACACCAAATCTGGTATATGTGGAGCTAGCTAAACAGCCGCGAGAACGCTATGAGCGTAGCGCGTGGTCATGTGTTACATGGCACGTTTGTCTTGAATATTATGCTTGGACATGTCATTTACCTTCGTGGTCCATTCGTGTCACGTAATACCAAATTTAGTACATGTGAAGCTAGCGAAATGACCGTGACCGCACCACGACAATGGCGTGTAGTCATGACTTACATGACATGCATGTCATAAATATCACGTTATGGTTTGTCACTTATGTTCGCCAGGCAGTCATGTCATACCATACCAGTTTTGCAATATGTCATGTGAACGACAACAACGCAAGAGCAGCAAGACCATACAATGTAAATCATGACATACATGTCATGATTTTTTCATGACTAGTCACTTATGCTCGCCATAGAGTCTTGTTATTCTGTGCCAATTTTGACATCGATACCATTATCGAAACGGCCAGGAGAGCTAAAAGTCGTAGGTGGCTAAATAGGTAGATAGATAGATAGATAGATAGATAGATAGATAGATAGATAGATAGATAGATAGATAGATAGATAGATAGTTAGGTAGATAGGTAGACAGATAGATAGCGTAACGAGTGGGTCGTTGAATGCATCCAACCCACTACAAAAGACTCAAGCATGAGGGAGAGAGAGAGAAAGACACTCTTTATAAGAGAAAAACTGCGATTTTTGCCGGCGCCCATATATCGCTCGCATGATACTCTGTATAGGGATGGGGCAGGGAACAGAATCATTTCAGCAGTGACAAAAGGGAGATATGAAAACGTTTGAGACAAATTGAACCAGGTAAAAGAATTTATATTAGGGTATCAGGTAAATGAAGGCTCTTCTATGTGAGATGTATTATTATAGTCTTCCGACAAGGCCAATATTGTATAGTTGATATATCAACGACAGTATATGACTCGTCGATGCTTTGAAGGTCCGTGGACTGGGCCTAATATGTTGTGCAACGTTAATTGTTTGTGGCAGATCTAGTACACTTCTTGTTCGAAGACCTACTTTTCACCGCGATAAGCGCGGTATTCTATTAGTATGTGCTGCACTGCCTCTATGCGGCTTCAGTTATCACAACATGGACTTGTGTGACGCCCCATGCGGCACATGCAACTGATCGTGTATGCCCGCTTTAGTCGAAGACGACGATATAACGTCTCTGGATTGCGAAGAATGAAGCATGATCCTTCATCTTCGCTAGCCGTAGCATAAGCAAAGCGCAGAAAACATGTTACAGGTGTGGTGCGGAAGCACGCTTCTCTGTAGTATGATGAATACTACGGGAATAGCACACGCTTGCCTACTTCCAGAATATTGTGATGCATTACGGTGCTGCGAGTACGACGCAAGTGTACTCGTAGTAATTTCTCCTATAGAGAGTTTGAAAAAAAAAAAGGCTCTTGTAAGGTCACTTTTCCAGCTGGCGCTGTGCATGTGCTGTGCGTTTCACAGGCCTGGTGGTTTTTTTTTTTCGTTATGAGTTAAAACATGGGTTCAAGATTTGCAGTTTCGCATAATGTTTCACATTTGGTGTTTTAAAATATGTTCAATATGTTTGTGCTAACTAGCGCAGACAACAAACAGAACTTCAAAGAATTTACAGCACTTGTGTACCGTAATTGTTTTTATTCGTGTGTAGTTTTTGTGCTCCTCATTGTGGGTGAGAATTGACGTAGTGGATGCATATGTGGAACGTCGACAATCTGAGAAGCCGTGTTTTTTTTTCTATTATAGCACTCGTTCGCTGCCTGCAGACCAGATGTCATACCGCGATTACCTGCCGTCGGCACCGTTGTGACTAATGTATTTATACCCTCCTTACCACCCCGACTACAACTTCCCGCCACCACCACTTCTACAACCTACCATTGCTGCTGCTTTTGTTCCTGCTGCCTTCATTACTCCAGAAGCTGCATTCTCTGCCAAGAATGAAGGTACAATGACCTGCTTTTCTAGTCACTCAACTTATAAATAGTGATGGTCATAACTAGGCTCAACAGACTCTCAATGTTCACAAAAGACCAAATGCATCTTATTATACAGTTATCGACGTCCTTCGAAGTTGCTTGCAATTGATATCTGCTAATTTATAAAATTTATCATTCGTTTTCCCATTTTTTTCATAAGATGTTATGTTGCCTATTTTTGGAATTGAGAGACAAAGAATCTTATTTTGGGCTGGCTGGTTCCGCTATATGGCTGGGAGCTTCTTTCCAGGCATGAGAATGCTATTGTAACCCTTTTTTCACTTTCACAAAGAAGACTTTGTGGGTTGAAATATAAATAATATGGCTTGCGTAGCTGATTATAGGGTTTAAAAAAGTACCATAGCCTTTGTGGCATTTGTTAAGGATGACAGAATGGTGGAAGCCTTCTCTATTTTTTTAATCAGTTGTAGCACTGCTGGCAATCTGTTAGCAACTACAATAAACGCGCAACCGCTTGCCCATCCTGCATATGGCAATAAAGCATTCATAGTCAAATTTTGCGCATTACTGTTTGAGTAAAATGTACCTTTATAAAAAGGTATTAAAAACTATACACCACTTTTTCTAGTTCTACAATCAACTCTGCAATAGAAGCCACTGTGGACATACCGCACATAAGATACCGTGTTTTCGGACTAAGGAATTCACATTTAAATGAGAGCGAAGTCTAAAAAGAGCGCCCATGGACGAGGATTTGAGTGAACTTCGAAAAACCGCAAGTGATCGAAATTTCTTCCACAGTCTGACACTATGGCTTATTTTATATTTATATAGTAAATGGTTTTGTCACGCAAATGCGCAGCAATTATATTATTGCTGTGATTTAAACTTTAAATCGTCTGTTTTTCAGCTCCACGTGGAGACAACACGTAAATGTGAGAAAATAGGCCGAACAGGAGCGTGGATGCGTGCAGCAAATAATCGATGACATTGTGCTCTGATTACGTTGTGTCATTGTTAACTGCGCCAGTTCAGTTACTTGGCAAATTTCTCACTTAATATTGGTTACTGGACAACTTCGCTATTGTGAGCTTTTATCTCAACTATGAGAAGCAAATGTTTTTGTTTACTTTGCGCAGAAACAGAGCAATATTTTATTAGGTTTCTTGGATAGTTTATGGTTGCTTCAATAGTCGCCGAAGGCGAGACCCTCGTGGGTTCAGGCTTGGCAAGCCACATGGACATGTTGGCAGTCACCTGCTCATGTGTAGCGCACCACTCCGCGTGCACCCAACAAAGGCATCGAACAAATTCCGCTGTTTTTTTCTAACAACACAACACATGCTTTATTTGCTGTTGGTGGCAGCCCTAAGACAAAGCAAGTTTGTGCCACTTGCCGTGTCGTCTGAACGACACAGGAAAGGCATGAGCAGAAGCGGTGAAATGCCCCCGCGGAGGCTTTAGGTGCGCTTGTGATCAGAACGAGTTTCAGACTTAAAGACAAGCAAAACGGTGTATAGATTTTAATTACTGTGCACAATGTTATTTGACAATTTTTTTCAGTTTACATTGAAGAACTGTGCAATGGAAATTGACATCGCTGTCCTGTAAAACACATGATGGAGCGCCAAAAACAGGTTATATTTGTGCATTACAAAAAGAGTGTCAAACACCCCATTCGTTTGCTAACAACGTAGCAAAATGATCCTGAAAAGTGCCAAAATACACACGTTCCTATACCTTGTTTAATAAATTGGTCCTAAGGCATGTGCTGCAGCGGAATTTTTCGTTTGATCTTGTAACAGATGTTTATTATTATCGCTCCATTGTTCCCGAATTTTCCACATTCCTGGAAGATAAATGTGGTCCTAAAGAACACATGGGCTAGTGTGAAGGGCCTTACTACTGTGTCTACCGTAAGATCCACACATAATAAAAGAAGATTTGTTAGATATGGGATGGAAAAATTAAGTGCGATAATCTCCGTGGGAAGTAGCATCCTTAGTTGGTACTTCAAAAGTTTGGATTGATAATGCTTAGTTACAAAAGCCCAGAATACAAGGAGACATGAGTACTCTTTAGAAGGGTTTGAACGTAGCCAGACAAGCATTCGTCATCGCTTCACTAGGAATACGTGGAGTATTTAGAACAAAGCGTCATAATTTTGTCTTGTCAAGTATCTGGCTTGAAGGGTAGCTAAAGAGCAAAACGATTTTCTCCTACTAGTGAAATACAATTTTGCAATACCTAATGCACTAATATTACCAATAGACGACGCTTATTAAGCGAGAAAACAAACAAAAAGAAAAAGCAGTTGGCGAAGCTACCTTAAGACTCCCGTTTGAAGCACCGTTGCTTAAGGAACTTCGAACGCGCCTACTGGCCTTTACGCAGCTTCCAGTTGGCAAAGGTGACGTACAGCCACCCAAATCTTAAGGCCCGTATCGAAAAACGCTCCTTCACTCAAGGGATCCTCTCGACTTGACGAAGTCAAGGTGGTGCGTGCTCCTCCACTCAAGGAGCCGCTGAATATTATGAACGCTCCTCCACACTTCCTTCGCCAAGGGAGGCCTTGGAAAATCTCCCTCCACTTGAGCGAACTGCATGGGCAGAGAAAAGCACCTGATAACGCGGGTATTTGTAATTGTGGTTAAGAAATGCCTATCTCTGTGTAATAAATGAACGCCTGTCTTAGTTATTTTTTTATAAATGGACATTACAGCAAAATACATGCATTTAAAGTGATAGCGTGGTTTCCTTAAGCCTTGAGCCGGTAGAGTTAGCGCAACCTCTGCTTCAAGCCTGGCAATAGTCGCACCCAGGCAGCTGAACTAACAGCTGATGACGTTTTGTCCACTGCTTAACGTTTTTACGTGCTTAGTTCACTTCGTCTCGTACGCGTCTATTAATTGCAGTTTATATTTACAGTAGTGTCTCTCTCTGTGTAATTTGAGACCCTGTTTTCTCCGGGGTGATTAATGAACTACATGAGTGAGGACAGGAAGCAGAACATACGGTTTGTTGCTTTGTTTACTTTCGCGTTGCTGAGAGTCGTCTGATCACTAGTGTAGCCACCGAACGTGTAACGCGGTGGAGTGAGTAATTTTTACTTTATATCAAATTACATTGTTGTGCTTTTAGAATTCACCACCGCTCTGTGTACACAGATTACATGTACGTAAGTTCGCTCTCGCGACCAGAGTACGTGAATAGTTCCTAATCTCAGGGGACTGTGCTATGTTCAATTTTTTCTTTTACGGCGAATTTCTGCGTGGCTTTTTTGTAGTTGTTCCTCTGCATGTAATAGAGAAGTTTAGTGTAATCGCTTCTGGATAAATTTTAGACAGCCGATGAGGGCTGGGCAAAGAATCTGTTTGGATTTGCCTCCAGATCGCGGCCTGTTCCCTTGACATATCGATCTGCGGGGTCGCGTATGTCTTGTGGTTCTCTCGGTAATACGCTGTAATTTTGTTATACGTGTTGATTCCTTCCAGCGGGAAGTCCAAGGCGGAGGGGTCTACGTCCCGGTTGACTAAACCTTGGTCTACGTGGTGGGCCGCCTCATTCTCTGGATTCTCCGTATGAGCGGGCCCCCTTATAAGCTGTATTTTATTGTCTTGTTTCTTATTTTTGATAATGTTGGCCGTGATCGGCCGATCACAGCCCATCGTAAAACTCACGAGCGCACTTTTCGAATCCCTCAGGATGGAATTGGTTGCCGGAATTGAGATGGCCAGTGCGACGGTGGCTTCTTCTGCCTCTAATGCTGAGGCCGTTTTTACGGTGGCTGCAGTAATAAGTTCCCCTTTGCTGGTGACAACGCATATGGCGTAACGGTCTCTCGCTTGTCGAGTGGCGTCAACATACAGAACGTTTGGGCGATCCTGAAATTGTTTTGCGAGGTTTTCTGCTCTTGCCTTTCCTGTCATGTCACGTATTCCTGTCAGCATATTTTTGGGCAGAGGTTTAATTATAATGTCTGCACGAGTGGCCGCTGGTAAAAAAAACCTTGTTGTTGAGCGTGCAACTAGTGCGTCGTTCGAGACGATTGAGTATCTGCAAGCCTGCTTTGGTTCGTGAGAGCCTTTCATCTTGGGCCGTTAAATGCCCTTCTATTAGTTCCTCCACTCTGTTTTGGATACCAAGGGGCCGTAGTTTTTCTGTGCTTGCGTATCTGGGAAGTCCTAGGGCACGTTTATACTTTGTCTTATTAGTGAGTTTAGTTTTTCCGCATCCTTCTTTCTGAGTTGGTAATAGGGGAACGAGTAGGTGACTCGACTGATTACAAAAGCGTGGATTATTTTGCATAGATTGGATTCCTTCGTTTCCTGATTTCTCGTTGTCACTCCCCTTAGTAGCCTAGTTGTTTGCTGTACGGATGCCTGTAACTTGTTGATAGCGTCTGTGTTGTAAGTGTTATGCTGGATGAGCATTCCTAAAACCTGATTGTGCGAACAGTGGGGACAACGTTCCCACTTACTGTGATATCGATCGCGGAGCGTGCTCTACTGTATGGGTCATTCTTCTTTATTTAGATCTGATTACTAAGAACTAGGATTTGTTGGGAGAACAACTAAGGCCCACTTTCTTTACGTACTCATGTACAGTGCCGGCGGCTGTTTGCAACGCATCACAGTTTTGCTCATCTGAGCCTGTGCAGGTCCATATGGTAATATCATCAGCTTACAGTGAGCGCCTAATGTGGAGGATCTGATCCAAGAGAACGGGCAGGCCACGCATCGTCATGTTAAAGAGGAATGGTGATAACACGGCTCCTTGTGGAGTGCCCCATGATCCAAGGGTGATTTTGTTGCTTTTGAGGTCGCCAATGGTTAGTTCAGTCGTGCGTTCTTGCAGAAAAGTTCTGATATAATTGTAAGTTTGACTGTCGTCGTTCATTTGGGCCAATTTGTCAAGTACAGGCATATGGGACACATTTTGAAATGCTTAAGTGATATCCAGTCCCACGATGGTCCTGGTACCGCTGTGTGTCTAGGTTTTATTATATGATTGTGAAGTTGCAGTATTATTTTCTGTGTGGATAATTGCTGGCGGAATCCCACCACCGTGTGGGGTAGCAGTTCCCTAGACTCTGCATAAGCTGTTAGTCGTGGTAGAATTGCATGTTTCATTATTTTCCCTAAACTTGATGTAAGGGAAATAAGCCGAAGATTTTCCATACTCAATGTCTTGTCCGGCTTGAGAATAAATATTACTCGAGCATGTTTCCAACTTGGTGGTAGTGTCCCATATGCCTAATGTTTGTTCACAAGGTCAGTAATTGCCATATTAGAATTATCGTCTAGGATACGAAATATTTGTTAGAAATATCATCATCTCCTGGAGAAGCTGTTGTACGAATAAAGTTCAAAACAGCACGTATATCGGCCTCAGTTATATCTCGATCTAGCTCAAGGTTAGTATTTCCGGAGTATTAAGGCATTTGTGATGAGTTCACCTGTCTGTTTAAATACTTTTTTTCAGTTCTTGCTCTAATTCAAGGTTAGCGTCCGTGTATTTGTAAACGAGTTGATGCATTTTACTGCGCAACGTGCTTTTAGTCTGCTCAAGATCCAATAAGTGCCTCAGGAGCTGCGAGGTGTTTTTATTTCCTAGCTGACCGTTGAGCCTGCCGCATAGCTGACGCCATTATGTTTGACTAAGTGTTTTTGAGTACTCCTTCATGTCCTTGTCGATTTGCCCTAGTTGGCGTTTAAACTTTCGATTGTGCTTTTGGCGGAGCCATCGGCAATATAATCTGCCTTGGGTTTCCCACAGGTGCACAAGCTTCGATTCCGGGACGGAGCCGTTCCACCCAATAGGAGTTTCACATGTAGCCCGTCTAGCATAATTAGTGAAATCTGTAGTCCACTCCTTGAGGTCTTCGATAGCGTTGATTAAGCGCTTGTCTCTCAGGAGTCGAAAGACATCCAATTTCGTGTGTTTAGTAGTGAATTTTGTTTTCTTGCAGCCTTTAGTGGGTACGTTGATTGAAAGCGGATAATGGTCGCTTCCTAAATGTCGTTCAGTGTTTTCCCAGGTAACTGCGCAAGTGTTTTTAACAAGTGTCAAGTTGGGGGTTGTGTTCCGACTGACGCTACTCCCAATCCTAGTTGGTTCGTCGGAAGCGTGAGTAGGGTAAGATTCAAGTCCATAATCGTTTCCCATAGTTTAGTGCGCCTGCAGTAACATTTTAGGTAGCCCCATTCGGTATGTTTGGCATTAAAGTCACCCATTACTTTCAGCTGTGAGTGACCCGCTATTCTGCTAACCTTTCTTAGAAGTGAGGCGATGTGGGTGCTTGTATCTGTGGGTGCACTGTACAAATTTAAAACTGATACGCTGCTATCTGAGCGTTTGTGGGGGAGAAGTTCTACGAGAGTGCGAGCTATCTCTGGATATTGCAAGTCATCTTGGATTGCTGTGAGATTGCGTTGCACCAGTATGACAGTAGCCGGTTGCTTACTGGCAGTGGTAAATACGTTGAATGCAGCATATCCAGACAATTTCGCAGGATAGCCTGTCTCCTGTAACGAAATTATACCAGGGGACTGGTCGGTGGATTGGAGGTGAAATTGCAAAGCTGCCCGTTTGTTGCGGTAGCTCCTGCCATTCCACTGCCACAAGAGCGTGGTAGTCGCGTTGACTATCTTTTAGTGAATACGGTGTTGCTCTGACAGATTGGGTCGAGAGCATTTTGGGACTTTTGTTACTTTTGTGAGAAATGGGCTGCGTCGGAGTTGAGAATGGTGTCTCTAGTGTGATTACGTCGGCCACAGCTGCTCTCTCAGTCGGAGCGTGAAGCGAATTAAAGCGAGTTGTAAGATTAGCGAGAGCCATACTAAGGACACCGATACTCTCAGTGAGCTGTTGGTTTTGAGTTGTTTGCTCTCTAGATATTTTGTCGAATAGAAATTCTAGCCATTCAAGTCGGTCATTGATTTGTGAGACGCTCGGGTCTGCGGTGGTAATTACGGCTGTTGGTTCGGCAGCCTTACGTTTCGTGCTCCTGACCGCGTCTACGTCCATTGTGACAATGTTTTCATTTTGCGTGGCACAGGTCACGATCTGCTCCGTACTGTTCGTAGTAGTGGCGCTAGCAGGCACTTGTTTGCGTTCCAATTGTTTAATTTTATTGTTAGCGGCAGCCAATTCTTGTTGCAATAGTTTGACCTGTTCTGCCAACTTCCTCACCTGTTGGTTTTCGAATGGTTGTGTCTGCGGCTGTCACTGCTTGGGTGTCTGCCAAGCAACGCTCTTTGCGTGTGGGACGGCCAGAAGTCTGTTGTGGTGATCCCGGGTCCTTGACAGGGATCGGGAGCGGGCCCCGTTGTCAGGTCCGGTAGCACTGGTGCTCCTTCCACCAACCAGCGGGAAAGTTTCGTGATAGTACTTATTGTCCGTATTAGTACCCTCAGTCTGGGAGGCGGAAAGGTGCTGAGTGGCTTTGTCGGTGCTTCTGTCGAGGATCATTTCTGAATACGGGCGAAAGCTATCATGCGCGAGCACCGACTTTGTAGGGGCGAAGCTCTCTAAAGCAGCATCCATTCATCCCTCATGGTATTCGTAGTGCGTAACCAGTCTTAGGGCCATATTCACAAACGCTACTTCACTCAAGGGCTCCCCTCGACTTGACGAAGTCAAGGCGGAGCGTGTTCCTCCGCTTGAGGGGCCGCTGCGTTTCATAAACGCTCCTCCACACTTCCTTCGCGAAGGGAGGGCTTGGAAATGCTCCCTTCACTTGAGTGAACTGCATCCGCCGAGAAAAGCGCCTGATAACGAGAGTATTCGTAATCGTGGTTAAGAATTGCCTATATCTGTACATTAAAGGAACGCTTTTTGTAGTTATTCTTCTTTATACTTTGACATTACAGCAAAATACATGCATATAGAGGGGTAGCGTGGTTTCCCCAAGCCTTGTGCTGATATAGTTAGCGAAACCCCCCTCCATGTCTGGCAACAGTCGCACCCAGGCAGCTTAACGAACAGCTGACGGCATTTCGACTGCTGCTCAACGTGTCTACCTGCTAAGTTTATTTTGTCTCGTATGCGTCTATTATTTGCAGTTTATATTTACGGTAGTGTCTGCATTTGTCTCGTTTGAGAGCCTACTTTCGCCGGGTGACTAACGAACTATGTGAGTGATGAAAGGGAGCGCAACAGATGGTTTGTTGCTTTGTTTACTTTCGCTTTACTGAGATCCATTTGATCACTAATGTAGCCACGGAATGTGTAACGTGGGAGGGGGGGGTAAATATTTTTTATTATATATCACATTATATTGGCGTGCTTTTAGAATTCACCACCGCAATATGTATAAGTATTACTCGTACGTAAATTCGTTCTCGCTACGGGAGTACGTGCACAGTTCCTAATTTTAGGGGTCTGTGCAATGTTCGTTTTTCTCATTTACTGTGAATTTCAACGTGAAGCTTTGGTAGTTGTTCCTTTGCCTATATTAGGAAATTTGGAAGACAATGATCGCAACTGTTAAAGCGTTAAAAGCTAGGCATGTTATAGTCGTGGCTGAGCATTCCAATAAGACTGCTACGCAAGAAAAAAAAAAAACGATCGTGTGCATTTCTTTAACTACGGATGAAAAATGCATTTTAAAGTTGTTGTTTTCTTCATTCATCAGCATATATAGTCTGTTAACAGGGACTTTTGTGTATCTGTGTGCATGTCAAATTTAACATTTTGAACTTCCAAGGAATCAGTTATGTTTTTGCATTGTTCTTCTATTTGCCATGCATTTGTGGATGCGTCTGAGTTGACAGATTCGCATACACGTAACCTTTATATCTGTGTAGCTTCTGTCTCCAAGTTCACACAGTGGCAACGTCTTAAATTTTTTCTCCGTCTCATTCATCTGCGTGCTCAGAAGCAAATTCGTTAGTGCATTAATGACCTTAGCTATAATGTTTTGGATTTTATTTGCACAATATAATTACTTGAAATAGCTGTTGAAAATGATTGTGGTGTCTGTGCTCCATTCCAAGGCCCTGACACAACATAATTTATTGGAGATGTTTTATTTTTTTTTGAAATCATAAAATTGAAGCCTCGTCTGACGTTTGGCGCTGTACTGTTTTAAAAACGATCCTGTGTGTTCTCTCAACCTTCGAGAAAGTGTCGTGAAGAAGCAGCGTATTTTACTCTGCTGATTTATTGAAAACCAGTGCAACAAAGCGGTGAAAAATGCTCAATAGTATTGCAGTCATCGCAAATACGTCCAGTAAGAAACTTGTAAACAAAATATCCGCTATCGCTGCATCATCAGCACGTCTACCTGTTAATACCACGCCATCTCAGTTTCGTTGAAGAGGAGTGGTGCTGCTTAATATAAAACAAGTTTGATTTTCTTAGAACTGCTTTCCTGTAGTATCGGAGAAGCGGTTTTTGCAGTCCTGTCTCATCATGAAAAGACAAACATTACGATAATTATGTATTGATCAATGAACGAAACAGAAGTTGTAAATGGCAAATGAACCTTTATTACATGTGGCTGATGAAGAACGACGTGACAAACATAAGAACGCAACTGCAAAGTGTTCATCAATCAAACATATGCAACTTACACACTGTAAACATAAAGTACGAGCTCGGAGGACATCATGTATAAGATCGAGGAAGTAGACACCACAGCGCGCCTAATGCAGTGCAGCTGCACGCATTCACTGCAGTTTTTGCGCTTTTGTATACAGTCGTGCAAACTCTGCAATGTATTGATAATAGCGAACATTTTAGGAGACCTTTCCTCGGCGTTTTTATGTCGGCAGCTGGTCCCCTGCACAAAAGACGTAATAGCTCGGACATCAAAGCCGCATTTTTCTTTTTTTCTAGCGGTGCACACATTCATTAGCATTTCTCGCGTTCAAAAACAGACATTGTTGACATATTGAGCTTTGACTATTTCGACACATGTTTGGCTCAGGCACTTGGGCAGCTGACAAGGAATATAGTTATATAAGTTCATTACCTAATCGCACCAATCAGTGCCCTAGCCAGCAAGTCTTCGCCGGGGGAATAGGAGGGGGGTTAAATAAAAAAAAGATTATTCTCATTTTGTATCTGCTGTATTTCTATTTCGTATGTTTGCATTTTCATACGACACTTGATGCACTTTTACGTACATGCAAGTTTCACAGAGCATGGCCCTCTGCTTGATCCTCTAAAGGTGGGCTTGGTTGTTCATTGGTATTGTGAGCTGCATAGACACTGTTTAAGGAAGCTATGTTTCACGCGTAGTAGCAAAAGCAGCACACTCATTGTGCCCAATTGTATTGTGTTGTGCTTTTCCTAAACTATCTCTAATAGTATTCTGACCGAAGCAGGAAAAAATAGAAAAGACAGGAGAACTTACCTTCTCGTTGATACAGAAGGTCATCTAACGGAGGTGTGCTTCGCCATAAATTTTGGCTAGGGTAGTAAAGATTCACCGGAGAGGAAGCCACTCTAAGGTACGGGGAGCGCAGTGCATCAAAAGTTTGCTATTTTGCTTGCTTATCAAGCTTTCGCGCCACGCTTGAACTGAGGCGGTGTGCGAGCTTAATCAAAACACTTCAAAGCACTGGCGTTCACAATAAGTATTTTAGCACTCGCACGGCGAGTATACGCACACCCGAGGGCAGGTAATCCACTGGCTCATGCACGGAACACAACAAATAACGGCACTAGTGAGTGGTCATCTTGACACCACGCCCGCCTGTCCCGGTGCCACAATAGCAGTTGCCGAGCCGTTCGAAGACTGCTCCGTAGTAAATGCGTTCCGTCACTGTCGAAGTAACGCGGTGGTGGCAGCCTAATTGATGAAGAAACGCAGTGAAAATGAGACGAGCTGCGCCATGGACGCGATGTTGGCACAGATACTTCGAGGAATGAATCAAGGTAGCTCGATCACTTCCTTGACAATCTCGAGGAAATACTCGAGATTTTCTCAAGTGAAGGAAGCGTTTCAAGTGAAGGGTGGTTTGTGAATGGGAAAACGCCACTCAAGGAACGTTGCGAGTGAAAGGTCGAGTCGAGGAGCGTTTGTTAACACGGGGGTTACGCTTTGACCTGCAAAGTGGTGCAGGTGGGAGATTTATCTTGTGCGTTATTGAACAATAAAAAAATTCGCAGCGTGCGCGGTAACTAAAAGACGAATACACCTGTCTCTCATTCCCAAATAGCAGCCATTGGCATGTACATTGAGCACTATCTGACAAGAAAGGGTCGCTAGGTTATACTCGCTGGGCGTAACCTCCATGGTTTTAGAAATGTTTGGCAAAGCGTTGTGCCGCAGTGCCATGATTACAGTGAACTAGTATATACCATGAACTCGAGGTGGTTAAAGGTGGGGCAGTAGAAAAGAAGTGCAAGCCAAAAGAAAGTGTGTGTGTGCCACCTCTCGTTTAGTCCTTGGAATGCCCGCTGGATGGCGGTGCTTCTCTATGCAAATGATATGATGAAAATATGCGAGATGGTGGTACTTGGAGTGTCGACTAGATGGATGAACGGACACACAGGCATATGCAGTGACGGACGCATGGACGGACGCAGGGGCGGATTAAGGACGAACGCCGGGACGGGCGCGCGTATGAAGGCGCGGACGCACGAACAGACGCATGCACGGACGGGTGGATGGGCGCATGGATGGATGCTTTGCCCTACTCTCTGTTATTCACGCCATGGATATGCTGCCATTTTTTTGCGCGTCTGAGCCGTATGACAAAGGCAACCGCAGACAAAGCGAAAGTAAGCGCATGCCCTGGAAGCCCGGCCAGCTGGGTCCATTGCCTGCTTGTGTGTTCCTTCGTAAAAACATCGCACTGCATTAAATCATTTACGACGACCCACACATGTCAGATTATTTCATGCACGGGGATGTGTGACGTATCTACGGATTTCATTTTCTGGATTGCTTGCTGATCTTCAAAATAAAAAGAACGAAATAAAAAATACGGGCAAGACCCGCAGCCAGTTCGCCTGAAGTGAGGTAATACCGGGCGACGTTCACGCGAAGAAACAGTCAAGCAGACGATAGGCCCAACTGAACGCGCTTCGTGAACATCCGCTAACTCTCACTCTGTTTGTAAGTTGGCTCCGTCGTACAGCACTGACGCACACACAACTTGGTGCTCACGCACGATAGCTAAAGACTTGTGCGGCTGTACAGTGTCAGTTTTTATGAAAGGTAACACGGGAGCGCGTGGCCTGCACCCTCCGATGAATGGAGGGATTAGATCGGGTGGCAGCTAACGCCACCTAGCCGTAATACTTAGCGATCCAACAACTACATTTATCTTTTTTTTTTAAATAGTGAAGTTGAGGAGTTGTACTTTGCAGTGAAGGGTTTAATTTTCGCTTGTGCCTTGACTTTAGCCACCAATAGGATAACCTCTTTCTAGTTAATTCTACCCACTTAAAGTCTATTTTGCCCTACCTGTTCCTAAACCCCAGTGCTTTGAAAAACTCTGCGCCATCATCCTAAACTATAGGGTGAAGCCTTTTACAGAACATTATAAAGTGTTCGGCAGTTTCTTCTTCCTCTTCACACGCACTGCATACCGGGTCTACTACCCCTTCGTATTTGGCCCGATATGTCTTGGTTCGCAATACTTCCGTCCTGGCCTCAAACAGTGGAGAACTACCCCGAGTATTATCATAGATTCCTACCTTGGCAAGTTCCTGCTTAAAAGTTTGATAGATCTCTAGTGCGGACTTCTTAATCATGCCAATTCTCCACATATCGGTCTCAGCTTCCTTCACCTTCTTCTTAACCGATATATCTTGTTGGTTTTCCCCCCTGCTGTTTTCTTAGTACTTACTAGTCATTTTTCTGGTTCGCTTTCTTCATTTTGTATCGACATTCATCATGTACAAGTAGCTGAAAACCTTCCTAGCCCAAGGCCCTTCCCCCATTTCTCTCAATCGCTTCTCAAATTTTATCTTGCTGCTAGCTTCCCTGCCCTCAAAAGTTGTTCATCCCATATCACCTTGTACTCCCTGATTTGGTGTATTCTCGCGAGCTCCTAAGGCAAGTCCATCTATTCCACGTTGCTCAATTTTTAATCTTGCTTGAGCTTCTGATGTCATGCATAAGACCGCATTGCCGAATGTCACGGCAGGAACCACTACCCTTTTTGATATTCCTCTCACAACATGATAGCTGTTGTAATTCAACAGTGCCGTATGTTTCATCACTGCTGCATTTCTGTTACCTTTAGTCGTCACGTATATTTTGTGTTCCCTTAGGTACCCTGTTCCATTGATTATCCATACGCCCAGATATTTGTATTTATCTGTGATCTCAAACGTGACCTCCTGTATTCTAAGCTCGCGACCTTCATTATCATTGAAAATTATGATTGCTGATTTTTCCTTACTGAATCTCAAATCTAATCTATCTCCCTCAGTACCACAGATGTTCATCATTGATTGATTGATTTGTGGGGTTTAACGTCCCAAAACCACCATATGATTATAAGAGACGCCGTAGTGGAGAGCTCCGGAAATTTCGACCAAGATGTTCATCAAGCTCTGCAAATATTCCTTGTTGTCGACCATTAGCAGTGTATCATCTGCGTACATCAATGCTGGTAGTGCCTGTTCAATGAGTTTTTATTGTTTGACGAAAGAGAGGTTGAAGCCAAGTCCGCTTCCCTCTAACTTTGCCTCTAATCCTTGTAGGTACATCATGAATAACAGGGGTGACAGAGGAGACCCCTGCCTAAGTCCCCGTTTTACCTCTGTTGGCTTAGATACCTGTTTTTCCCACTTTATAATCACCTTAATTGTTACCTTTATAGATATCCTTTAAAAGATTAGTGACTATTTTCCACTCCTAGTGTGTCCAGTATTCCCCAGCACTTCTCGTGAACCACGCTCTCCTATGCTCCCTTGATATAAAAAATGCTAGCCAAAGGGACCTGTGTTCCTTTTCTGCTATTTTATGTACTGCGTCAGTGAGAACAGATTTTCTTCCAACCTCCTGTGTTTCCGAAAACCATTCTACCGGCGGCTGTTGACAGCGCCCATGGTTCGGAGTGTCGCGGTGGATGGACGTGTTTTTTGTGCGCTCCCGATCGACTGCGCTGATAAATGGTTTTGCATGTTTTGAGCTGGTCTTTGTAATTATAAGGCAGCAGCTAAAATCCTTGTTGCTTTTATTTGTTCGTACGGCTTTTTCGGGGGTTAGTCACCAAGTGTTTATTAGTTTGTGCGTGTGTGTGTGTGTTGATTTTTTGTTTTTTCGTTGGTTTTTTTTTCTTTTGCCACCCCATGGGGGAAGTGCACGTACATTTAACGCGCAAAATTTTGTAGTACAGCTTGACTTTCTCTTTTTCGTAGGGCAGGGTTCAAGTTTTGTAATTATCGAGTGAGACAATTCATAGGGACTATTGCTGTCAGAAAGACATGGTTAAAAAGACTGTCAAGTGTTCAGGATGCGGTGTGGGGTTGAAAGTGGTCCCAAGTGTAGAAGCGGATGGAGAAGAGGCTGACGCGAAGTGTAGGCATTGTGAGGTCGAGGAAAAAATGGAGAAAATGATAGCTGCCCAGAGTGAACTGCTGATGAGAATCACCAAGCTCGAGACTACGTTGGTGACAGAGCAAGATAAAACGAGGGCAATGGGAGAGAGGCTTAAGTCCACCGAGGAAGCACTAGCCAAGGTGAACAGAGGAGCGGCCTACGGAGAGAACAGTGTGAAACCGGCAATCAGAACGGAGGAGAAGAAAGAGCTAGCAATTTTGCAAAAAAACAGGTTCAGCCAGTTCAATTGTCGCAAGGCCCTGCTTCAGCGAAGCAGTGGTGGGGCTGGGAGGGGACAAAGCAGCCGGCGTCACAGGTGCAAGTAGCCCCCAGGTGCAGGACGCTCCAGCTGAAAAGTCAAAGCATGTGATAATCGCCAGGGACTCGAATTTAAATCGATGCACAGAAGCCATCAAAGAGAGGGTAAGAGGTGACAAGAGGGTTGCAGTAGGGGTGTTCCCAGGACGCAAGCTGGAAGCAGTCATGAGGCAAGCGAGCGCAAAACTCATAACTACGGCTGATAGACAAAACCTCGTGATAATTTCAGGCGGTTTAAACGATGTCTTAAATGAAGACACAGCAGGACTAGCAACTACACCGGCGAAAAGCGTCGATGACATGCGCGCCTCTTCTTCTAAGGTACAGGTAGCGATCGCGATATGCACGATACCTGAGGTACCAGTGCGTGATAGACGCCTGCAAAGAGCGGTTGTCAACGTAAACCAAGAGATATGGTGGATGAGTCGAGAGAAAGGCTTTGAGGTGGTGGAAATATACAGATAGGTGCGTAGGTGGGGTGGTTTTCAACGAGACAGAAGTCACTTCGATGGGCAGCTCGGTCATGAAATGGTTGGGCGATTTGCAGGACGCGGAGTAGCTTTTTGGGAGGGCAAGCGGGCCCTGCGGGATACAGGATAGCTAATAACGAGGAAAACAACCATGGAGACTCTTTGACAGGTGGTATGGACAGATACGATTCCAAACTGGCACCAGTATCTAAGATAAGTAGAGTCCACGGCAGAAATAGACGTAGCTACGAGCGCCAAGCCAATTCAGACATATGGTATATTACCATGCAGGGTGATAGGAAAAGGCTGAAGTGGGGAGAAATAGAAGAACAGCTAAGGGAGGAGAGGCAGATGGTATACGGTTTTGTAGAAACACATCTCAGGGACATGAAACAACCTCCTATCAATCTGGACTACCCGTGGAAATATTGTAATAGAACAGAAGGCAGCAAAAAGGGGGGTGGTATCGGGGCATTCATTCATAAAGGTACAGACTGACAAAGGGTCAAGAAGAGTGCAAGGAACATTTATGGCTAAAAGGGAAAGTGGTTGGGCAAATGACACTCCTTGGTTTCGTGAACTTGGGGACGGGGGCAAAGGCCAGAGAGGAAAACAAGGCAATGGTGAAATGTATATCAAAGAACATTCAGGAGTTAAGAGGAGAGTGCGAGATAATTATACTAGGAGATATGAATGCGCATATAGAAGATATAGATGGGTATACCAACCCGACTGGCAAAATGATCAAGGATATGTGTGAAAGGCTTGATTTGATCATTGCAACAGTACCGAGAAGTGTGAAGGGCAAATAACGTGGAAGGTAGAAAGGCTGCAGTCGACGAAAGATTACGCACTGATGTCACATAGGATTTATGATAAGCTCAGGGGAAGGCAAATAGATGAAGGTGGCTCCAGAAATCTGGGTAGTGATCCTGAAGTCTGGGTAGTGATCAAGCTAAGTTTTTGAAGAGCAGTGAAAGTGGGAAGGAGACAAGATGAGCAACTACAGGAAAACTTTTATTCAGAAAGTGAAATTGAAATAGCCAATAAACAAATTGAGAAAGTAATCACTGAGGATAACAAAACAGTGTCGACATGCCCGAATCTAATTAGGCTGCTTGACCTAGAGCTTGCTAAGGCACGTGACAAGTCACCCCGGAAAACAAGACACAAACCCAAAAGTTGGTGGGATGAGAAAGTTAGGAGAGCCGCAGTAAAACGCCAGGAAGCCTTTAGGGAACACAGACATGCTAGCAGCGGGGTGAACCGACAGATGATGTTGAAAGAAAATGGGAAATCTTTCTAAGCTGTAGAAGGGATGCATCACTTCTGATCTATTAAGAGATTAGAAGAAAGGGAGCTCAGTGGCTGGCAGAAGTACATAAGAAAGATAGAAAGGCAGCTGCGAAATTTTGGAGTCATCTTAACTCCCTTAGAAATAAGACCAGCCTAGAGCAGAGGTTTATAACCACAGCTCAAGGTGCTAGGCTAGAAGGGGCGAAGCTATTGAATATATAAGAACAACGTTGACAAAAAATTTCAACAAAGAAGTGCTTTATGCACCACAATAGGAAAGAATAAATCAAGTAGCGCAATGGCTCCATTTTCAGAACGAGAGTGGGAAAGGGCTGAGAAAAGGGTTCCTAGTTGTACATCAACAGGCCCAGATGGCGTTCCAATTATGCTGATAAAGGCAATAGGTCCGAAATCTAAGCAGGCTTTGAGAGAGGCCGTGAGCAAAATAATAATCGATGGTGAAGTTACTGATGAATGGAATCTAACAGGATGAGCACGATCTATAAAGGATAGGGCGACAAAGCTGGCATAAATAACTACTATCCTATAACAGTGACATCAGCGGTCTACCGGCTGGTGAAGCAGATTATAAAGGAATGACTGCAGGCATGGATAGAGGATGAGGGGGTGCTGGGGGAACTGCAGAATGGGTTTTGGAAACACAGGAGGTTGGAAGACAATCTGTTCTCACTGACGCAGTGCTTTGAACTAGCAGAAAAGGAACACAGGCCCCTGTGGCTAGCATTTTTCGATATCAACGGAGCGTACGATAGCGTGGTTCAAGAGGAATTGTGGGAAATACTGAACATAACAGGCGTGGAAGATGTCGCTAGTCTCTTAAAGGATATCTATAAAGGTAACAAGGTAGTTATAAAGTGGGAAAAAGAGGCATCCAAGCCTGCAGAGGTTAAATAAGGGCTTAGGCAGGGATGCCCCCTGTCACCCTTATTATTCATGATGTACCTACAAGGCTTAGAAGTCAAATTAGCGGGAAGTGGACGGGGCTCAACCTTTCTTTCGTCGACAAGAAAAACTCATTGAACAGGCATTACCAGCATTGATGTACGCTGATGATATAGTGATAATGGCCGAGAACAATGAAGATTTGCAGAGATGGGTGGATGTCTGCGGCAATGAGGGAGATAGGTTAGATTTCAGATTCTGTAAGGAAAAATCAGCACTCATTATTTTTAATGACAATAAACGTAGTGAGCTTAGGATACAGGAGGTCACGCTAGAAATAACTTTCATCATCATCTTCATCATCATTATTATTTTTATCATCATCAGCCTGACTACGTACACTGCAGGACAAAGGCCTCTCCCATGTTCCGCCCGTTAACCCGGTCCTGTGCTTGCTGCTGCCAATTTATACCCGCAAACTTCTTAATTTCATCTGCCCACCTTACCTTTTGTCTCCCCTAACACGCTTGCCCTCTCTGGGGAATCCGGTTAGTTACCCTTAACGACCAGCGGTTATCCTGTCTACGCGCTACATGTCCGGCCCATGTCTATTTGTTCTTCTTGATTTCAGCTATGATATCCTTAACCCCCGTTTGTTCCCTAATCCACTCTGCTCTCTTCTTGTCTCTTAAGGTTACACCAACCATTTTTCTTTCCATTTCTCGCTGCGTCGTCCTCCATTTAAGCTGAACCCTCTTTGTAAGTCTCCAGGTTTCTGCTACGTAGCTAATTACCGGCAAGATATAGCTGTTATATATGTTTCTTTTGAGGGATAGAGGCAATATACCTGTCATAATTTGAGAGTGCTTGCCAAATGTGCTCCACCCAATTCTTATTCTTCTAGTTACTTCAATTTCGTGGTTCGGCTCCGTGGTTATTACCTGTCCTAAGTAGACATAGTCTTTAACAACTTGAAGGGCACTTTTACCTATCTCGAAGCGCTGCTCTTTTCTGAGGTTGTTGTACATTACATTTGTTTTCTGCAGATTCATTTTAAGACCCACCTTTCTGCTCTCCTTGTCTAACTTCGTAATCATGAGTTGCAATTCGTCCCCTGAGTTACTCGACAATGCAGTGTCATCGGCGAAGCGCAGGTTACTAAGGTACTCTCCATTAACTCTTATCCTTAACTGTTCGCCTTCTAGGCTTCTGAAAACCTCCTTTAGCACGCGGTAATCAGCATTGGGGAGATTGTGTCCCCTTGCCTTACACCTTTCTTGATTGGTATTCTGTTGCTTTTTTTGTGAAGCGCTATGGTAGCAGTTGATCCCCCGCAGATTTATTCCAGGATGTTTATATATACTTCATCGACGACCTGATTCCGCATTGTCTGCATGACGGCTTATATTTCTACTGAATCAAACGCCTTCTCGTAATCTCTGAAGGCTATGTATAGTGGTTGGTTATATTCTGAGCATTTCTCTACTACCTGATTGATAGTATGAATGTGGTCGATTGTTGAGTAGCCTGCACGAAATCCTGCTTGTTCCTTTGGTTGATTGAACTCTATTGTTTTCTTTACTCTGTTAGGAATTACCTTTGTAAATAGCTTGTATACTACAGAGAGCAAGCTAATCAGCCCTAATTATTCAAGTCCTTGTCATCTCCTTTCTTATGTATTAAGATTATGTTAGCGTTCTTCGAAGACTCTGGTACTCTTACCGTCAGGAGACACCTCGTAAACAGGGTGGCTAGTTTTCTTAACACAATCTGTCCTCCATCTTTCAACAGATCTGATGTTACCTGATTCTCACCAGCAGCTTGAAAATTAAACCCTTCACTGCTAAGTACGAATCCTCGACATCACTATTTAAGGAAAAAAAAACCTAGTTTTTGGTTCATCACGTATTACGGCTTGGTGGCGCTGGCCACCGGCCGATTCAAAGGGTGTTGCCATATCCATCCATCCATTTATCCGGAGTGCGCATGCCACGCGCTCGCGTGTTCCTGTAATAAAAATCGGCACTGTACATAGTCTTCTGTGGGTGATGAGACTTAGCATAGGAACTTTCAGATATTTTTATGGAGCCAATGTCACGAAAATGCCAAAAATGCTTTTTGAAACTTCTGACGTCACACATGACTATTTTGGCGAAAAATTTTAAAACAAACTTCAAGATTGATTTTCTCCGCTAATGATAAATTTATCACAGTAAAACATGTGACACTTGAGTCCTCAGAGTGCAGTTTGACAACTTTAAGTCACACTCTCTATTTCGTGTTCTTTTATTGAGAGAAAATGGCTTTGGTCTGCAGCCAGTCTGTTAGTACTAGTAATTTATGCGTGTTACGATCTACTACAAAAGAGGACTGTAGGAGCTCCCGTAAACAGTATTGACTCCGGAATTTGTTTAGGCCGATGCCTTACTATCGGCCGATCGGGCATGCAAAACAGTACATCTACATAAACTTGCTCCAGCGGTAGTCAGATAGGGAATTCACTCATACACATTTATCACGGCATTTCTGAGTCGTTTATAGCAAAGCTTCTATGTGAATTTTACAAAGCCCGACGCATGAAAATTTGCACAGAAAAACAATGCTGCATGGGTTGCGCTAACTACAGTGGGTGAAAACTTAAGGTCATCAGCAAGATTTGCCCCACAACTGCAGTGCGCCTGCCACTCGAGTATGTAAGTGCGCATTCATAATTGAGAAGCAACGCGAGAACGAAATAGCTGGAGCCGCCGGAAGACCACGACCACATGCGTCGACTATGACGATAATCGTTCTGCCACTGACGCCGCCGTTGCCAACGCTACCTCGAGAATTTGATTTCGCCTCCTTTCTGAGCTCTAAATTTAGTACCAAATTTTAGTTATTTACGCAAAGTAGATAAAAAAAACAGCTCGCACCTTTTCGAACGTTGTTTTTGAAGATAAGCCAGCCGAAAGAACATGAGCGAACGCACCGGCAGCGGCACCGGCGCATTCAGCTGGCTATACACAAACGCGAAACACGTTGGGGCATGCCGACTTACTGCTGCTGCACCATCTAACTTCAGAGTTGTCGAATTCGTAATTCAAACCAGGCTCTCGATGAACGTGTCGTCGTTGAGTTCATCAAGATTTGTCGTGCTGCACGGGAAGTTTGCGATTTGAACCAATGCAAGCCACCGCCGATGCCTCTGTCGCCATCTTGAATCTGCGGCTGGCTGCTTAAATCGCGTGGTTTGATCTAGCGCACATCTATGCTAGCGCACCCAAAGCCATGAAGCGGAAACCAGATCCGCTTTTGTGTAGCGGGAATACCGGTCTCGGACCAATTTTCGTACGCCGGCCGCACGGCATGGTTTTGCTGCTGCATAGGCAGCAAAACGAGCCAGTTTTCGGAGAGTTTCGCCACTTTCGCTCTCTTCGAGGCTGAGTGTAAACGCGCCCTAACGGCAGCTTTTAGTGATTTTCAATTTATGATTGAGTACATTTACTCAAATAATGTATGGTCGCCCATACTATAAGAAATGAAAGCTTGTTCATGCAGCCAAAAGAAATGATGACGTTTTTTCTGAGCAGCGATGGTGAAAGATTAACTAACATGTGACCTGAGGCTCATTTTTTTTCGAAATCCAGCAATGTGAACATGCGTTTGTATGGGAAAAACAGCTAATTGAAATGACCCTATCGTGCTTGACGTCATGGGAATGAGAAACGTTTTTACGATACTCAAATCTTGTAGTACCGGGGCAGCTTAATGAGCTCCCATAGTAGATTACCTCGTACTATAAATTTTGCAATGTTTGTTCTAAACAAACGACCTGCATGCGAATGTGCTCTGGTTGTTGCTGGGGCTTATTATATCTCCTCGTAGGTGGTAGATCGGCGCACCACCAGAATTGTTCTTCTACTAACAAAACTTGTAATGAGAGAAGAGTGTAACGTGTCTGAGAAAAGTGAAGAGTAAATTTACGCGCATTCTGTTATCAAGTCATCGCTGCCAGGGAAAGCACTGATTTGGGGGACATCCTTGGCCATAGCGGCACTGCTGATGTCATCGGCCATGCTCATCTTTCGGAGGACGAAAGATGAGTGATGAACCGGGCTGGAGTGATTCTAAAGTCACCGACGAGGTTGTAGATTTTATTTCACAATCAAGGAGAACATGCTTCCACGATAAGACGGGTACATAATCTCCGCTGGTTTGCAAAGGACTGCGATGGCCTATTTATTGCATGCATAGAGATGTTGAGTGTTTCATTGCATGTTGCAGGCCGTTCTGTGTAATGCGCTCGAAGCAATAAAGATGATTGCCTATATTTGGCAAGTTGAGTTAGTTGCGCAGTTTCAAATCTCTAGGACAAAACATAAAGGAAGTGAAGGACCAATCTTCGCTTTATGCAAAACGACAAAATTTGAAGAAAAATCTGCATGACTGTGTTGCACAACTGCGTACTTTGCATCGAAGTGTCTTAACCTATGACCTTCAAATTTCGATGGTTGTGTATAAGGTTCTCATTGACAGAACAGATGACTTCTCGACTTTAGTGGCGTGAGTGGAACAGGGACCAAGAAATTAACGTGGAACAGGCGCTTTGACAATAAGTGCCTGTCTTCTGTATATCCTTTCTTGGTCCTATGTGTTTCTTTCGCGCTTCTTAAGGATGACTATTAACAGCAAGGCCAACTTGCTGAATTTTTGATTTCTTTATTTGGTTTCAATTTACGTCCCTATCAATACATTAAAGCGGGAATACAAATTTTGACCCTAACGTTTCTTCTTGATTTGTTCGCATGTTCTCTTTACGTATAGGTGAACCTCTGTAGATAAAAAAAGTCATTAAATTCGAAGTGGTCTTCGAATTTCTGCTGCCATCTCATTTATTCGCGTTTTGAAAGCAGCGTGGAGTCCGGGAAGAACGACTGAACTGGAAATTGAACTGTCAGTTCAGGCCATTCCGGTCGTCCAGCCGCAGTTGAAGCGTTCCAGTGGTCCTGACTGAAGATTAGAGTCACTGTCCGCGCCCTCCTTCGTTTTCGAGGATGTCATGTCAACTGGACCACAGTCAACGAGTTACACCACTCCAAAAGGACGTGACCTAGCCCTAAAAGCCACCGCAGTCAGCAAACCTCAAGAAACGAACCCGACGAGACAACAGAAGGAGGATAAGCTACACGACGACTGGCGTGATGGGGCAATGGGCGCAGGAGAAAAAATCGCGTTAGAGTTCTAGCCTAATAGCAGAGCTAGGTTACGCTTCATTTCACTTTAGGGACTTTAAAAGTTGATAATAAATTGATAATTTCAGCAGTGGCACACCTGAACGAGAAAGCTTTAGGAGCTCTTGCCCTATATATGTAAAGCGTGGTCCAATGGAATTTTCACTCGTGTGTGACAGATGCACAAGTTTTCCTTTCTTTCTTTTTTTGTTCTATTTTCTTTATTTTTTCCTCTATATTGAATGTAATGACCTTACCCAAGATTTCATGTGCTTTTGATCTCGGCCTTGTCGGTGATTAGAAGTATTTCATACGCCGCTCTTATCTCCCTCCCTAACTTTTATTTTGTCACTGAACAGAATTCCTACACGTGGTTTTTAGCGCTAAACTTCAGTTACGACAAGTAACAATGATAGTCATGCATTTTTACCTAGGAAACAATGATGTGACAACGCGTAGTCACAAGTTAGTTTGATGAACGATCAGACTGGTGTATGAAATACGACAGATGGCGGACAAGCCCACTGTGCAGGAAGCATCGAATATGTGAAAAGGACATTTCTATGTGCGAATGTGACTATTGCATGCATCTTGAAGGACCACAATTGTGCTTATTACGGTCAATTTTTAAACAAGGATTGTGTACTTCACATGCAAACGAATAACAATCAGTGTCAATTTTACACCTCACGAAGTGTCAGGGTGACTCACTTTACTATGTTAAATGAGTGTGAAGGTTTGTCACTCGGTGAACGGTTGTTATTTCCACAACAAAAGTACGCAATTAGGTTCTGGCAAGTAAAAGCGACACCAGCTACGTAGAAGTCAACAGTAGACTAAATGTTATCTAGGACAAGCACTGCCCGGCTCGAGCTGCTTTTCCTTTCTGTTGCCAACATTGGTCAGTGGTTGCTATTTCTACAAAAGTACGGAATAAGATTCTGGTATGTAATATTGAAACCAGTCACGCAGTAATGTAGAAGTCAACAGTAGACAATATGTTATCTAGGACAAGCGCTGCCCGACTCGAGCTGTTTTTCTCAGTTGGTTGCCTAAATTGCGCTGTCCTTAACATTTCGCTTCGGCGGTGTATAAAAACTGTTGCAGTCTTTCAGTTAACAAAGGTGACTAATGCACAAATGCAGTTACTATACGAAACCAGTGACTGCCGCTGGCTCCCATGAATTTGATGCAAAGGGACAAAATTGTGTGTTGTCGTGCACGTGATACCAAACAGGATCTGTCAATGCGCGATGAAGCCGCTGACAGCTCAGAACGACAACAGCTTGTAACACACTCTAAAGAAAAAGAAAAGAAAAGCTCTGCCTCATTTTGGATTTGCTGACATGTCACGTATATGGCACTCTCAAGTCGAAGAAAGTGAAGCATTTTGTAAACCATTTAACTTTGGCCGGAGAATTCTGGCACTTAACAGATGGTTCACGTGTATGTTTAAACAGAGTGATATTCGTGGCAAGTCACGGTTTGACAAAAAAAAATCACCTATGCCCATTTTATTACCAGCCAAGCTGTTGCTGCATTTCGTGCCGCCATTTCGCAAGGTAGAATGAAGGAAGAAGAAAAGTGACAACACCAGACCATATACAACATTCATGTAAAATGTCGAGATGAAGTTTTGATCCTAAGAATGGCCGATTAAAATGCCTCCCGCAACAGACACGTATTCAACCTGTTTGACTACAGCCTGTTCCTCATTTGCTTTAAGAAAACGAGGAAGCTCACATCTAAGACTGATTTCTCAATTCATTTGTTTTTAATTCATTTTTATTCTCTGTTTCATTCTCTGTTCCTTTTTCGTTTTCTCATCTCTTGCAGGTATCCAGCTAGAGCTACCGAGCTGTTTTGGAATTGGAGGGTACGTAGCTGTAAAGTAGTTATGACCCCAATAACCTATATATCTCGCACAGTCTAAGTTCTAAGCTTCTTTCGAAACACGATCAGCAAGTTCAAAGTGCTGGCAGCTAATCTTTCTTTTTCTCTTTAAATACAAATTTATTTTTCTTTACATTGACTCATGCCAGAGTTTATTTCTTCGTTCTGTAATGAAGCTTTCATTTCACTCTATTGTGTGCCTCGCATATGAACTGCTTCGTTACAGATATTTAAAAACAAGCATAAACTAAATTATAGGCATCCCACAATTTAAATAAATAACTTCTATTTTAGACAGAGACGTCGGTCCACTTAGGCGTGAGTTTTAATAATATAAACCGAAAACAACGCTGAAAAAGGGCACAAATTGAGCTCGATGTTTTTTCCTCACCCTGCTGGCTGATGACAATAATATTATTTGAATGGCTCATTCAATGTCCATATTGAAATAGCCGGAAGAAACGTAGCACCACACATTTTTCTTTCAGTCTTTATTTCAATTCAAAGCGAGTGTTGACGTGAGCACAATCAATGTCGATACTCTCCAAGCGATTGGTCATGCACGTCCTATATGTCGGAAAACCTGACGTGTGCGAAAATTCTCAACCTCATCCTGCTCAGTGAGCTCAGCTGCCCAATGCGTGTAAAAATCTACGTGCACTGCAAGAACTTTGACGTTCTCGTGATCATTGTACAGCAAAGACAAAAGCGTGAGAAACACGACGTGTGCGAAAGCAGAACTAGTGCTTACCATTTATCGGACAATACATACCATGATTTTAAAAGGCGTGTTTGTGCCAAGGCCGTTTTGACGTTGTCTGCTTCATCGACCGTCAACCGCATACCGCCGAAAGTCCAATTCTGGCAGAAGCACTGTTGACGTTATCACGTTATTTCACACCAAAGTTGTTTTACCGAGAATCTGAGCATGTCACGAAGAATTTTTGATGTTTTCCCCGTAATTGGGCACTAACGTCTGAAGCCTGTTCTCAAAAAAGCGTGAAATAAAATCTAGGTAGGACAAGAAGCAGACACTAACCTCTACATCCCGAATCTTCTAAGGACGAAGCTTGCACCTATGGTTAAGGTAGCCAGAAGGTATCGTATGAGAAACATCTTCGTGGTCGGTCACCTAGCCTTCTATATGATTTTTTTCATGGTTCGAAGGGTATACTCTAAGGAAAGAACCACTTTTTTAAATGTGCAGGCATTAATAAACTAGTTCAGATGAACGAGCACACTGTTCGTTATTCTGTCGCATAGGGTGATCGCCTAAATAACGAAATGAGCGAAAGTCATCGCAAACTCGCTAGAAGTGCGCAGAAATGAACGCGATAAAAAGAAAGTGAAATTTTTCACGAAGAACGAGAAGGTGCGCAAAACTTGAAGCACGCCGCTAAAGCAGAAAGGACGTACGAAAAGAAAATACATAAAACGAATGCAAACTAACGACAGTCACAGCGCGACCTAACCTAACTCGATTTAAACACAACGAACACGAAATGACAGCACATAAGTAGAAAAGAGGAGTGACAATTAACAATCGCTGGATGGGTTACCTTTTTCTATTTTCGCTGCGTGTTTCGAGTGCAAATCACTCACAACCAACTGCCCCTATCGTAGTTTTTCCAGCTATCAGCTGACTGCTTTTGCAAAACATTCACTGCAACTAGCGTAGTGACCTTGATGCACTCTGTAACTTGTATACAAATACTGCGATAAAAGCAGGCCACGGAAACTCAGCGTTAGTTTCGATTTCAAGAATGCAAATATTGTGATAAAACAGGCCACGGAAACTCAGCGTTAGTTTAGATTTCAGAATACACGTACGCTCATAGCGGTTTAACTGCACTTTATGCGCACAAAGAAACAAAAAGTAACAAAGGACATGCGCAAGACAAGCGCTTATCCTGTGTTCTTTTCGTTTTTATTGCGATAGCAATTATATGAACAATCTCGGCTTAATTTCGACACCAGCGTCAGCGTCGTTTCATATCTATAGATCTATATATTTCAAAACGCAAAAAAGAAAAAAATCCAGAAAAAAAGACTCTGGTGCGTGGATTCGAACGTGAATGCTCTGCGTCATGAATACGAGATGTTAACCACTGAGCCACCGAATTTTTTTTTTGCTTTATCGCCTGTTTAGAGGCGCGTACATCAAATTACAAGCACAACAAAAACAGGCAGTAACAGTCAGACAGGAACTAAAATTCCCTAAGTGCTGCCAAAAGCTCTACCCTCGACAACCACTCAGGTAAAATCTCCTGACTTTTCTGCAGTTCAAGAAACTTGGCCATACATTCACGGAAATAGATTCGGGCAGCCTGTGCATCCTGATTGCGATAAAAGCCCGCCATACGAGCCCGCCGTAAACAGTGAAGTCCATATAGCATGATCAAATCAAAAGGCATTCCCTCTTCGTTCACTATTCGCAGAAATCTTATATCACATGAATGTAGAGGTAATTCTTTCTTTAACGTCCTTTGAAGTATATACCAAAAATATACTCTCTCCTAACAATGTAAGAAAACATGGTCTATAGTTTCCAGATTTTCACAGACAAGGCAATTTGTCCCCCAAGGTGAGTCAAAACCACGGTCTGCTTCAAATGTCCTGACATATGATGTACCTGTGTGCAGCTTGAAAAAGAAGGACTTCGCGGCGGGAGCCACTTGCATTCTCTTCACTTGTTTGAGCACATCTTTCCCTTTACCTCCAGTGTACATGACATGATACAGGGGTTCAGGTTCAACTTCTTGCGAGTCACTGAAAAAAATATTCAGCGGAAAATCTAACAGATAAGAACCGTACACTTAGAATAACCTCCTTAAGATACCCGCGGACACCACCGGTCATGTCATTCGTGCTAACCACATATCCAGGTAAAGCCCGCATCAGTCTCATTTGGCACACTGTACGTAAGAAAGGGTCCCTTGTGTAGCGAAAAAAAAACCTATTTACGACTTGACGCATGAAAAGATGTGTTATACCCAGCTCTCCATGTTTCACTTTTCTAAACAGATTAGTTCGACTGCATCTCTCCCAGCTCGAAGCCCACACAATCACTGCGAAGATGCGATGGAACATCTGTATGTTTGCCCATGAACAATGCAATACTTGCATCACATACCAAAGTTTTGAGGCAAAGAAAAGATTACAGACAGTCGCCCTCAAAAACACTGACAGATGATTACCGTTGCATCTGTTGGCTTTCGTCCGGATTTCTTTCGCTTGTTCTTGCCGATAGTTCTCATTATCTTTATAAAATTGCAGTGTCACCCCAAGGTACTTGACAGGTATTATCACCCATTTATCATTAGAAAAATGGTCCGGTCTTGACGACCACTCCCCGTGCCAGAAACCCAATCACTTTCCCCAGTTTACTAGACTGCCAGTTGCATTGCCAAACCTTTTAACCGCACTGATAATAGTGGTAACACTATCCTGATCGATACAACGAACAGCCACATCGTCGGCAAATGCCAAAATTTCAACTTCGGATTCTTGTAATCTAAAACCACGAATGCAACTGTTTTGAGGTATTGCTAAGCACAACGATTCTATATATAAACTGAAAAGTAGGAGACTCAGCGGGCGGCCCTGACGGACACAACGCTTTATGTTAATTGTATCTCCTAGCGTCTTACTGATTACCAGTCGGGTCGTGCAGTTCTGGTATGCCATAGATACCCCATCTCTGAGAACAGAACCAACGTTGACATGGTCAAGAATTGCAAGCAGAAGGTTCTGGGAAACACAATCAAAAACTTTCTCGAGATAAATCTGTAGAATGGCTACCCCTACTAGATTGACATCGCTACAATCGAGCACGCAGCGCAGCTTGTGTATATTGGTCACAATGGAGCGCCCCATAATCCCGCATGTTTGGTGAGGCCCTACCAATTCTTTGATTACCACTTGAAGCCGCCGTGATAGTACATTCCTTAAACTTTTGCAATCACAATTAGTAATATAGGTCTATACGAAGAATATAATTTGAACTTCTCCTAGTGTTCTGTCTTAGGTATCAAAACTGTATGTGCTTCACTAAAGGACCTAGGGAGGCCATTAACTTTATAAGCTTGATTGAAGGCATTTGCGAGTACTTGGGTTAATTCATTTTTATACTCCTTATAAAACAAAGCACAAAGCCCGTCCGGCCCCGGAGATTTACCAGAATTCATTTTATCTATAGCCCTTTCTACTTCCATAGGCGTTATAGAAAATTCTAAAGCTGAATTGGTGTCATCTGAAAACTTCGGCCTTCTGCTAAGGAACTCTTGCTTAAATGCCTCTGAATCAATGGGCGTGACAGCGAAGAGTCCTTCGTGGTGTTTGCCAAACACTCGTCCTATGCTCTCATTGTCTGAAACTTCGATACCGTTGACTTCAATGGCATCTATATGATTTTGTCTGGCATGACTCTTCTCTAATCCAAGCGCTCGCTTCATCGGGTGATCATCCACAGTCATTGATGTTGCTCTGGTTCGCACTAGCGCTCCGCGATAGCGTTCCTCCTCATATAACTCTATCCTCTGTTTTATACTCCGCAAATTGTCACCATATACTCCAGTTTTTTCACATTCAAGAGCTGTTAGCCTCCCAAGTGTACGTTTAAGCTCTTTCTCATTCTTTTTAGACTCCAAAGATAAAGCTCTCAATCTCTCCATTGCTTTTATTTGGATTCGCTGCTTGAATAACTCCCATTCTTTTCCTAATTTGTCCACACACTCTATTTTAATATTACTAGAGAGAAAATTTATTTACAGAAAGGTAGAGAGGTTGGCCTGAGCTGTAGTTTGCTCTGGCCTGCTACTCTACACTGGGGAAGGGTTACTGGGGAGTGAAAGAGTGATGAATGATGATGGTAAGGTAGAGAGATGATATGTTTTTATTAGACTGGGTAACTCTACAGACGTGCATTCAGTCCAGTGGCTTCTAAGAAAGCGATGACGGCTCGTATAACCACATGTGTGCTGCTGGCGTCCGGCCAAGGACCTAACACAACCTCATCGGTTAATGGTCGACTAATATATCGGCCAATCGAAGATATCTGTTGGTGACGTTCACTTGCATATGCTGGACAGTCGCAAAATATATGTTTGAGCGTTTCTGGCAACCGACAGTGACCACAATTGGGACCTGTGTCATTACAGCCAATCAAGTGGGTGTAACGTCTCGTGTAAGCCACACCGAGGCGAATGCGGTCGATAATGCATGAGATGCTTCGCTTTAACTTGTGAGGCATACGAAACTTCATTTCCGGGTCCCATTTGTGCAGCCGCTTGTGCTGGTGTTCTGGTTTCTGCCAGTGCTCTAAGATGGAGTTGCGCATTACGCGTCGAAGTAGGATGTTAGTGTCTTGTCGAGAAAATGCGATGCACACTTCCAGGACACTATTTAAAGCTCTCTTAGCTTCAGCGTCCGCCGCTTCATTGCCCATTAGGCCACAATGAGCAAGTATCCATTGAAATGTTACATGATGTCTATTTAAATGTTACATGATGTCCAGAAGCTCTGCTATTTCAGTCGATAAAGTATGATATGGACCTTGTCTCATGAAGCCATCGATGGTTTGAAGAGCAGCTTCGGCATCGCACAGTATCGTTCATTTACGAGCGGGTTCTGTCGACATGAAACGTATTGCCTCCCGCATAGCAACAAATTCCGCGGCTGTTGATGTGGTCTTGTGATCTATCTTGAAACGTCGAGCTATCTTCATCTGCGGGATGACAATGGCTGCGGCGGAGGTACGCGACGTGGTAGATCCATCAGTATATACGTGTGCCACACCACCGTACATAGTATAAATGTGCTGCAGTGTAAGTTGCTTTAGGCCGATCGATGATACAAGGGACTTTTTCATAATCCCAGGAATCTGAATTATGACAAGTGGTCTAGGCAGGAACCATGAAGGTGTCTGAGGAACATGTGGGGGAGAGAATCTTGGCGGTATGATGTTCTCGAGCCGCGATATAGCTCTTGAATAACTGCAGTCTCGGGTGCTGGCAGGGAGCGCTGATAGTGGATGTTGCCTGTGTCGAGTTAACAGGCGAAGGTGGACTCGAAAAGGCTCGCAGAGCACATATACTTTGATTGGACAAGCTTGAGCTCCGGCGAGAGTTTCCTTGGTTGATGTGCATTGAGGTAAGCCCAAACATGTGCGCAACCCTTTAGCTTGGATGCTTTCTAGCGTGCTCGCACAACTGGGTTTCATGCTTGAAAGCACGGGCATGCTGTATCGTAAGTACCCTACGAATAAAGATTGGTACAGTTGCAGGAGAGCTGCCTTCGAAGGGCCCCATCTTGCTCCGGCCATGACCCGAAGAACGTGGACAAAACTCTTGAGCTTTGACTTCAAAGCTGTGACGTGTTTTGACCACGATAGATTCCGGTCGAGGATAACACCAAGGAATTTGTGTTGCACAACAGCACGAATTTCTGTTCCATTCACAGTTAGTGGGTATCTTGTCATTTGTTTTCGTGTAAATGCAAGCACTGCGCATTTTTCAGTTGACAGTGTGAGACCCTGGCGACGTAGGTACCTTGCTGTGATGGTCACTGGATGTTGTAGTCGAGCACGCAGTTGGGGGTGCGTAGCTCCAGAAGCCCAGATGCAGATGTCGTCCGCAAATGTGCTCACCTTCGCCATGTCAGGAAGTTAGGTAGCAAGTCCAATCAAGGTGATGGTAAAAAGTGTCGGACTGAGAACACTTCCTTGGGGAACACCACGGCGAATGTTATAATGGTCTGTATCTCCATCGCTTGTTGACATATACACGGTACGGTCGCTAAGGTAGCTCACAATCTATGCATACAGTCGTGCGCCGATTTCTAGATCCTCAAGCGCTTTAAGGATGGCATAATGAAAGACATTGTCGTAGGCACCTTTAATGTCAAGAAAAACAGCAGCCACTAACCTACCTCGACATCTTTCCTGTTCCACATCGGAGACCAAGTTGATGACCCCGTAAATGGATGATCGGCCTCTCCTACAGCTATTCATGAACGCAGGAAAGCGATTATTGCTCTCTAAGAGCCACTCTAATCTCGACAATATCATCCTCTCCATGAATTTGCCAACGTAGCTGCCTAAGGCGATCGGCCGGCAAGATGAAAGCTCATTAGGGCGCTTCCCCAGTTTAAGCATTGCGATTATGCGGCGGCACTTCCACTTATCTGTAACATTTCCTGACTTCCAGGAGGTGTTGTAGTAAGATAACAGGATCTGTCGTGCTTCTGTATCAAGATGGCGAAGTGCAGCGTACGTAATTCCGTCCGGCCCGGGTGCCGTTGTGCGCCGGGAAAGTGAAATTGCAGCGTCCAGTTCCTGCGTTGTAAAAGGCACTTCGAGGCGTTCGTCGAAGCACGGGGGCACAGTGGTGTTCAGAGTTTGGGTCGCAGTGTCAGCGGTGGAAACGAGAAGGCTACAGTAGTCCTTGGATACCTCTAATTCACTCCGACCCTCATGTAGAGCCACCGCACGGAATGGCCAAATTTGTTGTGGAGAAGATTGTAAACTTCGTACTATCCGCCAGATTTTAGAGAGAGGCTGTCTTGGGTCCAAAAAACCGCAGAACGACCTCCATCGTTGCTTGTTGAGCTTGTCGAGATGCCGAAGAATGTGTCGTTGAGCTTGACGACAAGCTGTGAGGTCTGACGGTGATCTTGTTCTTCTGTATCGCCGTTCTACGCGGCGACGGATAGCACGAAGGGCCTCGTATTGTAAGTGTAAGTCGATAGCTGATAGTTGCAGTGGAATGGTAACTTGTCTTGTTGTGTCACGCAGGGACGAAGAACTGATGTCTTCTAGTTCGGATGGTGTAGTAGTGCGCTGACAGCTGGTTTTCACAGATGACTTGAAGAGACACCAGTCTGTCTGGTGAATGCAGCGTGTGGCTGAACGGCGGTACCACCTAAACTGAACATATGTAGGCAAGTGATCACTATCGTGAGTCTCTATATCCGTGGACCAAGCTGCAGAAGACAGGAGACTCCTAGATACAAATGCAATGTCGAGGCAGCTGCTGCAAGAAGTACCTGAATGAAAGTGGGCGATCCGTCGTTCAGCACCCTTAGTCCAAAATTACACACGAAGTCGCACAAATCTCTGCTATTATCACTAATTTCTTTAATAATACGTACGTAATAATAGTACGTAATTCCTAATTTCTTTAATAAGTGATGCGCTAAACAACTCATCCCTTAGGAGGTTAGAGTTTATTTTCTACTGTTCCCAAGAAAAGGCGTTCCTTTCTTTTTTTGACGCGATATTGCATTTTACAAGACAGTGATCAGAAAAGGAAACAGGGACCACATTATAACTGCTACGCTGGGCTAACGCATCTGCAGTAAGGTAAAGTCGATCCAATCGGGCATTACTTGTGCCCTGAAAGCGGGTATACTTCACATCTCGAGAGCTATACAGACACTCCGCTACATCTACTAATTCGTGTTCAATAATCACCTGTGCCAGGACATCCCTACTTCTGTCTTTAACGTTGTGACTGCTTGATCTATCACTTTCATTTAAAACACAGTTGAAATCACCCATCAATAAGAGTTTCCTACCAGTCCACATATGTTGTCGTAAATTGGAAGAAAATCGATCTTTCCTGGTCCAGAGTTGGAGCATAAACACATAAAATGCGTCATTCAGTGTCACAATAAACAATATCACACCCTACTACTTGGCCTGACGAGCAAGAAAAGACGTTTTCTATGAAAAATCCTGGCAGTTTTCTAACAAGAAGAACACATCCCTCAGATGTGGATGGATGGATTAAAAAACTTTATTTAAAAAAAAGAAACCCTGCAGGGTTACCGGCCCGGGCTCAGGCCACCCCGACGTTTTGTGTGGTGAGGCAGATGTGCCTATGGCCTGGATCACAGTGGCAAAATACCGTGATGTAAACTTAAGCACCATGCTTCCTGTCGCCCCCTCGCCTTCAACTTTCGTCTTCTGCACTGCAAGTACATTCACATTTTCTTCCAACAACAACCGATAGACTTGGCTTTGCTTCTTTTTTGAAGCCAAGCCTCTAACATTCATCGTGGCGAAGCTAAATGATACTTGAGGCGCCATTTCAACCATGTGGAGGAGTAAGGCCCGGAGCGTGGCGCTTACCTTGCACGTCTAGCGCTACGCTAGACGCCTCAAGGACCGGCCGACCGCCCGGTTTCACTGCACAGTAGAATTGATTTGTTCGCAGCTTTCTTGTCGGTGGTGCCACCAGCTCTTGCTTTAATACTGGTGCGTCTGCCAGTCGGCGTCTTTGCCGGTAGGTTTTCCGCGCTACTTTCACTGTTCTTGTCTCCCGTCTTCACAGGTTCTTCCAATGGTCTTTTAATGGCTGGAACGGCACCGCTAAGCCAAAAGATGCAGCTAGCGTTGCACGTGTTTCCGTCTATCTTCTTGTCGAAACCAACGCTGCAAGAGGCACCATCGGCTACTTGGCCTTGTTCCGACGCATGGGCAGACGCTCTGGTTACTTCACAGCCTGCGTCTGTCACTGCATTGTCAGCTGTCTCGGTCGATACAGCTGCAGAACCTGGTCGAGTGTCCACAGAAGCCGGTGTAGATTCGTCTATTGATGTTGCAGATGTGCAGTTCAAATTTGCTGCGACTTGATCTCCGCAACCTTCAGCCGCGTCCTCAGCTTCTGTCATGCCCATAACGTGTTCCAACGCATCTTCGGCCTCCGTTGACGCTGCGGCGTATGAATGGACGCCTTCCGCGTCCCCGTGCCCGAAACGCCGGCAGCGAGAGCATCGTGGCACCTTACACTGGCGACGCACATGTCCTGTTCCACTGCAACGCAGGCATTGCATAGGCCGACCTGGGGCTACCACTAAAGCAATTTCACCGGCGACTCGTATCTGGTGAGGCAGGTCCTCAACTTTTATACCGCTTTTCAGCTCAATAAAAACAGTGCGGATCGTCGAATTCTTCTTATTTACTCCTTCTACATGCCAGCGTTACCGGGTCACTTCTGTAGCTTTCCTGAACGCTGCCAACGCCGTGCGGACATCTTCGTCCAAAACGCCGTGTAACAACAGCCAGTGAAGCCGCAGCCTCACCTGCTGCTCCTGAGGGTCGATAACGAGGCAGTGGCGTCCCTTGACCTAGAGTTCTTTTAGTTCAGTCAACCACTTCATCGCCTCCTGGCTGTTAAAAGTGACGGCCCACACATGTTTGTCTGGTAGGCGCCCAATGCAATTGCGTCGGGAAGCAGTCGTTCCTTGTCCAGGGCATCCTAAAAATCTTCGACCTTGAAAGGCCTCATTCGAAAATCACCGTGCAAAACACTGTGTTGAAAAGAACACGTCCCCTGGCAGATTCGGCAAGATGATCTCAAGTTCCTTGTCACTTTCGTCTGTAATCCTGGTTCCGCGGCCTCCAAGAACCACCTTTGCTGCTCCGCGGGAGCCCATGATTCCTGCGTCCAACACGTGCGAGTGCCGGCGAAAGAATGAGCCACCGAATGGCACCTTCTTTAAAACTAAAACGGCAAGCTATTTATATCTTCTTCTCACCGCTGTTTGGCGGGCATCTCGGGATGGAGGGGAACTATCGTGTTTTCAACATTATCAGCAAGATGGCGCAGTGTGCACGCGGTGGCTCTCATCTCTCACGCGTACCTTGGCCCGCGGAATGGAGAGGAGTGGACATTCTCTCGTGCGCCTTTATTTCCCGACTGGGAGGATCATACGCCTTGGCAGGGGTTGGCGTTGCACCGGAACAATTATTTTGTAGTTATAAGGCACACAAAGGTCTCTGCAATTGTTGCATGGCCCCAATTTGCGAAAATGGCACGCTTTTCAGACACAGCGAAGTAACAACTGAGACGCTCATTCGCGTTCATCTGTACCTGTGAGTACGTTTCCTGCGTGATTTGTGCGTGAAAAACGCAGGGCACGTTTCGATCAGTTTGGTATTCTGCGCGTGACCTTCCAATGTGTTGCTATCGTGTTCATTGCTTGACCTTTGAGGCAAAGCTGTGACATTTTGTGCACTTAAAATACAGTTATACCATGTATATCCAACTAGCCTGATTTTCAGCTTTGGAGTTGTTGCCCGACATTGTAAGATCTGGTTGAATGGAGTGAGTTTAATCAGAATGCTCGCATTTGTTGATTTTTACAAGTTCTTTCAAATAAATTCTATACTACACTGAAAACCTTATTTGTTTTTACGGCTTTTTTATTTCCTATTTTGTGAATTTTAGATCGGGCAAAGCGCGGGAATGATTCACTAGTTTCTAGCGCTTGCCCATGGGCTGCCTCCACTCTTTCTCGCCACTGGCTCCGCGATGCTACAAGGTGGATCACTCTTACTTATATCGTTTGGGTGGCACACTAACTGCTGGTAAGATAAAGGCAGCGTGTCTTGTAGAGAGAGAACAGAAGCCGCAGTGGGTACGCTGAGCAATTCAACCATTCATTCGACGAAGATAGCTATATAGGATAACACATGTTTTTCATGGCTCTGCGGTTTTTCAACCCGCGAATTTCGAGTTCCGCGAATGTTTTAGTGGTAACGGGTAAATATAATTATTTGGACCCGCTATTGGAGCAGGTATTGAATTTGCATGAGTACGTCAGTAAACACAGTTCCCTGCAAGCCTGACCGGAATGACAGAAGTGAAGTGTCACTACACTGCTTGGTCAAGACGGCAATGAAGTTCCTGTCAACAAAATGCATTAAAGAAACGCTTGAATTCATGTTCGTTTGCCCAAATAGCTTTCGCGTCTTTCATTTTTGGCATGTAGTTGAAATGATGCCAATTAAATGTAGGCTCCTTCCTGCCTATGAATTTCATGCAGGCATGATTTTTACTTTTATTTATGTCTCTCAAATACATGTGATGAACTAAATGCTTCTAGAAATAATTACAGAGAGTGTCGCTTGAGCCATCCTTTTGACAAGTGAACTTTTTTTCGTCAAGGCAACGTTGTTGCCCTTGCGCGGGCTTATATCGTAGTGTGAAGAATCGTAAGCGTTAGACTTTCACCGGAACAGTTCTATTGTGGTTACCGGGCACACAACGGTCACGACGCAGTCTCAGTTTTCGAAAAGGGCACGTTTTTCAGACACAATGCAGCAACAATTCAGACTCTTATTCGCATTTATCTGTACTTGTGGGTATGTATTGTGCGTCCTTGGTGCGTGAGCAACGAGAGGCACGTTTTGATCTGCTTGCAATTATTCGCGTGACATTCCAATATGTTGCTACTGCATTCATTTTGTCACCTTTCTAGCAAAGCTGTGACTATTTACCAAGTGTGCAACAGTTATTCTCCTTAAACTGTTACAGAGTGTACGTAGCAGCTGTAAAAAGCTATTACTTGATTCTGCAAGATTCGACCTAGCCAGGCATAGATCTTTCATGAAGGAAGGAAAGGTTGTGCCTCAGTGTCGACTCGCAGGCCTGCTTGATGCCCCAAAGTTGGTCATAAAGGCTGGCACTGGAAGAGCAGTGGTACACATTGCGGGAAGAAATTTGGTTATATCGTTTGTCTTTAAACTGCAATTTCATTTGAAATATGACCTAGTGAGTACGAAACTAATCCAACAATATTACGTATATGCGTGATGTCTACCTTTGGAAAGATTCTGTTAGTATGACCGAGTCGACTTAAACATTTTCAGCTAGATTTTGTCAAGTGACTGGCTGCGCTTAGTTAACTTGACGCGGGGTGTGTACGAGTTCTGTAGTAGTTCAGATACATTTGGAGGTGCCATTGTAACTAGTCATACTTTTCAACTCATACCATCCACCCACGCGGTTGCCTTAATTGACGTAATCATTTACGTCGTGTACAAATTTTAGGTTACTGCGTTGATGTATCAGCGAAGGGTCCTGATGTTTATCTTTGTAAGGTATTGAGTGTTCATTTTTTCCAAAGACACCAATAAAACTAAAAACGTGACCCGACATACTACTTACTCACTTGAAATGGAAAAAGAGTGGTTTGCATATGTACAGTGACATAAAAGCCGTCATGAAAGGGACGTAAATTTATTTATGTTCCAGATATTATCAGGAGCACTGAGCTTCTTCCTTTTCATTCATTTACAATGCGCGGCAGCTTCACGTATCTTAATTTTATTCTAGAAATTTTGCATTTTTACAGTACCTGCTGAACAGCATCGCCTTTACTGAACGATCTCCGCAGAGACTGTGAAATTTGTCATCACATGCTGTATACTCTGCATATCGGCTGTTTTTATATACTGACTTTAGCGCAGGGCCTCGCACATGAAGCTCGCACCAAGAGCTTCCTGCAGCAGAAAGATAACAAGCAGTTAGAACATGTGCAATCATTGCCATCTTCAGCTATAGATGAACCGGCAGCTATTATGCATACAATAGAAGATAGATGAAATCCAAACAGGACGCCATATTTTTTAAAAGACGATAGACAATAGTCTTTCTTGGGGGCCTTCGACGGAAAAATTTTGGTTTGTCTGTCTGTCTGTCTGTCTGTCTGTCTGTCTGTCTGTCTGCACACTTGTCTGTTTGTACGCCCTAACCGCTACCTCAAACGGCATAAAACGGTCAAGCCAATCCCCAGTGCCCACCAATATTGCTCAAGCGCCAGCGTTCATACTTGTGCGATGGTCAATTCCGAAGCAAATGTTGCGCATATCTGAGGCACCATAACAACACGACTACGTTTTCTATGTCTGCCTTCATACTAAAAGAGGTACACCCAAGTAACTCCAAGGACTGTAGCGTTTATTGCGCTGCGCTGGCAGTGCAACGCGATGCTTAAAAAGGTGTTTCCAACGCTTTGCTACGACGACATGGTGATGACACCTGCCCGTTCTTTTGCGGTCTACACCTGATCATCTCTGAGACTGGCGCACATATTTCTCCGCGGGTGCGCACGCCTTTGTTCTCGAAGATAACTGCCAGATGGCACTCGTGTCTAACGAAGAGAGTGAAGAAAACGTTTATGTGATGTTATGCGCAAGAAAATTGGTGAATGATATTCTGGAGGCGCTCCGTTAGTGTGCCTAGAGCGTGTTGCGGAGGCAACACGCTCATGAAACAAATAAAAAGCATGCGCCGCATCTCGCCCGGGGCTCATCTGGACCGTGCCACAGGACGAAAAACATGTGGCAATAAACATCACTCGCTCCCAGAAAACTTGTCTGCTCCTCTTTCGCATGAACTGACGCCCACACAACAACTGGCGAGAAGGATGCCATTTTGAAGCTGTAGTTTTTCAATTTAGAAGGCAAGTGTTTCCAAATTTGGCTCGTTGAAGAAGACCGTGTTTTTGCACTGTGCAAAGCTGGTGACTTTCATCATAACTGGGGCCGAGGCAGCAGCCACGCACTTCGCCGGGAGACTAGGGCAGCTGGAACCTTTCGACGAGAATGCCAGCGACTAAGCTTCGTACGAAGAGCGCCTTACGTCAATTCTGATTGTCAACCGTGTACCCGATAGCGACAAGGTGCACGCGTTTTACATGCGGAGCATGTTATACTAGGGGCTAGTCATGCGCCGTCGCCGTC
>NC_051174.1:102404113-102747788 GCF_013339725.1 Rhipicephalus microplus
TAACCAGTGTTCCCACTCGGGAAACTGTGGTTATCTTTTTATTATCATCGGTCCCAAGACGTACGGGCTGCTACAGTCATTACCAGCTTCAGAACTGCATTCTACGAAGAGTTTCGAAGTCCTCAAGAAAGTTTTGTTTGACCACCTGACCCCGAAGCCGTTCGTTATTGGAGAGTGGGTCAAGCTTCACCGGAAGTGTCTAAAGGAAGGCGACGCCTTGTCTGAGTTTGTCACCGAGCTTCGTAAACTGTTGCAAATTTGCGAGTTTGGCAGCGCACTGGACGAGTCCTTTCGGGACTGCTTCGTGTGTGGCCTGCTACAAGAAGACATTCAGCGAGTGTTTTTCACGAAAGATATAAGCTAACGTTCCAGAAAGCTGTGGAGAGAGCTCTTGCCATGAAAGCAGCTAAAAAGAGTGCCGCCAAGGCACGCGGCGGTGACTGCACAGTCGGCGATGGGCACAAGGTGCAAGCTGAATCCCAGAAAACAAGTAAAAGCTGTTTTCGCTGCGGTTTGCCAAAACACAGGAGTGAAGCGTGCCCGCAGGTGGACGCAGTCTGTTTCAACTGTGACAAAAAAGGGCATTTCCTGAGAGTGTGCCGAAGTGGTCGTAAGAGTTCGCCTAAGAATAAGCCAGAGAAAAGGGATGTCAAGATGCTGATGGTTGTGTTGCGGAAAGCTTCGACTCTCAGTCTAAACGGCGTGTCCACGGCTAAGCTCGACCCAGTCATCGTACAGATGGCGTCTTAGTGAACATGCAGCTAGACATGGGTGTGGCTGTTTTCATCATGTCAACGACTCAGTTCTGTCAGCTCTTTCCCTCAGCCGTCCTGGAGCCCACTTCAGTAAAGCTTCGTACCTACACAGGAGCACTGGTACGACCCCACGGGGTGTCCTCGGTGAACGTGAAGCAAGGCAAACATGTGGCGCGTTTTCCGCTCTATATGTCGTGAACCGGGAGTGGCTACACGCCGTCCAACTGGGCTGGGCGAAAATGTAGAACATGAATAACATTTCAAATGCAGACACAACCCATGTCAGCGTGAAAAAAAGGCTCGACGCATTGTTGGCGAAATACCAATCCCTTTTCAAAGACGAGTTAGGCACAATAACGGAAGAGCGTGGCGAACTTTTTCTTAAATATTATTTCAAGCCGAGATTCCTAAAGGCAAGGAATGTTCTATTTGCATTGCAAAAAGCTTTTGATGATGAGTTGGCTAAAATGGAGAAACTAGGGATCATATCACCTGTTAAGACATCGGAATATGCTACGCCGGCAGTACCGGTAATCAAGCAAGACGGCAGCATACGGATTTGCGGAGACTACAAGACGACCGTTAACCCGTGCCTTGATGTCGACCGCTACCCATTGACGAAGGTAGACGACTTGTTCACAGCTTTGTCGGGAGGAAAGCATTTCTCAGAGATTGATCTTAATCGGGCCAATTAGCAAGTGGTTATGTCATAGTCGTCGAAAGAATGCCTCACGTGAAATACATAGAAAGGATTGTTTGCTGTTCATCGACTCACTTTTGGAATTTCATCCACACTCGGTAGTTTAGAAAGAAGAATAGACACCATGCTGAAGGGCTTACGCGGGATTTGCTGCTACCTCGACGACATCTTGGCGACTGGTAAGGACAGCTAAGAACATTTCATGAATCTAGAAGTGGTGTTAAAACGACTTTTCGAAAAAGGCGTCTGCGCGAAGAAAGAGAAATGTTTATTTTTCCAGCAGAAACGTCGCTACCTTGGTCACAGAATCACCACCGAAGGCATCTCGGCAACGACAGAGAAGCTTGACGCACTTCTCCAGGCGCCAGCCCCTAAAGGCTGGCAGCAGCTGCAGTCGTTCCTAGGAGTCGTCAATTTCTACGGCAAGTTCCTTCCTTACCTAGCAACGTAGCGCAACCATTTTCATATTGCTGCGCAAAAACGCCCCGTGGTTTTGCGAGAAGCGCTGCCAGGAAGCGTTAACAAAGATTAAGAGCTTGCTAGCTTCTCCGCCCATTTTGGCGCAATATGACTCGTGCGAACTGTTGTCGCTATCACGCGATGAATCACAATATGGTTTAGGCGTGGTTATTTCACATGTTTTCGATAATGGCAGCACGAAGTCAATCGCTTTCGCATCGCGGACTTTGACCGATGCAGAAAGAAAATACAGCCAGCTTGAGAAAGAGGCCCTTGCAATAATATTTGGTGTTAAGAAGTTAAATTTCTACATTCCAGGTCGTTCGTCCCATTAGTGACCGATCATAAACTGCTTCAGACAATCTCAAGCCCGACAACCAGCAATTCTACCATCGCGGCAGGGCGTTTGCACCGCTGCACTGTCACACTATTAGCTTATCGGTATTCTCTCATCTTCAGGCGTTGAAGCGAGAACGCTGAAGCTGATTTCTGCTCGCGCCTCCCACTATCAATTGCAGAAGATGAAACACAAGAACAAGAGGAAACCTTCTATTCATTGCGGTTGCAATCGATGCCAGTTTAGTGCCAAGACATTGCGCGAACAACAGCTCGGGACTCCTTGCTTTGTAAAGTGATAGATTTCATTGTTGTGGGGTGGCCGTCGTCTGTGACTGAAAGAGATTTGAAGCCTTTTTTGACAGGCGCAACGAGCTCACAGTTCACCAAGGCTGCATCATGTTCGGGATGCGAGTGATCGTGCCGGAAAAGTTGCTCACCTTGCTGCGGGACGAACTCCAATTGGCGTGGAGCTACGTGTGGCGGCCGTCCATCAAGGCGGGCCTCGAGGATCGTGTCAAGAGTTTCGTAAGTTGTCAAGAAAAACGTGCCGAACTGTGCAAAGCGCCCCTTCACCTTGGTCTTGGCCAAGAGCGCCGTGGTAGCGCGTACATATAGATTTTACTGGTCCCTTTTTGCACTCGATGTTTCTAGTAGTCGTGGACGCGCACTACAAGTGGGAGGTGTTGGTTATGCGCTCGACTGCAGCAGCCGTAACCGTTGACAGATTGAGAGAACTGTTTGCGTTGGGTGGTATCCCTGAAACGATTGTCACTGATAACGGCCCACAGTTCATCTGGGAAAAGTTCAAGCTTCTTGTCAAAGAAATGAGCTGTCGTTACACGTTTACAGCACCAGCTCAAATCATCCCAGCTCAAATGGGCTTGCAGAGCGTTTTGTTTAGAAACTTGAAAACACTCTTCGTAAACCTACTGGAAAGGGCACGTTACATCAGACACTAAGAAAGTTTTTGCTTGCTTATCGCAATGCGCCTCATGCGACAACTAAGGAATGAAACGGGCCACGGAACGATGAACATGTGGCAATAAACATCACTCGCTCCCATGAAACTTGTCTGCTCCTTTTTTGCATGAACCGGCACCCACACAACAATAAGCTCTATCATATCGATATAAAGTAAACAATAAACTACTTCTGTGAGGACACCGTTTTCCCTTCATGGTATACCGATTCATATGATGGAGGGATCACTGATCGTTTTTTTATGCCTCCCAAAGACGCGGGCTAACCTGCACGCAAAACTGTGTTGATTGGCTTAGTGAATAATGCAATCTTGCGCGCCGCTCAGACATCCCATAACAAAAAAAAATCACTGTATATTCATGGAGTGACTGACAATGATTGGGGCGACGCGTCCATCCTTTCGTTTCTGCTTCTGTCGGTCCGTCCATCCATCCGTGCTTCCATCCGACTGTCCGTCTGTCCTTGCGTCCGTTTGTCTATGCGTCCATGCTTCCGTCCATTCGTACTTCGGTCCGCCCGTGCTTTCGTCCATCAGTGCTTTCGTTCGTGTGTGCGCCTGTGCTTGCTTCTGCTCGTCCATCGGTCCATGCATCCATGCTTCCGTCGGTCCGTCCATCCGCGCTTCCGTTGGTCTGTACATCTGTGATTCCGCATGTCCTTCCGCGCTTCCGTTCGTCTGTATATACATGCTTCCGTCCGTCCATGCTTCTGTTCATCTGCGCGTTCGTGTGCCCGTCCGTATTTCCTTTCATCCATCCACCCGTGCTCCTGTCTGTCCGTACATGCTTCTGTCTATCTGTCCGCGCGCGCGTTCATCTGCATCCGTGCTTCCGTGCGTCCATGCAACCATCCGTCCGTGCTTACGTCCGCCTGACTCTGTCCATCCGTCTGTCTGTGTCTGTCTGTCAGTCCGTCTGTCGTATGCCTGCCGGTCTGTCTGTCTGTCTGTCTGTCTGTCTGTCTGTCTGTCTGCCTGCCCGTCTGTGTTTGTTTGTCTGTATGTCCGTCCATCCATCAACTACATGAAATCGTGAACTGTAGAAAACCACTAACGCCATCTAGTGATAAAATTTCCTACGGCATATGCACAATCTTATGTATTCGCCTAGTTATAAAATAGAGGCGGCTACATACTACTAATACTCTTCCTCCTCGTACTACTACTACTACTACTACTACTACTACTACTACTATCACTACTACTGAGGAGGAGGAAACGACCCACAGCCTGAAGACCTTCACTCCTAACTAAATCGAGTACCATGCCTTTTCTCTACGCCTGATCGCACTAGCAGGGGTATCATTTCGCCCTTGAGCAACTCTAAGTTCAGGTAGCACCTACTTCATCGACTGGGAGCGACAAGAAACCAGTCCTTGGAGCTTCGGTGATGCAGTTTTGGCCACATGATCCGCAATTTCGCTTCGCTTTGCCTTGTTGCGCCATTCTGGTGGAGCCGATATACCAGTGGATACTGTATCGCCACGTTAAAAGCCCCCGATAATAATAGGCGTCTCGCAGCTTCAACGTGACAGTATTTGCGTCATTACGCATTTGTTTAGCTCGCCAGTGTCTCTATCACCTCGCACCACTCTTCTTCACCATGCCTTCCGGACCCGAACGACACAGAGAGGAAGCACTGCTGCGTCGTTTGCGGCTCGCCAATGAAGTAATCGCTGACGTCATGTTACATTGCCGAAGGAAGCGTATAGTTGACAAAGCTCTAAGTCTCACCCGACTCACTACGAATTAGGGTGTGAAAGTGCAGACGGATATCTAAACCAGCTGAGACGAATTCTCTTATATATATATATATATATATATATATATATATATATATATATAACCTTCTTTATTACAGCCCATATTTAACAATTCATGTGAGAGCGTCTTTACTACGTATATCTGCGCAGTTATCATTTCATCTCAAATTGTGGAGCACGATGCTGTTTACAAGCCTTTTAGCAAAGGGACACCGATTGAAGTGGACGTTGGAGAAGGCCTAAATACCATTCAGGTGATGGAAACGCTAAGCATTAGCCAACCCTATTAATACAAAACAGTATGAACTCGTGAAGGTATGCTTAAAATACGTATCGTACTAAAGAGGCAATTTAACAGTTTGAGCATATTTCGTTGCAGTGTATAACTTAATTTTTTTTTGAATAAGGCTTTAGCATTCAATAAACGTTGCATTCCAAAGCAGTCGCAAAATTTGTGACAGCAGTATAAAATTAGGGACTCAAATATTTTCAGTTTCATCTTCAATGAGATATAAATTCATTAGTTACACAGCCAATAATCAAGAAAGTGATAAATACAAGCGGTAATTGTGAATTACGGTACCTCGAATGTTGGACGACCATTGAATTGGTGCGTAAAAGCCACTGTATAGTACCGCAATTACGCAATCCTAACGCAATGCCAGTTATTATGCACTCCCATATATATATAACCGAAAGAAATATAAAATAAGCACATATTCTAAAGCGCACCCTTGTGTACCCCAAAATTAAAAAAAATAAGTGATGAACTCCAACCCCGCTTCTAGCATGCACACGATTTCCACGCAATAAGAAACTGGGCGAACATATAGTTTAGGTTTGGGTGAACATAGGCTGCGTATGTAGAGCACTTCATTCACCATTGCTTATCTCGTTCTCATCTCAATCTGACCGCAATGCTGTCGTAGCGAAAACAGGTCTCCGGCACACCAAAATAATGGGCTGCACTCCTGTTGCCGCTTTCTTCAGCATGCAAAATTACTTCATACTTAAAGGTAATCTCGGGGCACGCATACCACGTCTTCGTGGCTGCTGTATATATTCTGTCTGCTGCATTTATCGCAGGAGCATCTGGCAGCTGTAGCACAACAGAAAGTGATAGTGCGGGGCTGATTGCAAATCGCTGCCACGCTGTCATTCCGCGTTGCTGTCACTCTGGGGATTCTGCAAGGAAACGTGATAACGATGGGCAGCTACAGGGCAGATTTATATTTTTACGCAAATCCAATGCACATTTTGTTTTAGGCCTATTTTTGACAAAAAACAGTGAGCGTTGTAATTGCGTAAATACGGTATTTGTGGGATGCACTCTCTTGCTAAAGGCTCTACACACATTAACGCACTCATTTTTGTCTTTTTTCCCCCTCGAGTATTTTGTTCGTCTAATAAAAATACAGCTTTGTTCTAGCGAGGCAGTCCTCGTTGCGTCTCTCGTGAAATAATATTCACATGATTCATATGTAAGGTTTAGCGTCCCGAAACCATCGTATGATTATGAGAGACGCCGCATAGGAGCAGTAAGAGCAGAAGGAAGAAACTCAACTCCGAAAAAAAAGAAAGTGAATGCAGGCAGATGTGGTGGAGCCCTCAGTCCAGGGCTCCACTGGCACGAGTGGGCTCGCGGGGCCTGGTTCTATTTGGTTCTGCTTGGCTTCGTCCGCAAGGTATGCCTCCCACTGCCTGTGTAACATGTGTGGATGGTTAATAACTGGTGGACTGTCGATGTGTGTGTGGGCCTTTTGGTGCACTTCAATCTTATGTGGCTGAGTGTCGGTGTGTCTGAACACCATGGACATGTTTCTCTCAATTGTGTGGGATATATTCTTCTTATATGATGATGATGATGATGGACCTTCGGATTTGCTGGCACTCGCCCACAAAGGGGGATCGGCCAAGAACCGGGCGGCAGGATCATCAAGTGTGTTCAGTCAGGCATTCAGGTAGTCGCGTAGCCGTAAATAATAACAATAGGCTAACAGGGTAATCTCTTTGTTGCCCTTATGTATTCGCACACAGCAGAGAAAACCTCCCTGTGGCTATAACCTAATGTAATTCCTCCGAAGGATAAAATTAGTTCCACGTTTATTTTTAAACCTACCTTCTGAATTGGCTCGACCAGGTATCTTTTCCTTTGATAAGCATAACGTTTACAGGATAAGAAGAAATGATCTATTGATTCCGATTTCTTGCAAAAGAGACACAATGGAGATGCTGTTAGTTCAGCTTTATGTAGGTAGTAATTCAGATGCGGAATTCTGCATCGTAATCTGGTGATTGTAGTTTCTAACTGCCGAGATACACACCGCTGTTTGTTCCAGCAATATCTTAGATGTACGAAGTCTCTGACTTTATCCAATGATAATTTTTCTATTTCTTTGTGCAAACAAGCCTTTTTATATCTGAGTGCTGTTACGTAGGCAAAATTAGGAAAAATAGGTAAGATTGGTCCGCTTAAAGATGCTTTGGCTAACGAGTCTGTCATCTCAGTTGGATGGACAAATTTGGAAATGTATTGATTTGTAAGCGTCTCTAATCCCTGCTTTTTTGGCTATCCAAGTCCTTAAGCGGAAAGCCATACTCTTTTTGTTGCTCCCTTTGTTGGAGAAGGATGTCACGTGGACTAGAAAGGAGTTCAACGTCAGTGCCTGCCATCGCTCAGTTGCTGAAGCCTTGAGCTTTACGGTCCGCGTTGTCATTCCCCTCCTGACCTTCGTAAGCAGAACACCATATAATGTGATAATCTCCTGTTATAGGCTCATTTAGAATGTCGCACACTACTTTAGCTAGCGTACCTCGGAAAAACATTCGGCATTTCACCTGTGAATGCGAGAGCACCACCACTCATTCTGTCATGCTTTATGCGTTAGAATTGGCTGTGGCTATTACCGCAGTTTGTGCCACTCCCGTGAAACGTGTTTTTACTGACGCCGTTGTGGTGTGATTCGGTGCTGCGATTGCCACTACATGTGTCCCTACACTTGCTTTACTGACGTTTGTAAAGACGGCTTCGAGGCTATGTTTATATGCTTTGCGTAAAGAGCCTGCTCTTGCCTTCCTCCTTCCTGCGTAATACGTCAAATGCATATTTCTGGGGACGGGTGTTACAGTTAGATGTGAGTGTTTTTCCGCGTGTATCAGCACAGTTTCTTCGCCGAAAATATTGGGCGCAATGTGAATCCTATTTTTTCAAGAATTCTTTTCACATGAACACTTGAATTCATTGAGAGAAGATCACCACATTCACATACTCCTCAGAGGTATGGTATAACCCAACTTGTGTACCCTTTCGGATTTGGCATTTTCCGAAATCCCCAATGCGGCTTTGTGGGCTTTCCTTAAGATAGTGTTTATTAGTTTTGTCTAATATGGCAGCGCGTAACCCTGTTGATGACGAATGTATCAACAAATGCAATGATTTTTTTTCCTTCTAGCCCCACTAGAACTGCCACATTCTCCGTGCCACATTCTCGGTGGTTCCCCGCAGTTTTTGCAGTCAGTGTGTCGTTTCCGAATTTCCTTGTATACACATTCATAGAACGCGTATGACTTCTGATTGCTCTCCCATCCAGCAGTAACTCTATCGATATTAAGACCCCTTTTCTTGCGTATATCACCCTAATTCTAACCATTTTCATCTTTTCCGGCGAGCATTGCATCCCTGCTGTGGTGACGCAAGCTTGCATTTTATTTACGACCTCCTGGAGGGCATTTCCTTTGACCGCATGAGACGCACCTGTTGTCTATAAGGTGACGTCGTCTGCATAAAGAGGTGCTCCTATACCTTTTCTTTTTCCCAGCTCACATGCTAGCTTTATCAAGCCGATATTAAATAGCATAGGTGGTCGCTTTACTCCCTGGGGCGTGCCTATATTTTGGTAGTTGAAGTTTGCAGATGTAACTGAGCCCAGAAATATGGTAGCCTTCCTGTTTGTTAGAAATGACCGTACATAATCATATATTCATTGGAAACAGTTGATTGATTTGAGACCTTGCATTATAACTTTGTGAGACTTTGTATCGAATGATTTCCTGATATCCAGCACTGGAAAAGAATCGTCGCTTGATCCTCTGTTCGAGTTAAATACGTCATTTTGCCACGTCAGGTAAACAATCTTGGCTGCTACTTGCTGCCAGGAACCGAACATAGTTACCGGTAGCAGACCCTCTCTCTCTACAAAGTCTGTTAATCTAGTAGGTTTTGTTTTTCAAAAACCTCACCCAAGCATGAGGTAAGGGCGATTGGTTGGAGGATCTTAATATATCTCGGCTTCAATGGTTTTTGTATTAGGATTATCTGCGAGTCCTTCCAGTGTGCTGAAAGGTCGCCTCCATGTATCCATACCTTTTCATTAAAGAAATCTATGATTAGGCGTAAGGCCGCGTCACTAAGATTTCTAAGCATGAAGTCTGGTATTTTGTCTCGTCCTAGAGCGGTATAATCCTTTAGAGACTGGGATGCATCGTCAACCTCTTCAAATGTCATGGGTGCATCTAACTCCGGTAGTTCTTTCCCTGCATATTTCGCATCAGTTCGCATGTGTCCTATCTCATGCATCAGTTCGCATGTGTCCTATCTGACATATATATTCTTGACTTCGCTTATGAGTACGTCCTCGTTATCTTCGAATTCGTGCTCCGGAATGTTTAGAGTCCTGTTCATCATTGTTTTTGTGGCCCCTGGATCAATCATACTCCTGAGGATATGCCATGTCTTTGGTGTCTAACGTCCCTCCAAGTGAGTCACAAAACTGCCTCCAGTTACGGTTATTTAGGTGACGTGCGTATCATTGGCTTCCTGTGACAACTGAGCTATCTTTATCTTCAATTTACGATTAAGCGTTTGTTTCCTCCATGTCTTTGTGAGGCTTCTCCTCGCGTCCCACAAATGTAGCAAGTGTTTGTCGACTGCTGGTATTTCCACGGTTGTTTCCATTTTCTCTGTCACTTGTCTGTGTGCCTTCTTTATCTGTGTTACCCAGTTACCAAGATCTGTTATTTCTCCTTGGTCTCCCATGTTTTACCTAAATTTATTTTAGTCAGATATTGTGGATTTACCGATTCACATGTCGTGGTGGTATTGATTGTTATTCCGAGAATGTAGCGGTCGCTTCCCAAGTTTTCTCGGATGTGTGCTCATGTGGCGTTCCCTTCAGCATTTGTAAATGTTAATTCCGGTGCCGTGTCTTTAGTTACAGTGTTGCCGACCCGTGTCGGTAAGCCTGGTTGTGTGAGTTGACAGAGGTCATACCTTTCAACAAGGTCTACAAGAAGCTTGCCCCTGGTGCCGTCCTTCTTATATTATCAGTTTATGCGTAGTGCATCGAAATCTCCCACGATGAGAAGACTGTCTTTGTCCTTAATTAAACCCATCGCATGCGCTATGATGTTCTCAAAGTCGGCTCGTCTCTCTTTATATGAGCCCGCACTGTTTTTGGACCACCATGTTTTTTGTACCCCACCGTTACTATCTGGTGTTGCACTGCCTCATTGCTCAGTAGCTTTCGCTCAACACTATATCTCTTTTGGTAAATGTCGCCACTTGTGTGTATTTTGTGTTATTATGTTTTATGTACCCTCTAATACTTATCTGAAAATTTCCTACGTCTTGAAAGCAGATTATACCAGGAGGGATTGGAGGTGCTCCATTAAGTTGCTTTGAATTTTCAATTTATTTTTCAATGAGCAGTGATTCCACTGCCATATTTTTTTTGTTTGGTCCTTTTACTATTACGGTGTCTAGCCATGATTAATATTCTCGGAATGTGGTATTCGAAATTCTTTAGGTTGTCTGGTGGGGGCACCCGGTCTCTGACAAGATCTCTTGCGAAGATTCTGCGCCTGGCTCATGTCGCTTACGGTGCGTTACACCTAGCCTTGTTCGGCGAAAACGAGTTGAACTTGCTGAACTAACAACGCTATTGGCAGTGTTTGTGGTTGTTGCGTTGCCTCGGGCTGCGCAGTGGGCTGCAAGACAACATATGTGTCAGGTAGGCTTTGTGTCTTACTCGACTGATTTATTAGATGCTCCAGGCACGCCATTCTAGACTTAATATACTGTATTTCTCGTTTGAGTGTCCGTTTTCGTATCCGTCTTTTTTGTATATTGGGTGTTCTGTGATAGGTGATGTAACGGGTTTATGTTTGTAAGTAGGATACCAGGCTTGTACAAAGCTTACCACGTCCGCCGGCGGGTTGCTATGTGTAGGGCAGAACCCTCGAGTCTTGCTTCTCGGCAGGGCGTGCGCGTTCTTATTGTCCTGGGAGATTGCTTTCGGTATCGATGTCGACCTTGCGTGCCACTGTCCTGGTTGCCGTGTCTCCACAGCACGGTTTTTCGATGGCGTGCGCGTTTGGGAATGGCTCCTTCGGGTCGTTCCTCGTTCGTACTCCTATTGTGATTCCTCTTGTTCCGACTGGAACCAGAGAGTAGTTGACTTGTGTAGTTTGTTGAGTGGTTTCGCTGCGTGCAGCAGGATTGAGGCATTTCAGACAACTTCGGTCTCCAGTGATATGGTTTCCCGAGAAAATTGCGCATGTCAGAGTGCAGTTGTGGTTTACTTCTTTGTAACGCCTTTCGCAGGCCCGGCACACGCGTGAGTCTGGCAGAGCAGGGCTCCGAAAATTTCGACCACCTGGCGAGCTTTAATGTGCACCCAACTTTAAGCACACGGGCCTGCAGCATTTTTGCCTCTGTCGGAAATGCAGCTGCCGAAGCTGGGATTCGATCCCATGACCTGCAGGTCAGCAGCCGAGTACCTTAACCACTTGACCACCGCGGCGGGGCAACATCATTCACATGCTTTACTTATAAGCTAACTGTTCAGAATCGAGGCCCTCTATAGGCACACAGGTTCAATTGTTTAGGGAGTTACACTTGCCATTTTCGTCGTCTGTAAGGCTCACATTGAAAATGCCGCATTGATATGTTGGCCCCCAGTACAGCAGTTTTTTCGAAACATTTTTACCTGAAAGAAAAGTGTGAAGTTAAGCGACAAGTATTATATAGTCCCTTATAGCTACCTAAACAAAACTACAAAATTTAGGCCCCATGTTGTGCAAGTAAGTCGCATTGCCTGCAATAACAGTTTATACATTCATCAACCGATATAAACAACGTCCTGTTTTTCTTTCTAGAACTTGTGACCATCATTTCTTTTATTGCGTCAGCAATTATATGGACACTCTCGGCTGGATTTCACCGCAGGCGTCGGCGTCAACGTGAACGTCGGCGTCGATGTCATGCATCGTATGTGTAAACGTATATATAATAAATCAAAACGCAAGAATGAAAAAAAAATCCACTAAAGTGGACTCCAGCGCGCGGAATCGAAAGTGGTACCTCCTCATCGATAACGCGATGCATTAACCACTGAGTCACAGAGAGTTTTTTTTTTCACACAGAGAGATAACTGCTTGAACGTTCAAACGGGCAAGCTTTTCATATCTACCACTTACCGGCATTGGCGAGCATCTCAGGGGGGGGGGGACTATGGTATTTTCAGCATTATCAGCAAGATGGCGCAGAGAGCGCACGGCGGCTCTCATCTCTCACGTGTACTTTGACCCACGTAGAGAATAAGGGGGTGTACGCTCGATCGCGTGCCCTTATCTTGCAGTAGAGAGAATCGTACGTCTTGACTAGAGCCAAGACGTACGCAAAGGCGTTTGCGTTTCATCGAAACAATTCTGTTGTAGTTACCAAGTGAACAAACGTCACTGCCATTGTTGTGGAGCCGGCGTTTGCGAAAAGGGTGCGCTTTTCTAGCACAGCGAAGTAACAACTGAGACGCTTATTCGCGTTAATCTGTACCTGTGAGCACGTTTCGTGCGTCCTTTGTGCGTGAAAAACGAAGGGCACGTTTCGATCTGCTTGCCATGCTACACGTGACCTTCCAATTTGTTCCTATCGCGTTCATTGCTACGCCTTTGCGGCTAAGTTGCGTTTTTCTAGAAAAAAAAGCTCCCTTATAAGTGAGACAAAGCAAAGCGTAATATAAACAAAAATATTTAGCGCGACTTAGCCTTATCAGGTCACATTTGGGTGTTTTTCAAATCCCATACACAGGTGCTATGCTCATAGCTTCCTTGAATGCTTGGGACATGGAGATAAACCAGATGGCTCGCAATATGAGTGAAAAGGTGCCTCTACTAACCATAATTCCTAGAACACGCACTTTGCAAAAATGCCCATTCCTTAGTACCTGAGTAGTTTTCACCTATTCTGTAATCTTGTTATCCAGAACGGCATAACAAGAGAATAAATGGGAGCCTTCCATTTATCCACAAGAATGTTTCCACATGCGTCAACCATTCGTCTCTTAATCTACTGACCAGTGAAGTGGCTTACCTAGATCCGTCTTCAGCGCTGAGAACAGACCAGTGACAGCCACTCGCACGCTTCGAATGACCAGTGTGGTTTGGCCTAAGCTTTATATTTGAAGCATTTCTTGGCGAACTTTGGTGACTCTGAGCGTATCTATCTATCTATCTATCTATCTATCTATCTATCTATCTATCTATCTATCTATCTATCTATCTATCTATCTATCTATCTATCTATCTATCTATCTATCTATCTATCTATCTATCTATCTATCTATCTATCTATCTATCTATCTATCTATCTATCTATCTATCTATCTATCTATCTATCTACTCTATCTATCTATCTATCTATCTATCTATCTATCTATCTATCTATCTATCTATCTATCTATCTATCTATCTAACCACCTACGACATTTAGCTCTCCTCACCGTTTCGATTATGGCATCGATACCTAGATTGGTGTGGCATAACACGACTGTATGATGAACATAAATCACTTGTGATCATTATATGTATGTGAAGATCATTATATGTATGTCGAAAATGTGATGATTTACACTTCTTGGTCTTGTTGCTCTTGCGGTAGTTTCATTCACAAAACATGTTGCAAAACTTGTACGGAATGGTATTACTGCATCGCGAACACAAGCTACTGACACTCGCATGAAAATCATGACATGCGAGTCATGTATTAACATCCCCACATGCCACAGTCACGATGCACTCGCAGCCACTTTGCTAGCTTTGCTTATTCCGAATTTGGTATTACGGGACGTGTATGAATGACGAAGGTATGTGACTGGTGCAAAGATAATAATCATCAGGTGCGTGTCATGTAAAAACGTGAGTACATGCCACACTCAAGGCGCCAATACACTTTGACGTAACCCGGTGCGCGTGCACGTCGGCGTTCGTTTTGTCACGTCACGCCGGTGATGCCACGCCAGGTGCCGATCTGCCTGCCATATACTCGCAGGCGCGCGCCGCGCTGCGTTGCTTTGGCACATAGATGACGAAGGTGTTAATACATGACGAAGGCGACGAAGGCGTTAGTACATGACAAAGGTAAATGAAACGTCCAAACATGATAATCATGACATGAAAGTCATGTATAGCATAACTTACCTCCGCCTCTTAACGTTGTGCAGATTTTAAAGTGATGTATCGCCCATCCTTATTCGTGCTTGGCATTTCATCGATAACCACTGCACATGGGATCTGTAAATTTCTGTTTTTCCGCTGTCTTTAGATTTAGATAAGGAGTTGCGTAAGCTATGCGCTATATAGAAAAGCTTGTATCTTTCGCAAAGTGTCATGTTTCCTGAGGCCACTGCGGTGGTTGGCCACCCGTCGGAGGAGGTGAGTGAGCGGTGCGACTGTGTTCTGAAGCCGAGGTAGGGTAGCAGAGCCGGACCCGTCCTTATGTACATGGAGCCTTAGCACTCGAGGCGAGTCCACTTGCAATATTTGGCTGCCTTGTAGAAAGATTTGTGGGTTCGGTGCTTCGTAACATGGTGGTCTGCCCCTGGGTGCGTGGCTCAAGGACTAACAGTGCGGGTTTTTCCGGAGCACACTGAAGACCGCATGTCTTGAGGTATCGTTGAATGATGTTAACCGGCTCCTGAAGGGGGTACTCATGTTCGCCCGTGCTTGCGCCTGTCGTCCACAGAGTGATATCGTCAGCGTATCACGCATGATGTATCCTTGGGACAGTATCCAACGGACGGGGAAGGTTGAGGAGCACCACGTTGAAAAGGAGTGGTGAGACCACCGAGCCCTGTGGCATACCTTGGTTAGGTAAGTGATGAGGCTTGCTCGAGATGTTGGCTATTTTCACTATGGCCATACGATTGATGAGGAAAGCGAGCATATAGGCGTATGTTTTAGCGCCGCAGCCGATGTCTTTGAAATTACGGAGGATAGCTTCATGATTCACGTTGTCAAAAGTCACCTTTACGTCCAAAGCTAGAATCGATGATTTACTTTGTTTGCTCAAATGGAGAAAGATTTCTTCCTTTATTTAACTGTAATAGGACGTCCTTTGTGGAGACCATATGACGGAAGCCGAACATGGTGTTAGGGAAGTAAACATTTTCTTTGAGGTGCGTGGTAGGCCACTCGTTGACCTTGTGTTCAAACAGTTTTCCGTTGCAGGACGAAAGGGCAACAGGGCGGAGATTAGTGATAGAAATCGGCTTGTTTAGGCTTGAGTACCATGGTTACCTATGAGTGCTTCCAGGCGTTTAGTAACTCGCCTTTAATCTAGCAGTCATTATAGTATCGAAGGAGCGCCGTCAATGCAGGGGTGGTAGCTGTCTTAAGTGCTTGTTAGTGACTATCTCTTTGCCCGGGCTGGTATTGCGTGTCAGCTTATCGAGGGCCGCATGTAACTCAACCTCTGTGAAACGTTGATCTAGCTCTTTATTTGGTGCTCATTGGTACTCCCTGAAGGTTGGAAGGCTGTTGGGGGTAGCATGCAGGTTAATACAGTCACGTAACTTGGTCTGAAATTCTTGCAGTAGCTGCTCCTCTGTGCCGTCATAGTTGCGCATGAGCCGTTGGACTGTATGCCTTTCTTGCGTTTCGTGTGGGCATCGTCAATCAGGGCTCGAAGAATGTGCCAAGTCTTCATTGTGCTCAGTGTTTCCTGTAGTTTATTGCAGAAGGACCGCCATTTCTGAGTAGTTAGCTATTCAGCGTACTCTTGTACCTTCATTTTGAGCTTGGTTATTCCGCGTTTGAGCTTTTGTTTCAGCCTTTGCCGTCGCCATCGTTGTAGTAGTGATCGCTGAGCCATTCATAAGTGAAGAAGATGATTATCAGCAGCCGGGTTGTCATCGTCTAATTGAATCACCTTAGTATGGCTGTCAGCAACACCAATTATATCATTGCAAAATATTGGGATGTCCCTTAAAGAAGGCAAGCAGATCGAAATATGGAGCGTGTTGCCCAAACACAAAGGACACATGAAAGCAACGCATGCAAGACAAACTTATACTGACCATGCTCGTCGCTCGACACTTAACGCCCCTCTCAAACATACCGAACGCATGAAACATGCGGATAGTTATACACAGGACGAGCACGAACTAACAAGTGGCGCAGTTGTTGCTTTCCTGTGCTTACAAAGCCCACTTTTTTCACTTACGGGGTCTATAGAATGAGCGAATTGACATTAGTGCGCTCTGTAACCTAAGCGTAATTTTTCGGAGAAAGCTCTTGACGTACAGGCTGCTGGCACTTGAAGGTAAGCCCGCGCTCGCTCGAGCACAAACGACTATACCCAATACGGCAAAGTGCAGATTATGAGCCAGCGCATGACGACGAGTGGGTTGGCGCGTGCGTAATTTTTGCAATCTCTAACATCTCGCTGGTTTGCTGCTAAGGTAGAAAACACGCTGGTAGTCCCCTCGGCGTGTCATGTGCGGTAATTGGCGTACACAAATACATCGCCGTAAGTGTGCTGAAGAACATAAGCTGCTGTAGCCGATGGTTAGCGCCCTGCTCTGTTGAGCGAGAGGTCACCAGTTGCATTCCGCTCATCAGAAAGTATCTTTATTGAAAATATATGGACACTCTAGGCGGGATTTTGCCGCCGACGTCGACGTTGGCATCGATGCCATATACCGTATAGTATACGTGTATATATATAAATAAATAAATAAATACATATATATATATATACATACATATATATATATATATATATATATATATATATATATATATATATATATATATAGGTGTGTGTGTGTGTGAAAACGCAAGAAAGAAAAAAATCCAGAAAAAAGCACTCAGGCTCGCAGAATCGAATGTGGGACCTCTGCGTCGTGAAAGCGAGGCGTTAACCACTGAGCCATCCCGGAGAACGTTCTTCACCTTTCATACGGCAAGCTATTCATATCTACCACTTACCGCTGTGGTGTTTTCGGCATAACCAGAATTATGGCGCAATGAACGCACGTCGCCACTCACACAGCGGCGCACGCTCTAATCTCCTACTAGTAGTTTGCCTGGCTTAGAGAAGGCGAGCGACGCTCCCTCACGCACCATTATCTCGCAGTGGTGAGGAGGGCAGGATCGTACACCTTGGCTGGCTTCGGTCTTTACGTGGAACGATTCTGCTGTAGTTACCGAGCGCACAAAAGTCAATGCAACCATTGCAGTCTCCGTTCGCGAAAAGCGCGCCCTTTTCAGACTCAGCGAAGTAACAAATGAGACACTTATTCACGTGCATGCGTACCTGTGAGTATGCTTCGTGCTTAATTTTTGCGCGAGAAACGTGGGACACGTTTCAATCTGCTTTTCATTCTGCGCGTGGCCTTTCAGATTGTTGCTATCGCTTTCATTGGTTCGCCTTTGTGGCAATGTTGTCACTTTTTTCTTCATCCCTTTTATTTATGTGCATACGCAGTATATGTATATACATATAGACGTTTTTTTTTGTAAATGTCGCCATCTTGCTAGCGGGCGGCCTTTTTCTTTTCTTGAAACCCATCTTCCATGCAGGAAGCTCGCTGTTTGTATAGAAGGCGCGCCTGCAGCGGCAGTTTCATGCTTCCTTTTTTATTTTTGCGGTATATTTCGACTGAAGCAATGCAGGTTATTTAAAAATTTTGTCGATGAGAAGTTCTGACAAGGTTCAAGTTGTTGGGGGTCAATTGTTTTACTATACAGCGCCGCGAATGAGCTCGCCTCTGTTGAAACTATATATTCACAGCACTGACCTTTTGTTCGAAAAGGCGCTGTACTTTCAGGTCTTTCTTTTCCAGAATGGGCAACAGAACTTCGAGAGCGTAAAGAATGTTTTTCTTGAGCGGTAGTCATCCGCTTTTCTAACAAGATTTCTTTACGCCATGCCATCGCATCAGCTACCGCTCTTACACGCGCGTTGTTGTGTAGCGGTTCGTGTTTATTTCGTGGCACTTACGGTTTTTGTTAACTGCGCACTAACTGTTGTCTAAAGTGTTTCTCAATTCTTAGAAGTGACCATACCTTACTCGCTTGTTTGTTTTTACAGGCGTTCACTTGTATACAAATCTTACATTAAGCAACGCTGACGATTACGTTGATAACGCCGCACATACCAGCATCAACACACACACTCGAAGCCGTTTCTCGCATGCCAGAGAGGAGGAATGCGTTGGTTGCTAGACCGGACCTCCTCGCCCGATGCGAAAGTCCATACAGCACTTCATGGTGACGGCGAAATGTAGTTGAGAGTGTCAATGTAGTTGTTATCGTATTAAAACTAAGTTCAACCATCAAAATAATGCTGCTTCTTTTGTAATAAACATCCTGTACGAGCATGCGGACTGCTTTTGGTCAAGAATATGTTGTCATACTGGTGAATATTCTGAGTTAGCAAACCGTGCTGTACACATGATTTCCAGATTTAAAACAGCGGACGTTCGTTCTCTGCGTGCCCTCTGCTACGCCCAGCTTTCGACGCTTCATAAGCAGTAAATATGTGCAGCATTTGGGTTATTTATTGGACTTCAAAGCACACGTAGGAACGTATGTCCATTTATTGTAAATAGTGGTCTGAATGGCACAGCCTGCAACTAGAGCTTTCACGACTATTAGAATATATCAGAGTGTTTCGCTTATAAAAGCACATTAAAACCGGTACAACTAACTCTAGTTATTCCTCATTTTTCAAAAAAATTATAGTGACAAAAGCTAATATGTGCTAAGAAGGAATCTAGTATTTGCATGAGACATTGTTCGAGCAAGTACCTCACCTATTTTCGTGGGGCTGACACACAACTAGTAACAAGTGTGCATGCACAAATAACAGAGATACTCTTACCATACCATTCCTGCATTCTCATGGTGGGCAATGTATTATTTAGCAGATCTGCATGTACCGTATAATTATGGCGCCTGTGGAGTAATAAAGCGGTGGTACTGTAATTACTAAAAGAAATAACCCTTTCTTAACTCTCTCTCTCTCTCTCTATATATATATATATATATATATATGTATATATATATATATATATATATATATATATATTGTTAGGGCGTTTATTAGCCAGCACACAGCGAGCATACACAATGGCGACAGTAACAGCCAAGCACGGAGTCTGCGCGCGAGCGGCATCCTTTTTGGTTAGACCCGCTAGAAATCACTTGAAAGTTCGACCTATTCGAGTGTTTGGAGGCTTCTCTACATTTACCCCGGGGTCGAAGAGTGAGTCACCGGGCGACCTAACAGCTTGTAACTATGAGCGGGTCATAGTAAGCTTTCAGGCGCTCCACGTTAGGTATGTCGCGCCCGCAATGGCACATGTCCGCAGATTCTTTAATTGGTTCGATCAGATAGCTGACCGGAGATGTGCGCTTGATCACACGGTAGAAAATTTCGTATTTTGGGAGTAGTTTGGAAGAAAGGCCACCTACATAGGTCGGGATTGTGATCCATGCAAAGGAACCAGGAAGGAACGTGGGCTCAGAAGTGGTGAAGCCATCACGAATACTCTTCTGCCGCTCTTGCTCATGCGTCGTAAAAATCTTGGCAACCTCGCGACACCTTTCAGCAAGTCTGACTGTCTCAGAAATAGGTTCACACTCAGATAGATCCGGCGTGTACGGGAGTATCGTGTCGATGGTGTGTGACGGGTGTCTTCAGTACAGCGAGAAGAAAGGTGAAACACCAGTTGCGCTCTGAGGGGCAGTGTTGTAGGCGTAAGTGACGAAGGGCAGTAAGGTATCTTCATTCATGTGGCTGGCGGCGATGTACATCGAGAGCATGTCGCCGAGGGTGCGGTTAAAGCTTTCGGTGAGACCATTCGTCTTCGGGTGGTAAGCAGTAGTTTTGCGGTGGACAGAATGACACGCAGTGAGAATGGCTTCGACGACTTCTGACAAAAAGACACTGCCTCGATCGCTGAGAAGCTCCTGGGGTAGACCGTGGTGCAGTATGAATCGATGCAGTAGGAAGAACGCAACATCACGTGCAGTAGCCGCAGGGAGAGCGGCGGTTTCGGCGTATCGCGGTAAATGATCTATGGCGACGATGGCCCAGCGTTTACCAGCCAACGTCAGAGGAAGTGGTCCATACAAATTGATGCCCATGCGCCCAAATAGATGGTCAGGGTAAAAATAACGGTTTCAAACCAGCTGGAGAGATGTGTGCTGACAATTTGCGGCGTTGGATAGCGAGGCAGGAGTGAACGAACTGCTGCACGTAGCGGTACATCCCTCGCCAAAAGTAGCGTTGTCGAATGCGATGGTAGGTTTTGAATACCCAAGAGTGCACACATCGCAGATCAGAAAGGAAGGATTCACATATCTCCGACCGCAGACTGCGGGGTATCACGAGTAACCACTGCCGGCCATCGGCGTCGTAATTGCGTTGGTGTAGGAGGCCGTCACGAATGGCGAAGTGGTGAGCTCGACGACGCGAGGCACGCGTGGATGGCGTTGCGGACGGATCAGAGAGCAAGTCGATTAGCGGGGCGATCCAATTATTTTTTCGCTGTTCGGTAGCGATGATGTCAACACCAACGGCAGAAACAGCAACCGAGGATACTGAGCAGAACACATCACCTTCAGGCAGAGGGGAGCACGATAGGGCGTCGGCGTCAGCATGCTGGCGTCCGTTGCGGTACAGCACGCGGATGTCGTAGTCTTGTAAGCGAAGAGCCCAACGGGTGAGACGGCCTGAGGGATCCTCCAATGATCACAGCCAGCATATAGTGCATGATGGTCGGTGACGACATCGAATAAACGACCATACAAATAAGGTCGAAACCTTGTAAGGGTCCAGACGATTGCCAGACACTCTTTCTCTGTGGCGGTGTAATTTGTCTCAACTCTCGTGAGCGTACGGCTTGCATATGCCACGACGTATTCAGGAAATTCGGGTTTGCGCTGCGCCAGGACTGCGCCGAGGCCTACACCACTGTCGTCTGTGTGCACCTCCGTTGGGCCGTAGGGTCGTAGTGGCGTGGAATGGGAGCAGACGTCAACAAATGGCGGAGCTTCGCGAAGGGTTCATCGCACTTTGACGACCACAAATTAAGGGCCCCGTTACTTCCAAGGAGCTTCGTCAGCGATGATATGATCGTGGCAAAGTTCCGTATGAAGGTTCAGAAGTATGAGCACAGGCCCACGAAACTACGCAGTTCTTTGACAGATGCAGGTTTGGGGAATTCGGCCACGGCCTGAAGCTTGGCAGGATCAGGAAGAATGCCATCCTTGGACACAACGTACCTAGGATGGTGAGTTGACGTGCTGCAAAGCGGCACTTCTTCAGATTTTGTCGCAAGTAGGCATTGCTCACACGTGCGAAAACTTCTTTCAGGCGTTGGAGATGCGTTGAAAAATCTGGAGCGAAGACAACAACGTCATCAAGGTAACACAGGCATGTGTGCCATTTGAAGTTGCGCAGAACAGTGTCCATCCTGCGCTCAAAGGTCGCAGGTGCATTACACAGACCAAATGACATGATGTTGAATTCATAGAAGCCGTCGGGTGTGGTAAAGGCAGTCTTTGGTCGAACGTTATCCGCCATGGGTACTTTTCAGTACCCCGAGCGCAGATCGAAAGAAGAAAAAACTTTGGCTCCATGAAGGCTGTCAATTGCGTCATCGATGCGCGGCAGGGGGTAAACATCCTTGCGAGTGATCTTATTGAGCCGTCTGTAGTCCACACAGAACCACACAGAACCATCTTTGTTCGCAAAAAGAACAACAAGATACGCCTATGGACTGTCCGAGGCCCGAATAACATCGCGTCGGAGCATATCGTCAACCTGCTCGTTAATTTCCCGATAATCAGCAGGCGACACGCGGTATGGACGTTGCCGTAATGGTGGATGGGCATCAGTGTCAATACGATGCATAACAGTGGACGCGCGACCGAGAGAACTTCGCCCGACATCGAAAGAAGAACGGTATTCTTGCAACAGGTCCAGAAGCTGGGAACGCTGTACCGAAGTAAGTTTGTCATCAATGTAGGGGCCAAATACATTAGAAGATGATGGATCAGAAGTGGAAACAGCGCCGATGGTACGTGAATTCGGACAACGCGAGTCATCGGGTACGTCCAGGACTTGGGCGTCGTTGACTGGTTGCACTCTGCCGGACATTCCCTCGAACCAAGGAAACATTGTACGGGGATAGGTTGAACACAAAAATAGAGGCGGTGCCCTTGGTGATTTGCACGGTCGCGAAAGGTACTAGCAACCCTTTCCTTCTGAAAGCACGGTTGGATGACAAAATGAGTGCAAATGTGTCGGAGAGACCGGGGCAGTAGACCGGTACACCCATCGTCGAGCTTGGAGGCACTATGGTATCGTCTTTCACGAGAATCTTGCTCAGTGTCGAGTGACTTTCTTCTGGCGCCAAATGCGAGAAGGGTGACAGTTCAATTTTGACTGTGGCACAATGGATGAAGGCGTCTTTGCGGGAGAGAAAATCGCATCCCAGGATGATGTCATGAGAATATGCAGGAATGATGATGAATTGGGCTACATACAGAACGTCCTGAACGACAACGCGAGCTGTGCACCCTGTCGTAGGATGAATACGTTGTGAACTAGCGGTATGAAGGCACAACCCAGAAATTGGCGTCGTCACTTTTTGAAGCAGGCGGCAAATGTTTTAGTCCATGGCTGATATGGCAGCTCGAGTGTCAATAAGAGCAGATGCATGAACACCGTGCACTAGCACGTCAATGACATTAGATGAGTGGCTCTGAGGGCTTTCACGATGCAACAGCGTCGCAGTATTTGCCTCTGGGACTTCGACGACTAGTTTTTCCGCTCATGAGCAGCCGAACTTGGCCGCATAGGGGACAGAGAATAACGTCGCGGAGACGGCGACCTTCGAGGAGACGGACCTGGGCGAGACGACAGCGGTAGAGACGACAGTTCGTTGTTATACGGACGGCTAAGCTGGCCAGCAACAGGTGAAGAAATGGGAGCCGGCTGTACTCGAGAGCCACAACGGGCTACGTGACTGGCATAACCGCAAGCAAAGTAGATGGGCCGGTTGTCGGGTGTGCGCCATCAGTTCACCGGGGTGGGTCTCGGCCGGAACGGTGGCTGGAAAGGCTGCATAGTGGGCTGAAGATGAGGCTGAGGGGTTGTGCCAATATACGTAGCGGGCATACCCGCTGCAAAGGATGGAGGTCGAGAGGCAGCTTCGGCGTAAGTGAGAGGGTCCGGTGTTGGAATGACCTGAGATGGCCTGGTGACTACTTGGGCATAGCTGAGAGCCACAGGTGCCGGCTGTTGTCGAGGGTGGTACGAAGGCATGACCTCGGCTATTTCTTGCTCAATCGCCCGACAGATGGGAGGGAGAAGGGTAGTGGCCGGTTGTTGAACAGCCAGCGGGTGGGCAAAGGGCAGAGTAGAGAACTGGCACGCGATTACCTCACGTATGAAGGACTTATACGATTACCTCACGTATGAAGGACGTATGAAGGTCGTGGGACATGGTAGATGGCAAGGTACGTGATTGTAATTCCAAGGGCATCGAAAGGGATCGTAGCTCTCTCCACCAATTTGTTATGGCGTTTATTAGCCGGCACACAGAGAGCATACACAATGGCGACAGTGATGGCCAAGCACGGACTCTCTGCGCGAGTGGCGTCCTTTTTGGGTAGACCTTAGAAAGCACTTGAGATTTCGACCCATTCGAGTGTACGGAGGCTTCTCTACAATATATATATATATATATATATATATATATTGTAATGATGACAAAAGAAGTGCTCAGGCACGGGCGCATACCCGGCTAGAGAAAGAGATGGACGACGGAGAATAAGAACAGCTGGCCCAAGATCGGGTGTTGTCTCTTGTTCTCTGTCTAGTACAATGCAATGCCGCAGTTTGACAAGTGAACCCTCTGCAGAAAGCCACCGGTACGTGTCTTCGTGGTTCGTCGGCAGCGCGGGCTTCTCCATCAAGGAACGCCGTTCATGCTTCTTTAGCGGTGGGGTTCCACCCGCCACTTCAGCTACCCTTCAGACCACCTGTTGATGGCGTCCAGGCCTCCCCTGTGGTCCTCGGGCCATGACCTGATTGAAACCCTGCCACCCTTTCACGGCAGGAATCCGCACCAGCTGCAGTCCCTTGGGAATGCCGCTCACGTTTCCATTGGTCTACATTCCCGTTGCGGTACTCTTCCAACAAACGAGCCGACATAGAACGCTATCCAGGCTTTCCTGCTCGTCGACCTCACCGGGGTGAGTGCCGCCATTGCTACTTACTCAAAGACCACGATCAGTGACTCTTCGGGCTTAACGCCCAACAGCACCGCGAACCTGCGGTGTACCATCGCACTAATCCGCGTCGGGACTAACGAACTGACAGCGTCGATCGCGGAGCGAGCTCCAACAATGTTGCCAGCATTGTGTGACATTAACGCAGTGTTGAATGTAGCTGCCTCATAAGACCTTGAGGCAAGCACACCGGAGCAGCGCAGGCAGCTTCGCTCTCCTCTCATCGAGCTCTCACACCAGCTCGACTGCTTCGCGTCAGTGACCTCTGCGTTGCCACCTGCCACCCCACAACCACCAGTCGTCTGCGAACTACCGGAAGTCCACGGGGTCCGGAATGGCGCTGACAGCTGGGTGGCAGCCGTCAACGCGCTAACAATGTGCGTGGCCTGGACAGAGAATCAGATATGGTATGTGGCCATAGACCGTTTTCGGGAAGGTGCAGCGGCCTGGCACCGGTACGAAGGCTGGAAGCAGCCGTCATGGGCGGAATGGAGCTGCAAGCTCGTAGCTGCTTTTGGTAGTAATCCTTACCCCCTCTCCACCACCACCGCGTCCAACCTGACTGGTACCGAGGATGTAGTTTAAGAAGGGTTTCATCTCGAGGCTCCTGCTGAGCACTCTAGTTTTCCACATTAGCTTCCAGACTCATCGCTGGTACCGGACACAAATTTGTGTCGGCCATCAGCCAACCCGTCCTCTTTCGTGGGGGGAAATACAGAGGGGCACAGAGTAGCTGGGCCCCTCGTCAACGTGCCCACTACCATATATCGAGCTCAAGTGGGGCGGCAGCTCGATGTCTCATCGCAGTCCTCCAGTCTGACAACAGGCAACAAGACCACCCTCGAGCCTCATCAATTGGCATTGTGGCCTTCGAACCCGACACCTCCTGGGCACGTGGAGGCGTCCACCCCTGTACTGCCGGATGGGTCACGACATGACACACCCTAACTGTCTACGATACCAACAGTTCCCAGTGATACCAGCGAGGAGAGCAGACTCAGTGATCAGGTGGTGGGGGATTCGCCTACTACGTGGCAGTCATTGGCAAAGTGTGCGAGTGCTTCACTCAATCAATCCATGTCTGCCGAAGACAGATTAATGGAATATATGTCTGTTTTATCTGTATCTGCCCACCACGCTTTGGCCGACGGTTGTGATGCACCGCAAGCAGGCGAAGTCAACATCAGCACTTCCGGCCTCCCGGCGTACAGCCCTACTTGGGATCACGGGCAATACAATATGACTCTGAGACGATCTGAATGCCGTGTGGATCACCAGGAGGCAGTGTGCGTTGAGGGGGAATCAGAGATGGATCAGCCAGCTGGCGACCAGCTCACACAGAGCAGCGAGGTGAGGCCTTTGTACGCCGCTGCTGTCTGCAGCGTGATGTGCAGCTATGGTGGCGTTAACCCCTATGGACGCCGTGGTACACAACCACCAAAAAACATCCTAATTCCTCGCGACCGCAGAACAAGAAGAGGCAGAGATGGCAGCGCAGAGGCTCCTGCGTCAAATCATGATGCCCGGGCATCGCAGCCTGTCCAGAACGCCGACGGCAATGAAGACCAGTGCCCCAAACTGTACGAAAGGAATTGCCTGCTAAGCGTGCTGCGACCGCTACGAGATAGCCATGGTCACCGACCATAGTGTTCGACAGCCCCGCAAGGCGAGTCATCACGTCCACCAGAGGGACCCCACAGACACAGCCAATACCGTCCGCCAGAAACGCTATTGGCAACTCAGGGCTCAGGACCTGTGGGCCGACGACAACCATTGCGAAACAGCCAGTGCCACCGACCAGAGGCATTAGTTCTACCTATGATGGTTCATGGCCTAGGTCCTATGAATGTTTCCACCTTCGAAGACAGGACCTGCACCAGCGCAGGGCAAGCTTTGAAAGACTGCATGCACGCAGCGTGGCCGAGTGTAATGATGACAAAAGAAGTGCTCAGGCACGGGCGCATACCCGGCTAGAGAAAGAGAAGAACGATGGAGAATAAGAACAGCTGGCCCAGGATCGGGTGTTGTCTCTTGTTCTCTGTCTAGTGCATTACAATATATATATATATATATAGATCGCTCACAACCTCAGTGGCACGACAGTGGTCGTCGGAAGGCATGACAGCGTTTGATAGCGGGGATTACTTGATGGTTGCACGATGTCAAAAATATAAGCGACATGAAACCTAGAAGAGTAATCCCTGCAGCACAGATGGTGAATCACCGAGGCACACTCTCTAGCAGCGCCAGAGAATGTGCATCATCGCGCTGGTAAATGTTCATAGCAGGTTGTCTTGACGGGCCATTTGGTACATGATACTGAGGTGGCAAGTGCGCAAACGGGACGAAGTACAGTGGTTGGGTTGTGTGGTCATTCTTAGTTCTTTCAGTTGTTGCGCTGTTTCGACCTCAGAATGTTTATATAGCTTATGTTTTGTCTTATATGAAATTTTCGGCCACCTAAAAAAATGATGTATACAAAGTGCTCAGAGTCAGGTGTTCTTCAATTTGTTCTTCAGTGTGTCAATCTCTCAATGCCAGGGGGTGCCTAGGATGTGACGTGGTGCGGAGGAATGTCTCTTAAGAAGTTTTTCCTCTTATTATTGGATAAACATCCCTAGTGGCGTCAACCTATTTATTTGAATAAACAAGCTCGCAAAACAGTTTATATGAGTCGGCGAGGTGCTTACAACTGTCAGTATGGCTGGCGATATTGAACACCACCTCCTCATCATTTCGATGTAACAGTGCGCGTGCGTCTGCCGCACAACCATGGTGACATGCCTCCTTCTCCAAACTTAAACCCCACTTACCCGAAAAGTTTCTGCGCTTACAAGTTTTTTAAGAGCCTTCAGTATAAGGGGCTATGCAAGTTTTGCACCGCTTAACTGATTTTGCATTACGTGTGCGATTAAAGAAAGGGCAATGCCATGTATAGACGTAATTATGTAACGTCTCTTCGTGTGACGTCATGCGGACGTGTTTGTTTAGATCATCTGTGCGATAATTATGGTGTTATGGTGTATTGAATGAATATAGTGACGTCGACTTCAAGGATGCCAACGGTAATTTCATTTCATGGGGTATCTTAAGCTTTCACAATATTAATAAAAAATTAACATTTTCAGTATCCAAGCATATGTTGAAAAACTGAAGGCTTACGTGATTCTTGTGTTGTTGTAGACCTGATAAAGTAACGTGACGTTCCAGTATGTTAGGTTTCTCGTTCTATAGTTAACGCATTCCGCATCGTTTAGGGTGTAGAAGTGAGAACGAGATGTCATTAATATCCATATTCTGTGAGTGGTGTTCAGCATCTGCAAAAAATTAGTTTGAAATATTTCACACTCTTTTGCGAAAGTGCGATTGCTTAGTGAGCCTGCCATGTTTATTTTAATATAGCACTATATTGCTTCTTAAAAAAGTATGACAAACGGCTAAAACGAGACGCCAAAGCAACGTGAAGAATACGCGTTATTAGAAAATCATATACTTAAAATTAGAATGAATAAGTGAACTAGCAAAGTGAGTTTCAAGAAACACGCTTTGTCCAAATTTTCAGATTTTCTTGTTAGTTCGAAGCATATGGAAGCAGATAATCACGTGAACATTACCATCGATGAGTGCAGAATATGTAACACGCTTGACCTACGAGATTTTTAGTTATTTGTACACTACGTCATAACACGTTTTATTATGAGGCAGCGACGTCTTGTAATGTCCAGGCGCTTCTACGGAATACGAAGGTTCATCGCAGACCAAGTAACAACCGCAGAAACTCTTCGTCTTCTTGTTCCTCATTACAATGGCTCCCGAGAATGAGGAGGACTCATCCTGACGACAAAGGTGCTAGTAAAATCAAAATGGTCACAATAGAGCTCCAAAATAGGTTAACATACCCAACGTCATGACCGCGATAACCACTAAGGTCATGGAATGGCGTCACAGGATCACCGAAGTTCTTGTCAGAGCATGCGGTATCCTTTATGTGGCAGGGACCATCATACCGGGCATACTTCGCTGAAAGTCTAGTACGGTGACTGACAGGCTACTGAGTGAACCAGTCACAAAAAAATTACCAGCCAAGCATTCCATACAACTGGTAAAAAAAGGCAGATCCCGCGTACACTGGGAATCGATGATTTGCGAAGCACGAATGAGAAATGTTGATATGTCACTTTAAAATCAGCACAACGTTACGAGATGGAGGTAAATGATTCCATGTCATGATTTTCATGTTTGGATGCATCGTTTACCTTCGTCGTCCATTCACGTCACGTGACACCAAATTTATTATATGTGGAGCTACACAAACGGTTGCGAGCACGCTATGAGCGTAGTATGATGTCATGTTCTTACATGACACGCTGGTGAGGATTATCATTTTTTGCACCAGTAATATAGTTCGCATCCATTGACATCACGTACGTAACACCAAAGTTGGTATATGTGGAGCTAGCGAAACGGCCGTGAGCGCATCATGAAGGGTCCGATATACTCCAATGTAGCGGTGACGCACGTGCACGCTGGGCACAGTGGCACTACGTTAGCAAAACGCGAGCTCTTATAGTCTGACGCCAGGCGCGGCCAGCGTTCATCCGCGCGGCCCAACGGCAACCGGCGTGAAATGCGACATGCTGCATTTCACACCGATGCGTTACCCAGACAAGGGAGCCTTCATGTGCGCGCATCTCCGTGTTTTAGGGTGGTGACAACTCCGATCATGGTTGCTTACAACTGGCTAAAACGGCCCCCATACTTGACGGGCCGCCATGTTGGTTCTGAGTGGTCGCTCATTTACATTGACGGCAGCGTGGGTTTCAACGAGAAGAGGGTTTTTCTGTATAGCAAGTGCTGAAGGCTGAAGGGTTGTTTTCTGAGGTTAGCCGTGGTTTGGTGGGACAGAAAATACATGTTCGTGACTCGAGTTTGTATCAAATACTGTTAAAACAGTTCGTTTCTCCCACTTGGTAGACCCACCGCATTGGTGGAGTGAGGTTATTTAGGGAGCCTATATTGGCGAGGGGGAGAGCCTCGATGTCACTATGAATAGACTTCAATGTCTGCGCGACATTCATGAAGCATATTTACCTTAGCACTGAAAATACCTCAAAGGCCTCTTGGTGCAAGGCTCGAAACCGTATTTATATGATGAAACTCGTAACTACTGGGAAGGCAGAACAAACAACCCGGTAGCTCGCGATGTTCTCTGTAAACCGAATAGCTCAGCTAGCCTGTGTCGCATACTCTAAACATTGCGTTTCTTCATAATATAATTTCTAACAGCAAGTTTAGTTCCTGCGAACGAATCTGTACAATGACTGCTTAAAAACCTAACAAGCTGTAAGCATTCCCCTAAAAAGTAGGGCATTCAATCACAATACACCGCCCTCCCCCTATGCCCACAAGCCTCTATATTAGGCTAGAAGAAAAGCAAAGGGGAGCAACGAGGGACAAATCAAGTTTTCCAGGTCAGAATTTATTGCAAACAGCATCCAAACGGCATCTGGCCTTAGTCTTCAAACCATTATGCCTCCTTTGCTAGAAGCTTGTGTCCTCACAGTGGGCCTAGAGTAAAGCAATAAGACAAAAAATCATACACGGCTCCGACCACATATACGGAGTCCATACAAATTTCCTCTACAAGCACTAAATAAAAGCAAAGTTTACGATATCAAATCATCTGTGTGTCTGGTTATGAAACAAAAGGACGACACAAATAACGATGCACCACATAGGGCATATTTGAATGAATGAACAACTTTATTTATCCCTTGTTAAAGGGAAGGGGGCAACAGGAAAGGGTGTGGTGGGGATGAACTACTTGAAGTAGTCCTCCTCTACCCTCTCAGCCCACTCCAGGATGGCCTCCTGGGTAGCGGGCCTCGAGCTGCGCAAGGCAGCCTCCCACTGCTCCTCACTAGAAATTAGGCGTTTCAGGAATGGGGGAAGAGGGTGCTTAGGGCAGCGCCACATGATGTGGTTCAAGTCTGCTGTGGAAGAGGCACAAAATTTACATGAGGGGGAAGGATAACAGGATGGATGAATGCGGTGTAGGAGGTAAGGCGAAAGAAAGGTGCGAGTCTGCAGCTGTCGCCACAGAATTTCGCACCTGCGTGAAGATTTGCGCGTGAGTGGCGGGAAGGTTAATCGCTCTAAACGGTAGTGTGTGCAAATATCGTGGAATGAAATAAGGCGATCCCGCGCTGTAAATGGCGCCTCATTCGTAGCGAATTGCGACACATCGGATGCGTGTGCCCGGACTGTGAATCCTCGGGCACTCGCATGAGCCGCCTCGTTTCCGGCAAGGCCCGCATGCGCGGGAGTCCAGATTAGTGCTACAAGTCGATCAAGGGGATGATGCAAAAGTAGGGAAAGGGCTGGCTTAGAAACCCTGCCCGCTCCGAAATTATATATAGCTGTTTTGGAGTCACTGATAATAACGGATGAACTAGGTATTGTCAGGGCCAGGGCTATGGCCGCCTCTTCCGCTTCCTCCGAAGAAGAAGCAAGAACGGAGGCGGCCGCAGCGACCTGGCCGTGAGAGTTGATTACCGATATTGCATAATGATGCCTGTTTCCGTAATCGGCGGCGTCAACATAGAGCACATCATTGGAGGAGGAGAATTGTTTTTTGAGGGCCCTCGCGCGCTGCATCCTGCGCTGTTTCTGGTGCTCAGGGTGCATGTTTTTTGGAAGTGGTGGAATGTATAGGTTCTCGTGTATGTGGTGTGGAATGGTGTACTTGACCTTAGTGATGGATGCCGGAGTGACAGAAAGGGTTTGTAGAATGTGTCGGCCTGTCACGGTGTTAGAAAGTCTGTTATACTGAGATGCAATATGGGCTTCTCCTAGTTCAGCAAGGGTGTTGAAGGTGCCAGTACGCATAAGCCTTTCAGTGGAGGTCCGTATAGGCACCCCTAAAGCGAACTTATACGCTTTGCGTAAAAGGATGTCTATCTGGTCGGATTCTGATTTAAGAAAGTGTAGGTAAGGCGTTGTAAAAGTTATTTTACTGATAACGAAGGCTTGGACCAAGCGGAGGAGTTCGGCCTCCTTTAGTCCGCCATGTTTATTACTGACCCGACCCAAAAGTCGCAAGGTATGATCAACGGTGGTGTGAAGTGTCTTTAGTGTGTATGTGTTGAGCCGATTGCTTTGAATGTGTAAACCGAGCACGCGGATCCTATCCACTCGAGTAACTGGTACGTCATCTAGAATTACCTGTATATTGGATATGTGTTTTTCGCCCCCTCTGTGAGATGGTAGGAGAAGTAGCTGAGATTTCTGTGGGGAACATGAAAGATTCATAGACCCTGTAAGTGCCACAACCGTATTTGCCGCAGCTTGCAGGGTGTCTTGAATCTCTCCATCGGAGCCGCCAGTCATCCAAAGAGTGATGTCGTCGGCGTAGAGTGAAAACTTGAGGTCAGGGATAGATCTCAATGCTTGCGCCAACGGCATCATAGAGACATTAAAAAGAAACGGTGACAGCACAGACCCTTGTGGCGTGCCGTAACTTCCCAAAGCGTAAGACTGAGATTGATCTGCGCCTATGTGTATGGTTGCGGTACGGTTGGCTAAAAAAGTAGCTATATAGTTATATGTCTTTGCGCCAACCCCTATGAGATTAAGCTCGCGGAGGATGGCGGAATGAGCAACATTGTTGAAAGCTCCATGGATGTCCAGACTCAAGATTGCTTGCGTATCTAGGCTGCTGTTGGGTGTAATGATATCATGCTTCAGTCGAAGCATGACATCTTGACATGACAGAGATTTTCGAAAACCCACCATTTCTGGTGGATAAACATTGTTGTCTTCCATGTATTTATTCAGACGGTTGAGTATAACGTGTTCAAGCGTTTTACCAAGACAAGAGGTTAGTGAAATAGGCCTGAGATTGGAAGTGTTCACTGGTTTGTTTTGCTTTGGAATGAAAATTACCCTGGCATCCTTCCAGGAACTTGGAAGGGTGCCAGTGTCAAAGCAGTGATTGAAATAATCTGTGATTGCCGTGACGGAGTTGTCGTCCAGATTGCGAAGTACTTTGTTGTTAATGTGGTCTGGGCCTGGTGCTGACGTTGTGCGCAGAGTGGCCATAGCATGCCGAACCTCTGCTTCCGTGATAGCGGCGCTCAATAACTCGTTGGGCTTTCCAGTGTACTTTGGTGTGTTATACTTCTGAGCAGGAGGCAGATGTTTATCGCGGAGGTCGTCGAAGAGTCCGTTTAGATCGTTTTTGTGAGCATATACAAGTTTCTTTATGCTCTGGTTTTGATGTGTGCGTGATGTGGTAGGGTCTAAGAGGTGACGCAGTAGTTGCCATGTGCGTTTGCTGTCAAGGTTTCCTTGCATGCTGTCACACACCTGGCCCCATTGCTGACAGGCCAGTTGTGTGGCGTACTCCTGGATCTGCAGGTCAAGCTTGGCTATTCGGAGTTTTAGCTTTCGGTTGTGCCGTCCTTTTTTCCATCTCTTCAAGAGAGACTGTTTGGCTTCCCACATATGTAAAAGCTTGGCATCAACCGTGGTGAGGGGGGTTTCGGGGGGCAAAATTGTAGTATGCACCCCAGCATCTGAGTGAAGTTGCTTCACCCATTCTGAGATGTCTTGGATGTTTCTGGGAGCTGATATCTGGCGGGCCTCTCGAAATTTGTCCCAATTGGTGTGACTGATTGGCTTAGGTGCGAAGGGTTTGTGCTTGAAATGTACTGTAGTAGTAATGATGTAGTGATCACTACCGAGATTAACTTGCAAGTTGCTCCATGTAACGTGCTGAATTCTGCGTGTAAGGGTAAGATCGGGAGAGGTATCTCTCGATACGCTGTTTCCTAGCCTGGTTGGTGCATCGACGTCATTATGTAGCGTGAGTCTGTGGTCTTGTATGTGTATCCACAGGGCTCTGCCCTTAGGAGTAGAAACAGTGTGACCCCACAACAGGTTGGGTGCATTGAAATCACCAAGAATTAAAAGGGGATGGTCTTTGGCAGCGGAAATGGCTTGAGTAAAAAGGGAGTCAAAGCGGTGATGTTTGTCTCGAGGGCGGCTGTAGACATTCAGAAGGTAAAGAGCAGATGTGTTATTCTTATGAGGAATAATCTCCAAAAAATCATGCTCTATATCGACGCCGTCGAAGTGGGAGTGATTTGCAGTGAGGTGTTTTTGAGTAAGAATTGCCGTATCAGGCCGGGACAGCTTTTTAGTTTGGTGGACATTATAACCTGGGAAGCTGACTGGCCCGTGAGTTTCTTGGAGGGCAATGACTTCGGGTAGATTAGAACGGGAGGCAAGGAACTGTTGCAGATGTGCTTTCTTTTTTCGGAACCCCCTACAGTTCCATTGCCAAACCTGAAGCTCGGAGCGAGTCGGGTTATTGGCCATTGTTAAGCGAAGCTGGTGCTGAGGTGGAAAGTGGTGCTATGCTAGGATTATTGGCACTAACTTCAGCTATCCAACTTGTAGTTTGTTGGATATGAGCTTGCACAAGGTCCATAAATTTGGCGAGTGCTTCATGTTTGGCTGCGTAATCTGCACTGAGTTTTTCAACTGCGGTGAGTATATTATGAAATTTAGTTTCTAATGCGGTTATTCTGTCATTATAATTTAAAACTGTCTCCTCCAGGGATTCTTCTGATCGTGGAGTGCTCGGAGTTTTACGTTTGCTGGGGGGAGGGAGAAGTGGTTCGCGTTGAGCACAGGGGCTAGTGTCCATGGGCAAATGTGCAGAGGGTTCAGGTGGGGCTGATGAATGGCACATGGAAGAGGCGGAATGAGAGGGAGGGGCTTGGGTGGTTGATGCGGAAGGAGGACGAGAATCAATTTGAGTGGTAGTAGCGGATAAGTGAAAAGACTCGAGTTGTAATTTAAGCCTCTGAATTTCAGCTTTTAGGGTTGCATTTTCTTTAAAGAGGGTGGAGTCGTTGTTACTGGTGTGATTTGAGGAGCAGCTAGAAGAGGCTGACTTAGCCCAGCCTACCTGGTGTGAGTTGACCGAAGAGTTGGTGAGAGCAGGGCTTGGTGATGGGGCTGGCCAGGCGTCGTCTTGCGTCGTTGAATCGGAGCGACGACCGCGATCTTTACTTTTGCTGGCACTGGAGCGTCGCCCGCGTTCCTTGCTTTTGCTTCGAATTTTCCGCCCGCGTTCCTTGCTTTTGCTTCGACTTTTCCGCTGGCTTGAACCGTGAGTTTGTTCGCGACTAGGAGATCGGTGGATGAGTGGGTCTTGCTTTTCCATGGACCGTGTAGGGCGCGGCTTAAATCGTTGTCTACACAGCGATGAACCTGTTTCATGGTTTCCATTGCACACAACACAAACATGGTCACACTCGTGGTCCATAGGTGCATCTTTTAGTCCACATTTGGGACAAAGTGTGTCACTGGTGTTGGTGCAGACGTCTTGGCGATGACCAATCTGACGGCACCGTGTGCAGGCTTCAACCTTTTGCCTGAAGGGACGACATCGAAGTGCACAGCCTTCGTAGTGGACGTAGTAAGGAACGATTTTGCCTTGAAATATGATTAGAATGGTTTCAGTGCTGCCTAGGCGTCGTGCACCTCCGATAGTCAGCTTTGGGTTGCATCGGCGGAGGGTCGAGATGATTTCGTCTTCCGAGTAATCGGAAGGCAGGAGAACGGTTCCTCTGCAGGTATCGACGGGATCAGCGACATGGGTGGCGACTTCATGAGGGGTGCCGTTGAAGTTCAAGAGCCGTATGCCATGGTAGAGGTCGGCACGATCCAGGTCTGGTGTGCTAATCAGAACGGTATGGTTGATGGAGTTGACGCGTATTTGGTCAGAACTGGTGCGGTCAGAGATTGGGAGACCCGCCGCCTTGAGGATTATTTGTCTGAGGACGCATGGATGTATCACAGCACAGTTTAAACCTCCACGGACTCTTAATATGATTTTGTAATCACTGCGCGGCAGTGGTGGGGGCTTCGGTGCTGCTCTTGATTGGCGCTCCTGAGCCACTGCATGGCTTGGTGGTGACGAAGGATGCTGGCGTTGTCTTGAGAGGCTCTCGTGGATCGCGCGCCAGGAACGCGCACCATCGACGCCGGCTGCGTCGCGCCCTGTTCCAGCGCTCATGCTAGGGAGAGGTAGGCCTAGCAGCGACACTGCCAGCCGACAGCCCTAAAAGGGCTGCGGCTTGCGTAAAAAACGTCCCAGTATTGAAAAAGTATCACAGGAAGCGTCGGTAACACTCACATATAGGTCCAGTCAAGTATTCGGGGCGTTTGGAGTGATCAGTCAGCCACAAGAGGAAAATTTGCAGGAGCCAAAGTCACATGCGACCGCTCACCTCCGCGCGCGTCCGGCGTCTCCCCCAAACCGGCATATTTGAGTTATGGGCTGACAGCCGACTTGCTTAGTGAGCATATACTGCTTCGTTCAGAACCGACAGATAGACAGAAAGATTGACGGACATGAACAGTAAATCTGTCGCAATCTATGTTAATAAAGAGAAGTCCTGTTTGCAATAAATGAGTGAGTTTCGGTGTGGTTGCGCGTGCCATTGAAGGGAAGAACGAATACCCCATGGCAAGCGACACAAAAAGTTAGTTGCGTTGCAACTGTGCAAGACAAGCGCCTACAGGGAATGTGTTCATCGGCTCCTCTGTCTACCTCTCCAAACGCCCTTCCTCAGCAACCTAGGTAAAATTGCAGGAATGCGAACATCTGCCAGGAAAGGAAGACGCGAACGGGAGCGTCTGTAGGTGGTTTACGGGCCTGGCGTTTTCCGCGATAATGCAGCGACGGCTTCGGAAACCGACCAAGTGCAGATAGTGAATGCATGCAGGACCACACATTTGACTAGTCATATCATTCGATTGAGCAACTGCGCTTCGAGTACAAGGATAAACAAGCATATTCAACCATCTTCCGCTCGCACAGCGTAGCCGAACGAAGCCTAATTCATTATTATACTGTGCACGTTGCCGTGCTTACTTTGCTCAAACTGCTTTTCGTTGCATGGCTAAGTCAGCCATTTCACGAAATGTGCGTTGATATAGTCAAACAGCTCGCAATACAACGGGTACTCACCTCACAAACACGGCGAGAAGTAGTCACCTCCAAGCAGTCTCACTTCACTTGTGTAGCCCAGCGTTTCCGTTGGCTAGAGCAAGTCGGGAAGCGGGAAGGTCTCCAGATGGTTTTGCATTGTGGCACGCAGCACCCTGGCATATAGACTTCAAAGTTCTTTTATGTGTGGTTAGCACGAGGATGGTGTCGTAGCGGAAGCTACGTCATGGGGTAATGAAACGCACTTTATACTGCAGCTTGCACACCCGCGCCAACATGCAGCTGGTGCAGTGCGACGGAGCAAGAACCAACATGGCACCTGTTGCCACGAAAACCGGGCATGGCAACATTGTGTTTTAGCGGGTGGCGGCAAGTGGTTGGTCAAAGGCTGACACCACCCCAAAACACGGAGACGCACGCACATGAAGGCTCCCTAACCCAGTCAACACTGCGTCTCCCTCTTTTCGTGAAGGAGGAACGCCGGACGCGCTAAAAGGCGCATCCGTCAAAGCAACGCATCACGGCGCGCGCCTGCGAGTATATGGCAGGACCCGTGCCTGGCATGGCAACGCCGGCGTGACCCGACAAAATTAACGCCGGTGAGCACGCACACCACGTCACGTCAAAATGTATTGGCGTTTTGATTGTGACATGTAGTCATGTGCTGGGGTTGGGTGATGGCGCCGCGCAGGTTGAACGGGTTGCGAACAGCTCCAGTAATTTCTTCGCTTCTCGGTGGTATGTGAGGCCGCATTCACCCGAAATTGGGTTGCAACAGACTTCTAAGATGATTGGGACGCTGTGGACACAATAATCTCACTGGTGGGTGTACTATTTGTACATTAATATTTGACTTTCGTGAAGACGATGCTGAGTGTGCCGCAACAGACGCCATCGTTCGGCCCGGCCGCACTGCTGTCTGCGTGGTGCACAGGCACCGTGTCTCAAACAAAAAAGGACTTGTTCTCGCCCCAATAAGAGATTGAAGATGAATCATCGAAGACCCTGGGGGACGCTGAAGACAATAACAATGATTCCGGATGGATTACGGTGACTAAAAGACGATCGGAAGTGAGGAAAGCCAGAAAAGCTGCTGGCGCCGGAACGCCGGCGTCTAAGACTAACGCTCAAGAACCTACGCGTGGCCGTCACAGCTTCAGAGATGTCAAGAAAAACCTTACAAGGGGCAGCAAGATGCCACCGCTGCAACGTGAATAAACTAAGGTCGTCGTAAGGCCGAGAGGCGTTCTGTGTATTAGCAAGTCTGGCGCGTCTGTCGTGGCAAAGGCCATATGGAGTGCAGCGGGGCTCGGTCCTGAAGAGAGAAACACGGACAATATGCCCTATTCACCTGCAAAATAATATCGTCGTCAGCACTTTGAGCCAAGAGAATGTTAAGCGCTACGTTAACGTTGAAGCTATTACGGTGGCCGGACAGCGACACGAAGTCAGTGCATATGTGGCTGCTCCGCATGACATCTGCAAGAGAGTCATCCATTGGATCCCTCTTAGTGATAATCCAGGAGCCATCGACCGAAAGATTGTCAACGCAAGAAATCCACTGGCCCTCAGAGCAAAAAGAATCAAGAATACTGGCGTCATCGTAGTGCTGTTCGACGGGTACACGGTTGCCAATTGTGTCCTTATGGCGCCGTCATTATCAAATGCACTTTGCACAGGAAGCAAGTTGATGTTTGCTGTGCCTGCGGCCGACTAGGACACCGCTCTGACGTCTGCCCGACGCCCGACGCTTCAGGCATGCAGACAAGCTATCCAGCAAGAAGAGGATCATGTTTGTGAACCAATATGCAGTGTGCGTTGCGCAAAGCACCTCACTGCATCCAGGGAACGCCAGCACCGATATCAGATAGCCTATGTCGTCAGGCGCAGGCAAGGCCCGAGGGCCCGCGCCTCTCGGGAGAGGTCTCTATCCGTCAATGTCGACGGCTTCCTCGAGCCCAACGACTGTCATCAAGAGGGCCAGCCCGGGCCATTGGCTCCTGGAGGCCGATTCAAATCACGAGGGAGATCTAGAACCAGAGGCAGCTTCAGGAGTCGTTCCACGTCCAAGTTGCGTCTCGAATCCCGTTCGAGATCCGGAATAAACAAAACGGCCAGTTCTTTTTGCTACATTAAAAAAACCAACAAATTGTTTTTTCCGCGTTCTGTTTACTCAGCGCCATCTCTTGGTTGTTCTCGGTAGTTTCATGTGGCACTGCTGCTGACCTTGCGTATTGTTGTCAGTGCCACAGTTTTCCTTCTAGAAAATTGTTCATTATTCTATGGCCGCGTCATGACGAAATGGTGAAGAGCGCTCAAGCGTCATCTCGCTGGTAATAATGAGAAAGCAATAGCCCCGCTGAGATCGCCAGCGATAAGTGGTAGATATGAATAGCTTGCTGTTTCAACATTGAAGGAGGGGCTTCTTCACTGCTTAGTAACCAACGTCACGCACTCACAAGCAAGAGTTCGGACGTTCGATACCGCGCACCGGAATCTTTTTCTGGATTGTTATTCTGACGTTTTTGTGTATATATAGATACTGTCACGCCTGGGAGTCCATACCGAACGTCGAAGCCTCCGCAGAGGTAATCTGTGTCAAGGCCAGCGATCGAGCCCACCTGACGCAATGAACTAAACGAAGTCATCAAGCGGCGGCACCGGTCTGTCACGCAATGTACAGCGAGCTCCCTCAGCCCACGAGCCCGATGAAGCAATCGGCGCCTTCGAGTCTGGCGAGTCTTACGCAATGCGTGGCAACATCCCTCGTCCTTGGGTGCAACCACGCGCAGCAGCGGGTCCTCGTTGGAGGATTCTGACATCACGGCCAGGGGCGCTTCTGGTTGAACGCTGGGGACGCAAACGTCCACCCGTTGCCTATAAAAAGTCAAGTGGCATTGCACCAGCAGTAGATCAATGTGTCAGAGAAGCCTCTCATTGATTCAAGCCCCTTTCGCTGTCGGCGCGGCCGGTGTCCTTGTAAGCGGCGACTTTCATGGCGCTCATCGTGACCTCGTCGGTGGTGCGCCTTCATAAGAATGGTTGGCACCTGCGGGATCGGCCAGCGTCAGCGACATCGATGCAGTGAGTGCCTGATGTTTTCCTCTCAGTTCACCAGACTACTCTAGTACAGGTTATAGTAGTTTAGAGAAGCTCTGTGTGAAGCATTGGTGATTTAGCTTTGATCATTTCAAGCCAAGACAGAGCGCTTTGAAACCAGAGTTAATGCGAAGGGTATAAACACAGCAGTGTTAAAAATTGCTTGCGCGTCTTGCTAGTAGACCTACAGTGGGTACGGCAAGTGGATTCTTAACAAGGGCAAACAGCAAGAGGCTAGTGTGAACGATGGAGAACATTAAAGTGAAGGAACTAATCGAAAACTGGTGAGGAACTTCGAATTACTTTGGGCCGGGCGGAACAAAAGTAAGAGATCCTTGCGATCATGAAGGATGAAAGAGTATCGGCTGAGGAAGTCGATGAGGCCTGGGCGGATATCGAAGCACGCCACGAGGAATCTGAAAGGCGAGAAGCAGAAGTTCTCAAACGCAAAGAAGCTGAAAGGCGAGAACGTCGCGAGCGTGAGGAAGCCGAGAGACAGGAGCGCCTTGAGTTGAAACGAATAGAATTGGCAATCCTACAGTGTTCGCAGGCGCCTAACGTAGCTTCTGCGATAGTTCAAGTCAGCGGTTACAGAATTCGGGACCAACTGCCACCGTTCATAGTAGGCGAGGACATGGCGAAGTATCTCGTCAAGTTTGAACACGTCTGTGAGCGAAATGTTTCGGAGTGGTCTTTTTGGGCACACAACCTGTCAGCTCTTCTTCTCGGTGAAGTGTTCAACGTGATAACGTTCTTGTCGAGTGAAGCGTTATGAGTCCCAAGAGCTATGATTAGGTTAGGCTTGCGAAGAGCTATGATTAGGTTATGGAATTACTCTTAAGACGTTATAAGTTGTCACCCAGGCTTTCAGACAAAGGTTCCAGTGTGCTAAAGAGGGGAATGAGTCACACGTTGAGTTCGCAAGCCGATTTAATTGAGTGGCTCAAGGGTGAAGGTGTTTATGATGATCACGATAAAGTGGTAGAATGCACTGCATTGGAGCAATTCTACCGCTGCATCAAGGAGGATGTCAAGCTTTGGCTGCAGGACAAACTTGGTGAAGTGCAGCTAAATAAGGCAGCAGAGTTAGCTGGGGAGTACTATACTCGCCGAAAGTATCATATCAGAGCAGTGCGCGTTTAAAAGGATGAAAGGAAAGAGGGCTTTTCAAAGAAACCTGATAAACGGAAACCCGCTTCGCATCGTGATTTCAGGAAGGACCCGTCTCTTATGAAGGACACCGTAGAAAAAGGGCAAACGAAAAAGGGCAAAAATTGAGTGAGGTGTCTCTACGGTGTCCTCTACGGTGTCCTCTTACGAAGGACACCGTAGAAAAAGAGAAACGAAAAAGGGCAAAAAATTTAGTGATGTTCCTAAACAACGCACTGATACCACACGGGCGTTTGAATCATGGAAGCCGCTAATCTGCTACAACTGCAAAAAGGAAGGGCACATTGTAATAAACTGTAAGCAAAAGTTTGCGTTCGCAACAATCCGAGAATTGGAAAAGAACATGCGCCTGCTAGAGCCGTATCTCCAAAATATTAGTGGGAATGGGAAAACATGTCGAGCACTAGACTCGGCAGCAACCATGGACGTTGTCCATCCTTCGTTGGTGTCTCCGGATGACTTTACAGGAGAATGCGCGTGGATTAGGCAAGTCGCCGAGGAGCAGAGTGCGTGCTTACGAATCGCTATGGTTGTCATTGAAGGCCCGTTCAGTAAGCTTCGCACCGAAGCGGCTGTGTCTGTCGCGCTTCCCGATAGTTTTCCTTATCTTTTCTCCAACATCTCAGAGCAGCTTCTCAAAGACCAGGGAAAATCGTTCTTCTCCAACTTAGCGTACATAGCCCTCAAGCGATCGCAAGCGCGGATGCTTTCGCAGGAACTTAATCTTGTTCAATGTGGTGAAGCATCAAGTGCAAAAGCTGCTGATCTGTGTGACCTTGGTGGCAAGTCGACGGAACCTCAGACAGGAAATTCTCCGTGTGAGTCGTTTGAGCAGTCACTCGAACGGCCCATCGCCGAAGCGTCTTGTGCGGTCTCCGTCGGCGAAGGAGACGACATGGCGTCATTTGAGTCAGAGCGAGAGGGGTGCAACGCTCTCGCCTGTAGAGGAAAGTTGGAGTGAGCTGTCGAGGATTGATCGAGAAACGCTCATTCGAGAGCAGTGTGAGGACCTCTTGATTAAAGCTCTAATGGAACACGTAAAATTGGGAAAAAAGAAAAAGAATGTTTTCTTTTTTGAGAAGACAGGCTTCCTGTATCGGAGCTACACAAATGAGCAAGATCGCAAGCATGAGCAGCTCTTGGTGCCACAAAAGTATCGTCGCCAACTATTGGAACTGGCTTATCAAAATGCATGGGCAGGACATCTCGGCACAAAGAAGACCAAGGCTAGAGTTTCCCTTGAGTTTTATCGGCCGAAGTGCTGGAAATAAACTGAAGACTTTGTACGCTCATGCGACACTTGTCAGAGAGCCGGGAAATCCACGGACAAGTGGAAGGCCCCCATAAAGCTTGTGCTGATTATCTATCACAGAACCTTTTCGGTGCCTAGTTTTTGATATCGTCGGGCCATTGCCACAGTCAAGGAGAGATTGTCGGTACATCCTGATGATCCTCTGTGTAGCCACAAAATTTCGGAAAGCGATACCACTTTAGTAGCTCAATTTCCTCAAGTCGTGGATGCATTGCTATTTATATTCACGCGTCGGATTTCCTTCAGAAACCCAATGCTACAATGGTAGTGTCTTCGCCAGCTGCCTTACCTCTACCTTTTTGGATAAATGTGGAATAAAAGTAGCACACAGCTCGATCTATCACCCGCAATCTAATCTGATAGAGCGTACGCATTCTGTTTTGAAACGGATACTGAGAGCCCTTTTCTATGAGCACAAATGTGACTGGGAAGCGTGTATTTGTCCCACTATGTTCGCTTCGAGATCAGCTCCTCATGGGAACACTGGTTTTAGCACTGCAGAGCTTGTGTATGGCAGGAGTATGAGAACACCATTGCGATCGCTACGCAAGTCCTGGGAGGGATTCGATGAGAACCATAATGTAGTGGCGTATGTTCCAGACTTCCTTCAGAGGCTTGGAAAAACGAAAGAACTTGTGGAAATTCACATGAAGGCTGCACGAGTGTTGTCGAAGAAGTACTACAAAAAATCGGCGAAGAAACGCACTACTAAGTGGGTAGTCAGGTAATGTTGCTGCGGCCGTTCAAAACGAACAAGCTTGAGGTTCATTGGGAAGGGCCCGCCAAAGTAACATCGAAGCTTTCTGATAACAATTACGAAGTGAAATTAGGAAGGTGGCCGAACTAAATTTACCACAGTAACTTAATGGAATCATATTTTCAACGGCAAGCGGTCGTAAATCTGCTTTTGAATGCTTCAGAGGAAAAAGAAGCAGAAATTTTGACCTCTAGTGATGTAATCGCAAGGGGGACGGAGGTAATCTTGGAGCAGTTGAACGTAGTGCCTAGGTTAAGTGAAGTCCAGAAGGAGGACCTGAGAAGAATTGTTTTTGAGTTTGAAGACGCGTTTTCGGACCATGCCGAAAACACAATGGTTGTTGAACACGATATCGAAATAACTTGTGAGGAGCCAATCCGTAGGAAGCCGTGTCGATGTTCCTCTGTGCGAAAGCAGACCATGAAAGAGGAGATCGATAAAATGCTGCAGTTAGGAGTCATAGTACTGGGCGAGAGTGACTATACATCCCCTCTAATATTGGTTCAACTGCCAGGAAAAGATTTGAGGCCATGCATCGATTATCGGCGCCTTAACGCCATAACTCGAGACCAAACTTACCCGATACCAAATCTAGAGGAGAGGGCAGAAACTGTGTCACAGTCTAGCTATATTTCCACGTTAGGCCTCGTGGGAGGGTATTGGAAAGTCCATCTTACGGAGCGTGCTAGCCGCTATGCCGCATTAGTTTATCCATTCGGAACTTGTCGTCCACTTAAGCTTAGCTTCGGATTAAAAAACGCGCTCTTTTGTTTTTAGGCTTAATGAAACGCGATGTCAAAGGCCTCTCTGAGTTCACTCTGCCTTATCTTGACGATGTCGCCATCTTCTCAAACAACTGGGAAGAACATGCCGAGCATTTACGCACCGTGCTGAACAGGTTGAAAGAAGCTGGTTTTACCGTGAAACCTATAAATGTAACCTTGAGTGCGGCGAGGTGTCTTACCTGGGACACGTTGTGGGGCGTGGCTAGCTAGACCATCAGAAATTGAGGTAGCCGCCGTCGTGAACTATCCACGACCAACCACAAAATCTGAGATGAGGGCATTCTTGGGCCTAGCTGGGTACCATCAACATTACGTGGAAATCTACTCTAGCGTTGCCAGCCCTCTAACTGACGCAATTTGAAAGTCCATAGCTGTTTAATGTTGTATGGGACTCAGAAAAGGAGAATGCGTTTTGCAAGATGAAACAGGCCTTAAGCGAAAAGCCCATTTTCATGGTACCCGATTTCTTTAAGAGATTTGTCATTCAATACGACGCGAGTGATCACGGCGTGGGAGTTATATTGTGCCAGAAAGGCAGTGCTGGTAACGAAAGGCCAGTTTTGTATTTAAGACGCAAACTCAGCTGCAGGGAAGAGGCACACAGAACTTCTGAAAAAGAATGCGCTTGCATCGTATGGGCCGTTCAAAAGCTAGCCTGGTATGTCTCTGGCTCGAGGTTTGTGGTCGAAACGGACCACTGTCCTCTAACCTGGGTAAATAACGTGTCGCCTAAATGTGGCTGGCTACTGGGGTGGAGCATGATACTCCAACAACACAACTTTGATGTTTGCTACAAAAAAGGAAAGCTAAACGATAATGCCGATGCATTGAGCCGTGCGTTTTAGTTAGTACCTTCTACACTTTTCAGTTTCTCGCTGGCGATTCGGGGCAAAATTTTGTGCTCAACACGGCCTTAGCCGAGCGCTCTTGCCCAGAGTGATCTCAAGGGGCCAACATTATGTTGCATTCTATTTCCTTACGTTCTTGTACGCGTAAAAATTTGAGTTCTTATTTTAAGAGTCTAGTGTATGTGCCTTTTGATGAAGAGGGAACAAAAGCTAAGTATATGTTGTATTATACTTTGTCTCGTGTTCTGTCGGGTAACCGAGGACACTCATTTATGTCGTGTGTTGTCTGTTGTCGAACCATTCTTGACAAGTTGCTGAACCATCGACAAGTGCTGATACCTAAATTGTCAGAAGAGACGAGTGAAACAGGCCGACAAGTATGGCAACAAGCCAGTGGAGCTGGGATCTGTCGTCAAGACGGGGATGTGTTAACGGAACTTAGCCTAGAGCTTCGTTCTCCCCATGGCCCTGGAGGCAAACCTGGAGGGACCTGGCGAACGAGCGCGCCCGACATCTCAGCCACGTGGAAGGAGCTCGTCTTTCCGGCGCATTGTCTGGCGGCGGGGGTGCTGTTACGCCTCGGAGTGCATACCGAACGTGAATGCCTCAGCAAAGGCAATCTATGTCAAGGCCAGTGATCGAGCCCGCCGGACGCGATGAACTCAACGACGTCATCAAGCGGCGGCGCCGGTCTGTCTCGCAACGCACAGCGAGCTCCTCAGCTCACGAGCCCGATGAAGAAATCGGCGCTTTCCAGTCTGGCGAGTCTTACGCAATGCGTGGCTACGTCACTCGACCTTGTGTGCAACCACGCCCAGCGGCGGGTCCCCGTTGGAGGATTCTGACATCACGGTCAGGGGCACAACTGGTTGGACGTTGGTGACGCAAACGTCCACCCGTAGCCTATAAAAAAGCCAAGCGGCGCGTCGCCAACAGTTGACCTATGCGGCAAAGAGAAGCCGACAGATGCGTGCGAGAGAAGACATCTCGGCTCTTCGAGTCCCTAAGCTGTCGGCCCCAGAGCCGAATTTGTAACGCCCCTATTTCTGTGCTTTACCTAAACCTTGTCTTAACTCACCGTCTTCTCGCCCGCTCGTCTAAGAGCTGGCGCAGAAGCAGTCGTGAGCTCAATAACACATGCTACCAAACAGCTGGTGACCTTGCCGGAGAAATTCGGAGCTGTGGCGCCTTCGGCACAGCGTTGGCGTGGCGCCTTCGCAACAATACGTATGCATATACGGCGAAAGACGGTGGTCACTAAAGTCAATGCTGGTGGCAAAATCCAGCCGAGAGTATTGATTTAATTGCTTTCGCGACAAAAGCGAAAGCTGAGACGTGCGGCCCCATGGTTTAGCCGTGGTTTCAACCGAAAGAGCACTTAAGCCTTTCAAAGTTATTGGTTACCTATTCATGCTTCCTAATCAGGTTTAACACAAATTTGCCTTGGGTCTATTTTAATGTCTATTTCATATGCGGCACATTGTGCTTCGCATGATCACGGTCATAGAGGAATGTAATGAGCGGTTGAAAGTGTTTCGATTTGTATATTGCAGTTGTTGCTCTCGAACCACAGGTGGTCAAGGACTTTGCAGCCGAAGACAAAGTGCCACTGATTAAACTAAAGCCGAAAGTGGGAACTCGCCTTGGCGAAAGCCCTCCCGCATTCTTCAGTGGATGGTCAAAATTTCCGGAGCCCTCCACTACGGCGTCTTTCATAATGAAATAGTGGTTTTGGGACGTTAAACCCCACAAATCAATCAATCTTCACGTGGACGTCGTAACACCAGTTCTTCGACGTATAGGCACTGTGCCATGGTGCATATAGGCAGAATGAAATTAGGTGCATTTTTCCCTTCTTTAAAAACCACGCAATAATTGTTCGAAGTGGCCTTGTAGCGAGCTTTTGACATCACAAGCTAGCTCAGTGGTGTGGTTTGCAGATTCCGCTCGCCACCGGCGCTTGAACTTCTGTTGACGATCTAGCATGCCGTGGAGCATGCTAGATCGAAATCTACTTTGGAAAGCTCCCATATCAACGGTATGCAGTGTTGGTCACCACTTGGTCTCCCGAGCCTGTTTTACAACAAGAGCTGTTATGACATCAGAACACGGGTCACGCGTGGTATCGTAGTTGTATACTAATACCACCAGCGCCTGTGACCTTAACCAGTTTCGCAAGAAATGAGAAAAAAAACTGATGAGATGCTTGTCATGTAACCACAAGACTACATGCCACGCTCATGAGCGCTGGCAGCCGTTTCGCTAGCTTCACTTATACCAAATTTGATATTACGGGACGTGAATGGATGATGAACGTATGGTACTGGTGCAAGCATGATAAACATGAGATGCGGGTCATGTAGCAATATGACTATATGCTACACTCATGATGTGCTCGCGGCCATCTCCTAGCTTCACATGTACCGAAATCGGTATTACGCGGCGCGAATGGACGGCATAGGTAACTGGCACATCCAAACATGATAATCTCGACATAAGTGTAATTTAACAACATGACTACATGCCACACTGATGATGTGCTCGTGGCAGTTTCGCCAGCTTCACATATGCCAAATTTGGCATTACGTGACGCCAATGAATTACAAAGGTATGTGACTGGTGCAAACATGAAAATCATGAGATGCGTGTCATTTGAGAGCATGACTACATGCCACAGTCGATGTGCCAATACATTTTGATGGAACGTGGGGTGCGTGCTAGCCGGCGTTCATTTCGCCACGTCACGCCGGCGTCGCCACGCCAGGCGCTGGTCCCGCCATATACTCGCAGGCACGCACCGCGCAGTGTTACTTTGACGCATGCTCGTATCAACGCGTCTGGCGTCCCTCCGTCATGAAAAGAGGGAGACGCAACGTTGGTAGGGTAACGCATTGGCGCGAAATGCAGCATGTTGCATTTCACGCTGGCGGCCGTCGGGCTGCGCCGACAGACGCTGGTCGCGCCTGGTGTCAGACTATAGAGTGCTCACGTTTTGCTAACCCAGCGTCGCTGTGCCCAGCGTTCGCACACGTCGACACTACATTGGAATTTATTGGGCCCTTCATGACGCGCTCGCCAACGTTTTGCTAGCTCCCCATATACCAAATTTAGTGTTACGTGACGTCAGTGGATGACAAAATATATGACTGGTGCAAACATCAAAATCCTGACACGCGTGTCATGTAAGAACATGACAACATACCACGCTCATAGTGTACTCGCGGTCATTTCCTTAGCTCCAAATATACTAAACTTGGAGTGGTCTTGCGAACCGCCCTCACTTTTTGCATTTCGTGGTCGCAGCGTGTTGACGATAATACTCTACACCAGCTGTGTGCCGGGCCGTCACTCTGGATACAAGGGCACCGTCGAAAAAGTTTGCATGCTGTGTTTCCTGCCAACGCAGAACAACGCGACAGGTGAAAACGTGCGATCCCGTGACCAGAGAGTGCCAGATTTTCGTACGACTTAAAGAACGCTCGCGTGTGTGAAAAAAACGCCAGGCCGGCGCGGAGGGTGCAGCACTGTCACAGCGAAAGCTAGAAGAGCGGCCCTTCAGAGCCTTTTCAAAACACTCATTGGGTAACTACTGCAAGCGCACTTGCTTGGTACCCACTGGGGCATTAATAATAAACTTTTGGGTAGCAGGCTGACATTCGCTATGCTATTTTTCGTCATTATTCTCAGAAGCATGGTATCCGCTAAACACTTGCAAGGAATTTTGTGCCAATTATCCATGCAGGGGCTGATGACGATGAGGAATTATGGCTGAAGCGGCTATGCGCCACACTTATTAGGGGAACAAGAACAAGCTTTCGTGATGGCTTGGATCATTGGACGGCCCACCCGTTACGCTATTCGCATTGTGCGACGGCTGGTGCTCCTTTCTCTGTTGTAAAACGCTGTATAAGTACGCGATTGCTTTTCCGATTGCTTTCCGCGATTGCTTTTCCGATTTTCCGATTGCTTAATTTTCCGATTGAATAACGCGATTGCTTTTCCGACAAGCACTGGTGTAGCTCAGTAGTAGAATACTTGGCTGGCAACCAGTGGAACCAGGTTCGAGCTCCACTGTGTCCTTGGTGCTAGGTCATGTCTACCCAAGACAAGTTTGACAAGTTTCAAGCACCGGCGTAACTCAGTGGTAGAATATTGGGCAGGAACCTAGCGGACCGAGGTTGAAGCCCCACAATGTCATTATTGCAAGGTTCTTTTTCTATTTTAGCGCGATGTGATAACAGACACCAGCGACAGCGAGGCAGCGGACAACAACTGTGCGTGACCAGAGATATCATAACAGCTTTTGCTGCAAAACATTGCGACACCAGTGTAATTGTACGTGCGGCCGTGTGAAAAGTAAGCGGAGTCATCGTTTCGCTGACCCAAAAACGACCGAGACTGCTGAAAGACGCGGCACCAAGGATTTTCGAAGGTTTGCCTTGTTATCTCTCCCAACCAGATTTCGCACCGGTTGCCGTCGGGCAGCCCCGACGGACGCTGGTCGTGCCTAGCGTCAGACTTTAGAGTGCTCGCGTTTTTCTAACGTAGCGTCGCAGTACCCAGGTCGCCGAGTAGCGAGAGCATGCGACGGATGCGAATCACATCGGCTCCGGCTCAGGTTCATTTTCAAGAAGAATTTTTTCCTGGCGACCTGTTGCAATGATATGAACTTGTTCCTAGCATCACCACTGTCAAGCCTATACCGGACTTCAGCCTGTGAGTGCGCTCTTAAACATTTAACGCTTTCAAAAGTTCTTGAGGAGTTCCACCTCGCTAACACTAACAAACCGGAGACCCGGCTTGGACAGAACAATACACCGCTCTACAGCGGATGGCGAGTGTCTCTGGGAGCGTCACAGCCGACGAGAAGCACTCATTGCCCTCTCGCTCCACGGACCACATGATGGATACGCAGACCAGTCAAGACGCCGATACGCAGGCGAGCAATGAGCACAACGCACATCCATGAATCACTGTTACCAAGAGAGCAAACAAACGCCGACAGCTGCAACCCCATACCGTACCGGCTAAACAGCAGCCCAGCACGCCGTCTGAGCCCGCTCTACGCCAGAGCCTGCCTAAGACGCGTCTACCAAGACTCCCACCGCTCCCTGCCGAAGACTACAAGCTAGCAATCCGTCCCCATGGTGGATTAAATTTGAGCAAGGTTAGCCCCAAGACGTTACTTCTCGCCGTAGCTTATGCAGCAAATATACGCGGTGAGAAGCCTGATATCAAGCTTCGTGATGATGAAAATTCAAATGTGCTAACAATAAGCACCTCATTTGAACACATTGCCACTGCACTTGCACAAATCATCAAAATTGCAGTGCACGCAGCAACCTACGACGTCACCTCTTATGGTGTTGCGCCTGATAATTCGTGCAAAGGTGTGGTCAACGGATTATGCCATGAAATCACACCAGACGACTTCCTGACAAAAGTTGAAGTACCGGGCTACGAGGTCCTTACGTGCAGACGCCTCGGCAACTCCGGAGCAATGGTGCTCACATTTTGTGGCAAGCGAGTCCCTTTCTTCGCCAACGCGTACGCACAGGCTCTTCGCTGCCACCTCTACAAACGGACTATTCCACACCGTAGAAAGTGCAACAAAACAGGACACCGCGAGGATGTGTGCCCACAGCCTCCTGACACACCTAAATGTCGAGTGTGCGGGGATTCGCTATCACCTAACAACCACGTGTGCCACCCTTCTTGCATGCTTTGTGGTGGCGACCACCCGACGGCTGCCAAACCATGCTCAAAGCGGTTTTTGCCACCAGCCAACCGACGCGAACCACCCCGGTCAGCTACTCCCACGAAGAAGGCCCAGTCACCATCTCCCAGCCCCGGACGGCAGAGCAGTGCGTCCGGGAGTGCAGCCAGGCGAAGGAGCCATTCAAGGGATAGGTCGGGGCCCAAGCGAGGAAACTCCTCATCGCGGAGCGGTTTCGCTGGCCAGCAGGGATCTCAAGGCTGGCACACGGACGGGACAACGCATCATCATGGCCAGCAAAGCGGTTCCCACAAGAAAGCACAAACGGTAAGCTGGGCAGGGCAGTTCACTCCTCTCCCTCTCTCTCCACACCAGTACCAATTTCTCACACAAACATCAACACAGCAAAGAACACCACAACCAACGCCACCAAGACTACCACAACCCATGTCAGTAGACACTCAGCTTCACCCTGACATGCCGTCAACTACGGCACGATCCGACTATTGCACACGAGAGGCGTTGAACTAAATGGCTACTTCTTTAAAGAATGAATTTGCAGCTATGATGCAGGTAGAAATGCAGAAAATGAAGGATATTGTTACGGGGAGAAGGCGTCTGAAAAATGCCTTTACTTTTGGTAAACAGGCAGGCATACAATACGGAGCCCGGTCTGCACGAGCTCGCGCTAAACATCGTCCTCTTTTCTAGAATGTTCATTTGTGGCGCCCCGTAGCATCACTTCCGGCGGCGAAGGCACCATCTCGGTGCTTGGCTGGTCTGAGTAAAATCGTTTCAGCCGAGTGACGTGAACAACGTCAGAACACGATCGCGCGCTGGTGGCGTTAAGGGGTTCAATTTCATATGTCACGTCGGTGACTTGGCGCACCACACGGTACGGACCCGAGTACGGTGAAGTCAGCTTTTCGCACAGGCCAACTCGCCGCGACGGCGTCCAGAGAAGGACTGTGTCACCTTGACTGAAGTGGACATCACGATGGCACGCGTTGTAGACCTGTAGTTGTCGTTCCTGCGAATCGATCAGACGCCGGCGAGCAATCTCACGTGCCTCTAGAGCTCTAGAAATCACATCGCGGGCATATTCTGACTTGTGGCCAATGGCAGGAAGGAGCGTGTCGAAAGGCAACGTAGGTTCTCGTCCGTACAGGAGGAAAAATGGCGAGAAACCTGCAGTGTCATGCCGAGACGTATTATAGGCAAATGTTACAAATGGAAGGGCGAAGTCCCAGCCACGATGGTCGGAAGAAACGTACATGGCGAGCATGTCCGTGATGGTTCTATTTAGCCGCTCCGTGAGCCCGTTGGTTTGAGGATGATACGCCGTTGTGAACTTGTGCTTTGTAGCGCAAGAGTGCAATATGTCTTGGATAACTTGTGATAAAAAGTAGCGACCCCAATCGGTAAGCAGTTGCCGAGGAGCGCCGTGGTGTTATATGACGTCTTCTAGAAGAAAGTCAGCGACGTCGGTCGCACAACTGGTAGGAAGGGCCCGTGTGATGGCATACCGAGTGGTGTAATCCGTGGCGACTGCTATGCACTTGTTGCCGCTCGCCGATAAAGGAAACGGTCCTAGTAAGTCAACACCTACCCTATAAAATGGTTCGGATAGGATCTGAATGGGTTGAAGGCGTCCCGCTTTAAGGGTTGCTTGTTTTTTGCGGTGTTGACAGGATTTGCATGAAGCGACGTAACGGCAGACGGATCGGTAAATACCGGGCCAAAAGAAGCGACGTCGAACGCGGTCATAAGTTCTTGAAACTCCCAGGTGACCAGGTGTCGGAATATCATGCAACTGTGCAAGGACAGTCTGACGCATATGTTGTGGTATGACCAACAGCAGCTCAGGTCCGTCAGGATACATGCTGTAGCGATATAAGACGCCGTCTTGGAGCAGGAACATACGGAGAGACGGAGGAGCTGTGGGACCACAAAGCCGAAGGATTATATCTCTGAGGTGAGGATCACGGCGTTGCTGATCTCCGATGTTGCTAAACGCGGAAAGTGCCAAAACGCAAGTAGACTCATCGCTCTCAGAAAGGTCTGCTGAGTCTACTGGATGACGCGACAAGCAATCAGCATCGTCATGGTGGCGACCTGATTTAAAGACAACCGTGTAGGAATATTCCTGTAGCCGTAGAGCCCACCGGCCGAGACGTCCACTAGGATCTTTTAAGGACGACAACCAGCATAAGGCGTGGTGATCAGTGACAACCGTGAACGGGCGTCCATACAAATACGGCCGAAATTTAGCCACTGCCCAAACGAGTGTGAGGCATTCGCGTTCTGTGATGGAGTAATTTCGCTCTGCTGGCGATAAAAGACGGCTAGCGTATGCAATAACGCGCTCGCAGCCATGCTGTCGTTGTGCCAAAACGGCTCCGATGCCGTGGCCGCTGGCGTCGGTACGCAGTTCCGTTTGAGCGCATATATCAAAGTGGCCGAGAATCAGTGGCGTCGTAAGTCTACTCATCAGTTCAACGAATGCTCTGGTTTGTTCAGGTCCCCACACAAAAGTCACATTTTTTTAGTAGTTCCGTGAGCGGTCGTGCGACGTCAGCGAAATTCCGCACAAATCTACGAAAGTAAGAACAAAGGCCCACAAAGCTTCGAACATCGTTCGCCGATGCCGGCACAGGGAAATCTTTGTCGGCACAGATTTTCTCAGGATCGGGACGAACACCAGAAGAATCGATAAGGTGTCCAAGGACAGTGAGCTGCCGGCGGCCGAAGACATTTCGACGAGTTTAGTTGGAGCCCTGCTTTGCGGAAAACCGAAAGAATTGTTGAGAGACGCTCGAGGTGAGTTTCGAAAGTTGGCGAAAAAACAATGACGTCATCAAGGTAGCATAAGCAGATTGACCACTTGAAACCGTGAAGAAGAGCGTCCATCATTCGTTCGAATGTAGCCGGGGCATTGCATAAACCGAACGGCATTACTTTGAACTGATAGAGCCCGTCGGGAGTTATAAATGCCGTCTTTTCACGGTTCAGATCATCGACTGATATCTGCCAGTACCCGGAACGAAGGTCGATGGAAGAGAAATAATTTGCGCCACTAAGGCAGTCAAGAGCGTCGTCTATCCGCGGCAGAGGATACACGTCTTTTTTTGTAACCTTGTAAAGATTTCTGTAGTCGACACAGAAGCGCCAGCTGTTATCCTTCTTTCTCACAAGCACAACGGGCGAAGCCCAAGGACTTGAAGAAGGTTCAATGATGTCTCGGGCAAGCATCTTGTCGACTTCTGGCTGGATCACGTGGCGCTCGGTGGAGGAAACTCGATAGGGTCGCCGGTGTACTGGATTTTCATCACCGGTGTTGATCCGATGTTTTACGACGGTCGTTTGACCTAGGGGTCGGTCGCAGAGATCAAAGACGTCTTCATACGACGCAAAAAGGCGACGAAGCGCAGACACATGCTCGGCCGGGAGATCAGAGGCAATCATTCCAGTTATGCAGTCTAGTGTACTGCGCGACTGAATACTTGCAGATGACGGTGTATCCTCTGTTAAGGCCGATATGTCGTAGTCGCCGGCCGGGGCAAGGATTGCAAGGGATATTCCTCGTGGCAGCACTTCAGAGCAAAGTCCAAAATTCACAATAGGGAGACATGCCACGTTGTTCTTCATTGTGATGATGGTGTGGGGGAACGCAACATTGAGCGAACAGAGTACTGTAGGATTAGGTGAAATGACATAATCGCCGTCAGCCACAGGTGGATCAGAGGAGACGTCGATATACGTCACAGCTCGACAAGATAGGCGAACAAAGTCGGCGGAGCATAGCTTTGGCGGCGCAAGATCAGGAGCGTCAACGGCGTGTGGTAGGACGAGCTGGACAACACCAGCAGAACAGTCAATTAGGGCGGAATGCTCCGACAGAAAATCGAGTCCCAATATGACGTCATGTGGGCAGTGGTCCAGTACGTAAAACAGAACAGTGGTATGACGTCCAGCAACAGTGACACGGGCGGCACACATCCCGGTGACCGTTGGTGTTGCACCATCAGCTACTCGGACAAGAGTGATCGGAGCAGGAGTGAGCACTTTTTTTAGTCGAGCACAAAGGCTGGAGTTCATGACTGATATGTGAGCGCCGGTGTCAATGAGTGCTGCCACAGAAGTACCATCAACATTTACTTTAATCAAGTTGTTGTGTCCGGGTATCGTGTGTAGAGGAATTTTGGGTCGGGTCGTCGAAGCAGGCTCACCTCTAGGAGCTGCGCCCGTCAGTTTTCCGAGGACTGGTGGTAGGAGGGCGAGGGGGAGCGACGTCGGTTAGTTGAGCGGGACATGCGTCCAGAGGGCGACGGAGAGCGGCTTGGTTGGGCGGGCCTGGATGGCGAAGCGCCATCTTGTGCCGTGTAGATCGGCATCCGAGAGCCAGCAGGTGGGCGTCCGGTGTTGGCATAATGCGACCATGGCTGCCAACCCCAGAAAGTGCGGCAATGACGTGAAATATGGCCCACTCGTCCACAGTTGAAGCAGATCGGCCTGTCATCGGAAGTTCGCCATTCTGCCGGGTTCCGGTAACGTGGGCGGTTGTTCGGTCCGCGGGACATATTAGGTGTATTGGGCAGTCGGTAGTCAGGTCGGTTAACGGGGCATAGCGTCTGAAGTCCGGCGTTGGCCAGTTTCTGGCGTACGACACTCTTGATTAAAAAAATCGTGGCGCGAGAGTCGTCAGGGGCCCGGACTTAGTCAGACAGAGGAGATGCTGCCTCGATTTCGTGGCGCACGATGCGCACGATATTGTCGGAAGTAGCAGGGGCTGGTGCCAAACGGGCGTCCTCGCAGGTTGATGTTGCAGCCGTGTTGGGAAGACGCGAAAAGTGGGGAGTGATACGGCGACTTTTCGCGTCTTCGAAGCGTCGGCATTCATTAATAACGTCGTCTATGGTCGATGAGTTTCGATATACGAGGAGATTGAAAGCGTCATCGGCGATTCCTTTGAGGATGTGCGCGACCTTTTCAGATTCCGGCATCTTGTCATCAACCTTCCGGCACAGGGCGAGCACATGCTGTATGTATGTGACGTACGACTCGGTGCCGGACTGGAGTCGGGACGCTAGTTCTTTCTGCGCAGCACGACGACGCCCGATGGGCTTGCCGAAGAGATCAATGAGTTTCTGCTTACAGATGTCCCAACTCGTGATATCTTCCTCGTGGTTGGAAAACCAAACTTTAGCTGTACCATCAAGGTAGAAAATAATATTGGCCAACATGAGCGTCGGATCCCAGTTGTAAAGAGCACTCACCCTTTCGTACAGCTGGAGCCATTCCTCCACGTCAGTACTGTCACTGCCCGAAAATGTGCCTGGGTCACGCGGTTGAGTCAGGACGATGGTGCGGTTAGTAGCAGCTGGATGCGGTGCTGTTGGTTGCTGCGTAGTTGGACGAAGCACGCTTGGGGTAGTCTCCGAAGAATCCTCGTGTTCGTCTTGATCAGGCATCGCACAGGCAGCCAAGGAACGTCCGCTGCGTAGAATCGTCGTGGTGTTGACTGTGGGAAGACCCGCACTCTCCACCAAAATGTTACGGTGAGAAGGCGTCTGAAAAATGCCTTTACTTTTGGTAAACATGCAGGCATACAATACGGAGCCCGGTCTGCACGAGCTCGCGCTAAACATTGTCCTCTTTTCTAGAATGTTCGTTTGTGGCGCCCCGTAGCAATATCATTATGGCTGAACTAAGAGCTCCACTCGAACAATTGATCCAGCAGGCACTGCAACTTGCTATCCAGCAGATTGTAACGGATGTTAAACAGCAGATATCGGTTGCACTTGGCCAACCTAACATTGCGCCATCTGCACAAAAACGTACCACGTCTCCGACACGTGAAACACAGCGACCGCATCCTTACATGCGCCCCTCCTGTTTCGTGTCACAGTCTCGAAAAACCATCCCAACAGCCGCAGCTGTTGCAGTCCCACTTCCCACGACCCTCCGCCAAGATTTAGCACAGTCTGAAATGCCTCCATGTACCACCGAGGCCCCGCTTTTGCATGATCATGGCGAGAAACCGTAGGTCAACGCGTGACACCCCTCAACTCCTACGTGTGTGGCAGTGGAATCGCAGGGGGTATCGTAGGAAACGCGGAGCTCTAATGCAATTCATTGCGACGCAGCGGATTACTCCCGATGTCATAGCGTTACAAGAAGTACAATGTACCCCTACGCTTCCGGGTTACACCACATACACGGACGTAACGAACAATACACCACATCGCACAGCTACATTAGTTTCTAAGCATGTCACTGTCATTGAACACACCCTTCAAAGCACCTCCATCTCACACGTACTTCTTGAATTTGTCCCGTGCTCTTGTTCCAGTAGCAGCCTGTACGTGCTTAACGTTTACAGTGCATTTAACGCCAGGAATGATGACTTCGGTCATCTATTCGCACAACTATGCAAGTTGGGTAAACACATATTATTGTAGGAGATTTCAATGCCCCCAATCCGGCTTGAGGCTACGCAACAGAAACGCCTAAAGGCCGACGACTCGCACAGGTTCTCGCGATTCATCGCATGACCCTGCTGACAGAACCTGATAACCCACTCACCTAGGTAATAGTGTGAGCAGGGACACATGCCCTGACCTCACGATAGTCAAGGGGGTTAGTCACCATTCCTGGTGCAACCTCATAGTGAATCTAGGCAGTGATCACCATATACTAACTACAGAGCTCCAAGTAGCAGCCACGCGTGCCCCAGAGCGCATCATAAATCTAACAAATCGGGATGCATTTAGGCCTAATCGTACAACTACCCATCAGAACTCTCCTTCCCTAGAGGCTTGGATATTACAACTTCACTCCAATTTTGAAAGAGCTACCAAACGCATCGCTGCGACGACAGAAACACCGGATGTGGACCGGCATCTGCTGCATCTCTGGGATGCCCACAGAGGCTTTACACGGCGGTGGCGGCGACCGAAACATAACCAAAAACTTCGTCTCCGAATCGCCCAACTAGCGACTGAGGCACATGACTATGCGAACATCCTAATTAGCAACAATTGGCATAACTTCTGTGATCGACTCAACGGCTCACTAAGTACACCTCGAACGTGGCGTATACTCCGTGCTCTTTTAAATCCCACGCAGACAAAATCACACACTGATAACGCAATCTACACCATTCTCCACAAATCAGAGCTCGTCGATACTACTCTGCTGCACAACTTAAAGCAACAATATGTATCCACGGGCCCCCGTCCCGCCTACCGTGATTATTAACACGTACACGATACGCCTCTAGATGAGGACATTACAGAAGCAGAGGTTAGGGCAGCTTTGCAAAGCATTAAGCGTAACACAGCACCCGGTACAGACGGGATAACGTACACACTTCTGTGTAATTTAGAGGACCAGTCTATCGAATATTTAACAGCTTTTTACAACGAGCATTGGAACAACGGCACGCTACCACAGGAGTGGCGACACGCAGAAATCATATTTATTCCAAAGCCTGCCAAGCCACTATCCCTCCAGAATTTTCGCCCTATATCCTTAACTTCATGTGTAGCTAAACTCTTTGAACGCGTTGTCCTCTCTCGACTACAACCATTTCTCAAAGACAATCACTTTTTTTCCTGATACACTATTCGGCTACCTTCCTGGTATCTCTACACAGGACGTATTATTACAGCTTAAGGAGGACGTGTTGGAAAGCCCCACTTCAAACCAGGTCCGAGCTATTCTGGTCCTGGATCTGAAGGGTGCTTTTGACAACGTCTCCCACGACCTTATTCTTGACAATCTCGCTTCATCTCAGTGTGGCTCACGCATCTACGATTACGTCAGGTTCTTTCTTTCTGACCGCACGGCCACTATTGGGATCGGAGACCTCCGTTCGGACGTCATTCGTCTCGCAGGCAGAGGAACACCACAGGGCTCGGTTCTCTCACCCACTTTGTTCAACGTGGCTATGGCTAAACTCCCTTCCCTATTACAACAGGTTCCCAACATTCAGCATGCCATCTATGCAGATGACATTACAATTTGGGCAACCAAAGGATCAGACAGAACCATTCAGGACGCCCTACAGGAAGCTGTGTCTGTGGTACAAGACTATGCTGCTGCCGGCAGCCTTACGTGCTCAGTCGATAAGTCGGAGTTGTTATTGGTATACAAGCGGCGCCGCAAAACCACTGATTCTCCTGATATTTCGCTGTTTCTTGATGGCCGTCCTATCCCTCTGGTACCACGAATTCGCATTTTATGCCTCTACCTTCAGTCCAACGGCAAGGCCTCGCACACTACACAACTTCTCGCTCAGCAAATAACCCAAATTACGCACATGATCCAACGCTTCACCAATCGGAGGAGACGCCTTTGTGAGAAGGATGTCCTCCGCTTAGTACAAGCACTCATAGTTAGTCGGCTGACCTATCATCTTTCCTTTCACAATCTCACGCTAGCTCAAATCAAAAAGATGGACATCCTTCTACAGACAGCTGTGAAGGCGGCTCTCGGCTTACCTCCACACGCATCTACACAACGCCTCCTTCAATTAGGAGTCCACAACACGGTAACCGAACTCATCGAGGCCCAGCACAACAGTCAGCTCCAACGGCTCAGGCAGACCCGTCATGGCTGTGCCATCCTGTCTCGTCTTGGCTACCCAATTCCCAAAAAACCCGCACAAGTACCGTGACATTAACTTGCTTCTACTGTCCGCGCACTCATCAAAGTGCCTCCGATTCCACGCAATATGAATCCCTCCCACCACGCTGGTCGTCGACGTGCCCGAGTTCAGGCAATGACACGCGTCTTTGGCGATGGTACCTCAGACTTACAAGTACTTTACACTGACGCAGCACGCTACCCAGAGAAGTCAGCCATGTGTTTAGCCGTGACAGATGACACAGACGCCCTTGTGGCGTCTGCCACACTTCGCACTACAGACAGTGGTCTGGCAGAGGAGGGAGCTCTCGCTCTGGCACTCGTTCACGCTACGACACTGTCACATGACTCCCTTGTCACTATTGTAACAGACTCACAAGCTGCTTGCCGTGCTTTCGCTCAAGGACTTGTGGCTCCACACACACACAATATCCTCTCTTCTGTCTCACCATCCGCATTACGTCCTGTGCGTATAGTCTGGACTCCTGGACACGCCTCTCTCCATGGTAATGAACGCGTTGATGCGGTTGCCCGAGAGCTGACCAGCCGGGCTCCATTGGAAGAGCTGTCCAATCCAGACGACAAATCAACAGAACCACTAAACTACTACGCTACGCTGGAGTACTACCGACTGAGCCGTTATACGTATCCTCCCCCTCATCCTTCACTTAACAGAGCAGATGCTGTCGCTTGGCGGCAACTACAGACCAATTCATTTCCTTGCCTTTATATGCTAAATCGCTTTCATCCGACTCTCTACCCCTCCTACTGCCCCTTCTGTGGGTCCACACCGACGGTGTACCACTCCACGTGGGAATGCTCTGCCCCACAGGGCGTTCCTCCTATTCCCAATCCCACCCCTTCCTCTTGGGAGTCTGCACTGCTCAGCTTACGCCGGCAGGAAGAGCAGCAGCTGGTACAGCGGGCTCGCAGGGTCGCGCAAGGTAATGGAGCCCTGGCCTGAGGGCCCCACCCAAAGAAGGCTCAGTGTGCATGTGTTATTAATAAATGTTTATTCTCTCTCTCTCCCAACCAAAACAGCATTCACGTGCAACGAAGCTCCCACGTCTTGCTCTGTACTCCCCAGAGAGCCTAGGTTGAAGGCGATGGTGCGCGTCTCGTTTTGAAAATTCAGGATCTCTTTCATTATTAGAACCCACTGTTAATCAGGTAAGCATTTGAATAGTACCCACGCGCGCTGTTTGTAGGGTGTTTGTGCATTGCAAGCGTGCTGAATGTCGTCTGGCATTTTCATGCTAAAGACATGCACGTCTGGTCGTTTGATATAGAGCAAACTTTTATTCTGCTTTTTCTATCATTTTATTTTTTTGAATTTCTCTCTCTGGCCATCGTGGTCATGCAAAATATATTTCAGATTGATACCTTGGCAGGTATTTGTGATGACATACTGCTGGAGTGTGCTGACTGCATGCAAAACATCTCGAGTCATCGGTGAGGACTGAATTTCGGATTGCTTCGGTGATTATGTAGCAAAAAAGTTTGTTAAACTAAGCTTCAAGGACGGCCTCCAAACACTCACAAGAAACTTCCGAGAGCCAACTGCATTGAATCAAATCAAGTCAGGAGGATTTTTGCAAGTGCCATTGGAGAAGTCATTGCGGCTCTTGCTAATTGTGAAAAAACACGGGAAAATGTGCACCGTGGACAAAAAAAGCCTGTGCCAGTGTTTACATGAACATGGTTGAGAACATCCTGCTGGACGACCGCATTTCTTTGGCCATGGTTGTCTATGGAGCACATTTTGTCAGTACTACGGCAGAAATTGTGCATTTTCAAAGAAATGACATCTGCATTTTTTACGCGTGAGCCCAACAAACTGTTTCGTGCTGGTGGACGTCGTTTATTCTGCCAGGCCATAGGAGAGAACAAACCAGAGGCATATAATTTTTTCGGTGATTTTTGTTGTGTCATTCATTTCATCTAATAAATTTCAACAATATTTTATTAAATGCAAATTTGAATATATTATGTGCCTGTGCTCGTGGCAGTTTGGAATTCTCGATGAGTGCTAGTAATTTCAGAAAAAAAATGTGCTGACATGTTTCCCTACATTTGCTTGCAAAGCGTAGCGTAGATGCCAAATTCAAAATGTTACCCACTACTAAGTAAGTGGTGCACAGATTTTTTCCGTTAGGCTGAAATGTCTTGCATATAAAAAGCATTAGTTGGATTGCAAGAGATATCTAAGTGCATAAAGTGCATAAAGAAAATCTCTAGACATAATCAGAAAGAGCAATGTAGTTTCATGTACAACAGATTCGTTTAAACTAAAAAACTCGGTTGAAGGAAGCGCCCGGTTGATTTCTATGTGCGCGTAGATAAACAGGGTAGCTAACTAGAACGTGGACTTAGAAGTCGTGGTCATTGAGAGAGTACATGAGAATAGATGAAAAGCCATGTATATCAAAACTCGGATGCGTTATCAAATGTGCATGCGTAAAATCAAAAGCTTTCATTTAGAAAAGTACGTAGTGCCTATATCAAGCAGTTCACAACAGCTACATCTCATTTTTTTAATTTTTAAAATCAAGCGCACAAATAATGACACCAAATAAAGAAGAGAACAACACAACTTGAGCATTCCTCTCCGCCTTGTGGTGTCTTTCTCTGAGCTTTTAGTTATGCTGCTTTACTCCTAACGATATCATTCGAGAGGTACTTCAAGGCTGACAATGCCAAGTGACCCTGATATACAGATTTGTTTTTCGGGCATGCGAACTTCTATTGGCTACTTGGTGATTCTCTATTGAATAAAGTGACAATTATTCCAAAAATCAACGTTACGTGCAGCTGGAACACAGCTTCACCGCAATCTCTAGCACTGACTATGTTAATCATTTATGTTAATTGAGAAATTCAGCAACGCTATCAATGCACATCATTTGACAACGGACTCAGTAAAGCATTGCCAGCAATCAAGAACTTAGGCAATTAAACAACGCGCATCATGGGCCGCTTTGACAATACTAATAGCTGCTATGATTTGTTAGCGAGAACACGGAGAACGAAAATATCTCAGGAATTGTATTTGATGGGAAACACTTCCGCGAACGCGCAACATCCCTGCCAAGCGCGGCTGATCGATGCCTTTCTGCTTACGGTGCACCTCTGGTGGCCACCTTTGTCTCCACGTTCGCAGCAGTTTCATGAAACAGAAAAAAAGTATTTAAGGACCATTGTAGTACGTAAGTCATGAATATTATATAATCTGGAGGAACATGACAAAAAATTAAACGCTCACTTGTTTGTTTCACTTGAACGCATCCATAGATCTAACAACATACCATCATCAGCATTACAATTATCTGTAACCTATTGCTGTAGTTCTCAGTGATGCATGGTTTGTGGAAAACTTATGGAACCATGGAAAGGACGACATAGCACTTGCAGTTGGAGAAGGCAAGTAATAAATTAATTCAAAATGAAGTGTAAAAAATTGTATCTCACTCCTCAGGGGCAAAAAAAACGGCCTCATTGAAGTGCCTGAACAGTTTTATCTAAACAGCTTGTAAATGAGTTGTTTGATTTGGGTCAAATTTCTTAATCAAGCTATGTCTGCGCTTCAAAAATATCAGCCGAGAAGGAAAACAAGAAAAGACCAAGCGGTAAACGGAAGGCAGGGATGCTAACCTGTGGTGAAAAACTGCTATGCTACCATGCACAAACGAAAGAAGTGGGGGAGTTTTAAAAATGTAAATACAGAAAAGAGCGCGCAACACGAATAACACTCCCCATACATCATGACACGGTTAGTCTATAATCACCGCTGCATGTCCTTGTCCTTGAAGAAGTTCAGCACCGCCTTCGTGGCCTTCACCCGTGATGCTAACGTGCATAGGTCTTAAAATACTGCAACAAAAGCTTCAAAATTATCTCATTGAGATGAAAGAACAAAGTTGAGTTCCACTGCAATGCAAAGTCAATAGACGTTGTAACACACAGAACGATTGTATTGTAGTTACAAAGCGCATGAACGACATCGCGCTCACTGTTGAGTCCCTGTTGGCGAAAGGATAGCGCTGGTCGAGCAGGCTGAACTAATAGCTGTAACACTAGTTAGTTCGCGCTCATCGTGAGTATACGTCGGCGTATTTGCTTCGTGCCTCCTCTGTGATTGAGCAGTGCGCTAAGTGATGAACCATGAGCGTTGTTAGTTTGCGCTTGTCCTGTGTGTGTTCTTTTCTCGCGTCCTTTCTTTTTGAGCAGCGCACTGCAAGTTTCTATCTGCTTGTCATTTTTACATGAGAGTCCACTTTGTTGCTATCGCCTTTATTGCTTACCGCTTGGTGGCGCCGCTGTGACTATTCTCTGGGAAGAGTTTTGCGTACTCCACGAAATTACTTCACAAATAGTCGGCTGTCTGCAGCTCGCTAAGTGAGAACCATAGTTTTTTTCTACCTCCAGTGCCGACATAGATTTTCACCAATTATTTCCAATATTTTATTTCTTGTAAAATCTTGGTCCATTTTGTTACTGTGAACTTTTTCTGATCTTCTGCGCAGCGATATCTTGGCAGTTCTCTTTAGTTTCTCGTATTTCATCCCTCCCTCTACTTGCCCATGCCTAACGTTGACTGCAAGACTGCAGTTTCTTTTTCTGCTCATGCAACTATCATAAGAGCTACCTCGATTTAGTCTCGGCTTCAATACAATGTCTCCCGAGCTACTTGAGTGGTCTTACTAATTTTAACATAGAAGTGTAATATGGTGGGTTCCACCACGGCTCCTCTGACGTATTTTCGTTACAAATCTTACCTTGTTATATATATATATATATATATATATATATATATATATATATATATATATATATATATATATACTTACTGATGAAAAAAAAGAAGAAATAGTTCTATAGCGGTGCGTGAAGCTAGCTACCTCGCGCTCGTAAACGCTCAACGCTAACCCCTCCGTGACAAGGCGACCTTTGTAGAACTTGTTAACGGCAAACCATTTATAAACACCATACACTGCTTGAGAGTCCTCTGAGATCCTTATTTTTAGCGCTCATCGGTAGCGAGATGGCTCGAGAGACTCGTCTTGGGAGCGTTTTCAAGCTCTAAAGGTCGTCACACGTCAAGTTTCTGTATGCGCCACCTCCACAGAGCGTGTGGTCTCTGCTGAAAAGGTGCTTATCAGACTTGCGATTTGGTGAAGCACAAAGGTCACTTCGCTTGCTGCGGCAGCCACGTTCAGAAAAGGAGCACGCTACTGCCACACAAAGAAACAAGAATTGACAGTTGTTCACGCTTGTCTTGTGCATACTTGTGCGTTCGTCTCGTGCGTCTTTCTGTTTAGGCAGCGTGCTTTAAGTATCGAGATGTGACCGTTGTTAGTCCGCACTCATCCTGTGTATCCTCTTTTCGCGCGTGCCTTCTGCTTGAAGTGTTCGCTGCAAGTTTCGGGTGGCTTGTCGTGCTCAGCGTGACATTGCAACTTGTTGCTTCACCCTTTTGCTAAAACATTGCATAATGAACGCATAGTGAAAGTGAAACAAGTCCTCTGCGAGGACTCGGTTCACTTGTGTGTTATGCCGATTCTTAAAGAGAGAGATAAACAACGTTGTTTTGTTGCATTTCGAGCTCCATGACCTCCACTATATTCTTGCTGCTTTGTTTAGTACGAAGACTTACTGTGGTATATTACTATTGACGCAAAGGATTATTGTACCTTTTTAGTTTATGTGATAGTTGTTAGTTGGCTGCTCATATAAATAAAGCGCGAAAATGTTAGTTCACGTGAATTCTTGTTGAGAAAAAGCTAGATGCGTATGCAATATTTGTAGATAATAACCTCGTTACATACACATGTTAGAAGCACTTCTCGGCAACATAGCGCTTTTTTTACCCCCTGTGTCAGTTTTTGTCCAAAGCCGTTTCGTAGTGTTAGCTACAGAAATGAATGGTTGCGTTCAGCAGATTTATTAACGTCTTGAGAAGTACAAACCCATCAGCCGACTTTCAGTCGTACAGAAAAAATTTATGAAGGTTTAGAAACATTGAAACTTTGAGGCTATGCTTCAAAAAATCAAAGCTGCAAGAGGGCGTCAGAAGAAATTGATGTACAATAATTGATTGATTTGTGGCGTTTCACGTTCCAAAACCACCATTTGATCATGAGAGACTCTGTAGTGGAGGGCTCCGAAAATTTCGATCACCTGGGGTTCTTTAACGTGCACCCAAATCTGAGTGCACGGGCCTACAACATCGGAAATGCAGCTGCCACAACCGGCATTTCATCACGCAACTTGTTTGTCAGCAGCCGAGTACCTTAGCCACTAGACCACCGTGGCGGGGCAAGTGATGTACATAAGATCAAGGCCATCTGATCATAAGGTGAGTGAGAAGACTCTTTCGAAACATAATAAAAGAAATCATCGTTCTCAAAGCTAAGCCACGGCTTCGGCATTATTGATGTGCTAATCGAAAAAATGTCAATACAAAACTCTTACGTTGTATAGGTCTCTGATGTCTTGCCATTTGATCATATCTGCGTTTGTACCTCGAATTAAAGCAAGTAAAAGGAAATATATAAATTGTCGCATATTGGAACACTTAACAGGAAATTTGTGCAACACGGACGCATGACTGATGTCTTTTATAGCAAATATAACAAGGTTGGAAAAAGTAGACTTAAGTTTCATATGTTTGTGATTTTTTTTTTCAAAGAAGCGTTACCATACGGTAATAAGAACTACGTCATCTGTAACGACGCGTGCACAGTTTTCTTACGGGGAAGAAATTATACGCGAATATCTATTTACGAGCAAATGCGTACAACGCTGATTCCATCCCCCCCCCCCCCCCCGTTCAGCTCAGAACTTGGTTTTTGGAATTCTCAGGCATTTACTCGGCCCGTGGCATTTTCCGCCGGAGGCAGAAGCACCGTTCACGTTGTGATCAATCATCGTGGCGCGAGTCGTATGGTTTAGGCCTGGAGACATGCTCCATATTGGTCGGACTGACGCTGTTGCTGACTTGGGATGAAGATCGGAAATCTCATAGGTCACGCTGGGGACCTTGGACCTTGCGTATGCCGTGATAAGGGCCAACGTAAGGGAACTTGAGCACCTCCATGAAAGACGTTACGGGGAAGAAAGTATATCCGAAAATTTGTTTGCGAGCATATTTATTTTTATTAATTTAAAAAGTCTTTACAGGACCCGTCAGAGGTCATCGGTAAAGGGGGTTTCACAAAATTTATCACACAAAGTGAATATAAAAATACAGAATGAAATAAAATTACACACATAGTTTCACAACACAGTAAAATAGCTAATACTGTCAAAAAGAGCAAAAGAGTAGAATGACGCATGTAAAATAAAACAAATAAGAGATAAAATGAAACAATAATTTTGTAACACGTTCAGGCAATTCAAAAAATATATCAGTATAAATAATGAGCAAAAAGAAATAAGAAACTCGTAAATAGGAACTGACAAAACATAATCAACAGGAAAAAAGAAAGAAAAGCAGATTTCGACATGACATTTGTTCATGCGGACTATTGCGAACTGTTGCATAGACGAATTTTATCACAAATTTTTCATAAATATTAGAATCCAGAGCTGAATGTTACAATCGGATAACACGAGGAAGCGCCAATGGATTGAATGCGTAAGTGCTTCCGTACATGCGAGATGTGCAACTTGAAACTTCAGGCCTCTAAGAAGGCTCTTCATTAGCATAAATGTACTTATGGAACAATGTTATGAGCATAAAATTGCGACAAGCACTGAGTTTAGGAAGTGAAATTTCTTGTTTTATACGTGAGGTGCTAGATTTTTAACTACAGTTATGAGAGATAAACCTAGCGGCCCTATTTTTTACCGATTTTAATGAATTAAGTTGGTATGATGGGGTGACCATATTGGAGAGGTGTATTCAAATAGCGGGTGAACTAACGTCTGAAAAGCTAGCTTGCTGATGTTGGAGGGAACATGTCTCAGGGTTCGACGTAGGTACCCCAGTGACTTTGAAGCGTTAGCACATATGATTGTGATGTTAAGGTTCCAGAAAAGGTTTCACTTGGGATGAGTTTTTAAGTACATGTATGTATGTAGTCGCAGAAGCAACTGGGTTGTTATTTTTATGAGAAGGAAAACTAGAAACTGTGTGTTTTTGGGTAAAAGAGATTACCTTGCATATAGATAAATTGAGCATCATTTACCATGTTTTACACCATTCGAAAAATAGTTGAAGATCGTTCTGTGTAATGTGATGGTCTTCGGGGCAGATTATGAGATCATATCAAGTTCAGTCATCTGCAAACAGTTGTACACCAGAAGCTAGGTTATTAGAGAGGTCATACATATATATTTTGAATATTAGTGACCCAAGAACGCTACTTTGCGGTAAGGCCAAGGTAACATAGCATATGGGAGAAGAGAGATTGTTGACTATTGTGAACTGCTGGTGATCTAGAAAAAAAAACTTCCGAAGCCGTGTTAGTGAATTCAATTTCACAGCAGTTATCTTTTAAATCAGGCGGCTGTGGGCTACTCAGTCAAATGTTTTCGAAAAATCTAATATATTATCAATTTGTAAGTTACTGTTCATGCCAAAATGCAAGTCGCTTGTGAATTCCAAGAGCTGTTTTTCACATGAAAAACCCCGCCTGAATCCGTGTGGCTTGGTGAAAAAATTCATTCGATTCTAGACTATCATATGTGTGTGGTGCAATGACGTTCCCGAGAATCAAACAACAAATGCAGGCTAGTGAAAGTAATCTATAGTTATCTGGTGATTGTTTTCGCTGCTTCTGAATGTGGTGGCAACTTTCGCAGTCTTCAAATAAGAGGAGAGCTGTACTGAAGTTAGTGACGGCCTGAGATGTGATATAGTATATTGCTTGACGCAGTGACGGTATTCTGTAGTACTTCGAAATTGTTTCCATCAATGCCACAAAATTAGATAACCTAAAATTATTTATATGTTTAATAATGCCGTGAATAGAGATTTCAATGGGCTCCATATACTGATACTCAAAGTCAGGAACCTCAAGAGTGATGGAGCAATCTTCTTGCAAGCAATGCGAACAACGCTGCTGCAATCCACGCACAGTCCGCTCAACCCTTTTTGGTCGTCATTCTCAGATATCTAATCAGCCTTGGCAATATCTTGGCCATACGTCACAAATGCAGTCATCTTTCTTTTTATATCAATACACCTACAGTAAAGATATTCAGAATGACACAGTCAGAGGAATTATCACGACCAGGCAAGTGCAAAGCCTGAAAAAAAATCAGCAGATCTCACGTATCATAAAAATAGATGTCATGTGAAGCATGCCAAGGAAATGTGATTGGGGTTCAATTTTTTATTAAGTGAGTCCTTACAAAATGACAGTAAAGATATGTACAATTTCTGCACACAAACGTGGGGAAAGGCCACATGTATTATATAATACCTGTTTTTCTACAGTTGTGTAGAGATACCAAAACTAATTACGGGCGTTACCAATACAAGAAGGTGGATGCTGTTAGGGTCATTAGAAAAGTATCCGACCTTAATATTTTGCGAGCTCCTAATGGATTTGAAACAAGCGTGGTTGAATCATTAAACCTTGAAGTTTGAACTTGAATGCGCTTGCGTGAATTTTTTCCCTCCTGCCAATGCCGTCAGTCGCTGGGACGTAGCGTTTTGGTGAGGTAGTGCACCGTGCTCTCTTCAGTTTTTCATTGCAAGGAAAATGAGGGAGTGACTGGAGAAGCACTACTGCATCAAATTTTGCTAGAAACTCGGCGACAGCCAAGCGGATACTATTGAGAAGATTGAGAGGGCTTTCGGTGACGACGTTATGAGCCGCACATAGATTAAGATGTGGTACAGCTGGTGTAAATACAGGTGCACATCGGTGTAGAGCGGGCCACGCTTCGGTCGGCCATCAACATGCTGAAATGACCACGTTGTTGCCGAAGTGAATGCTGCGGTGTTGTGAGACCATCGTGAGACTATCCGAGAAATCTTGAAAGGGGTGGGCCATAAAGTGAGTTGTCTCGAAAGTCGTGCCGAAACTGGTAACTTTGGAGCAAAAGCAACTTCGTGTTGAAGTCTCAGAGTTCATTCTTCAATTCTCAAGCAGAAACACTTCCTTGTAGAGCACCATCCACACTGCTGACGAGTCTTAAGTGTACGGGTTTAACCCGAAGAGCAAATCCTAATCGCCGCAGTGAAAGCATTTCACGTCACCAAGAACAATGAAGGCTCACCAAGTCCACAGCAACGTGAAAATGACGCTGAACGCTTTCATTGACCCTCGCGGTGTGGTACACCCCGAGTGCGCATGACAGGTTCAAACAGTCACCGAAAAATTCACAGCATTTCCACGTGGTGAGTGATGATGTGTGGGGTGAAGCGTCCATCAGTCTGTGCGTTCGTCCGTGCGTGCGTCCACCTATCCGTTCATTCCTGTATTCGTTCATCTACCCGTCCATCCGTGCAACCCTCCAGTGAACACTCCAAGTACCACCACCTCGCAACAAGTTTGGGTTTTCACCGATAACTCACGTTACTTCTTGCATTACTGCTTGCATTACCGCGCAGCCGCGCTGCGAGCCGTCATATCTTCATTCATAACGAAGCGCACTCCATGACCGCCCCTGTCGAAAGAGACAGAGCACCGCAACACTAGCGGTTTTCTTTCAAACCACAGCACGCTGCAAGAGCGAGCGCTAGCACCTTTCCACCCTCTGTCGGGCGCTTTCAGTACTGGCGTGTCACGCCGAAGGACAGTGGACATTGCTCAACCCTAAGGAGCTTCGCCCCGAAAAGTATTACAGGGATTTCCTCCGACACCTACGTGGTCCTGTGCGGCGCAAGACACATTAGTTTTCGTCAACAAGAAACTGGCGCATCCACCATGACGATGCTTCTGCACGTTCCTCCAACTTTGTTCAGCCTTTTTGGCACAACTCAGACTCCTCTAGTTCAACCGCCTCCTTGCTCTTCTGATATGATCCCCAATGACGTCTGGCTGTTTCGCGAAGTCAAGAGAAGATTGGAAGGAGAGTCATTTCAGACAAGGGAGGACAATATGGGTGCAACGACAGCTGAGCCAAACTCCATTCTGAACAGGGCCTTTTCAGGATGCTTCAAACAATGGCAGCACCACCAGGAGAAATGTGCGGAGTCTCAGCGAGGCTACTTTCAGGTGCATTAGGTTTCCAACGCTCCGAGTAAGCCAGCTCTTTTTCTTCTACCAAAGGTTGGATACTTTTCTACCAGACCACATATAGTGCATGTGCTTGAGATGGTGGTGGACCTGGCCACTGCCAAGTGGAACAACTTATCAAATTAGACAGGTGACATTGAAGCCACAATTGGCGTTTCACTAACATTAGCTTTATGGTTTTGTTAACCCAAAGCTGTTACGAGGTGTGATTCGGCTCTGTGAGAAAATACTCGATTGTGAAACAAAATGCTTGGGTTATATTCCTCAGGAGACCTTGATGTTTTGCATTCATCGAGCAAATGCTGTTAATGTAAGTTTTTCATGACACTCTTGAACCTACAAAGTCTGTTCTCGCCGTTTCTTGGTAGGTTTAAATGGTTATAAACCTGTGGCGCGTACTGAATAAATAACGTGGCGCACGGTATAGGAGTTGCGCTACCCGTGTCTCGAGCAAAAAGCTTTATGACATACGTGAACAGATTTTGATGTTTTTCTTACCATGACCACCCAAGCATATTCTTCAATACTCTCTTAGTCTTCTACATTAACTAGGTCTAGCGAAAGATAAGGACGCTTTCACGTGAGCATCCAAACTTGGGTGGATATGTGTGTATGTATATTATATATATATATATATATATATATATATATATATATATATATATATATATATATATATATATATATATATATATATATATATATATACATTAAATATATAAATAGCAGCTCAGTGATAAAGCATCGAAAAGTGGCTGGGGGGTAGCTGTTGTGGTAGCTCAGTGGTAGAGCATCGAAAAGCGGCTGGGTAGATAGCTGTCGTAATAGCTCAGTGGTAGAGCATCGAAAAGTGGCTGGGGAGATAGCTGTCGTGGTAGCTCAGTGGTACATCATCGAAAAGTGGCTGGGGGTATAGCTGTAGTGGTAGCTCAGTGGTAGAGCATCGAAAACTGGCTGGGGGGCACCTGTCGTGGTAGCTCAGTGGTAGAGCATCGAAAAGTGGCTGGAGGACAGCTGTCGTGGTAGCTCAGTGGTATGGCATTGGAAGTGGCTGGGGGGAAAGCTCTCGTGGTAGCTCAGTGGTAGAGCATCGAAAAGTGGCTGGGGGGATAGCTGTCCTGGTAGCTGAGTGGTAGAGTTACGAAAAGTGGCTGGGGGGATGGCTGTCGTGGTAGCTCAGTGGTAGAGCATCGAAAAGTGGCTGCGGGGATAGCCGTCGTGGTAGGTAGCTCAGTGGTAGAGCATCGAAAAGTGGCTGGGGGGATAGCTGTCATGGCAGCTCAGTGGTAGAGCATCGAAAAGTGGCTGGGGGGATAGCTTTCGTGGTAGCTCAGTGGTAGAGCATCGAACGCGTCATTCGAAGGTCGCAGGTTTGGATCCTGCTCACGGCAAGTTATCTTTTCACCCACTTTTCTTCATACTTACTTTACAATTTGGTCCAATATCTTCCCCTATTCTTTTCTTGGCATTATTGTCTGTTAGATCTCAATATTATTGTGTAAAAACACAAACAAACGAGCCCTTAGGTATACACTTCTTGCCTTATTCATTAACGAGGGTCTCGTACTGGCAGACTTAGTGCCTTTAGCTTGTATACGAGGGACTATTGGTCAGCTGCCCACTCGTAACAAGTTCAGGTGCTACGTGACGCCAAACAGGCTCAAAAGAGTGTGCCACACTCGCCGCCATGGCTACTGGTGGCGCTGACTGACACTCCCACGTTTAATTCACTTATAAACCCTATAAAGTGACTGAGGGGTTAGCTGTCGTGGCAGCTCAGTGGTTGAGCATCGAACACGTCATTTGAAGGTCGCAGGTTCGAACCCTGCCCGAGGCATGTTATCTTTTCACCGACTTTTGTTCATATTTACTTTACAATTTGGTCTAATATCTTGCTATACTTACCTTGGCATTATTGTCTGTTAGATCTCATTAATATTGTGTTAAAACACGGAAAAACGAGCCCTTAGGTATACACTTCTTTCCTTATGCCACATATGTTCACATCAATTACTCCTGCAGAGGGAGAGGGCGAGAAATTACAGATGGCATGAACAAGCAATGAAGCAACACCAGAAATAGGACATCTAGTAGGAGATGAAATGAGAGACTCAAAACCGTATCCACTGAAGCAGTCATTATAGTCTTTGCATGCATGGTTGTCTGTGTTAAGCAAGTTGATGTTGATGTCTCAAACTAGCACAACGCGCTTGCCTTCAGATGATAACTGATGCAGAATGGTATCCAGGCGAGAAATAAAATTGTTCATATTCAATGAAGGGGAATGGTAAATACACCTCAGAATAACGTTGTTATTATCGTTAAAAAAGAATGATCTAATTCAATCCATACGGATTCGCAATGCGAGATGCCTAAGGAAAGATCTTGTCGGCGGGTGTAGGCCAGATCTGGGGCGATAAATATTGCTGAGCCGCCATAGCTGTCTGAACAACGGTGACAGTACTCAGCTTCGTACGATGACGGGCCGAACAGATTGACGTCATAAGTGCAGAGCCATGATTCAGAGATGCTAATGATGGAGAAATAATGCGCAAGTGAATCTATAAAGGTATAAATATTATCCAAATTTTTGCGGAGGCTACGCGCGTTGAACTGTACCAGAGAGCGATTACTATCATCTAGCATATATTTAGCCTCATCAGGGGATAACAAAGCCATGATGATAAGATGAAAGTGAACGAGTGTTCAGCACGAAAATGGACGTAGGACTCAGTGGCTATGAAAAGATGCTAAGATCACTGTCTTTGATAATGCGATATACTCTGCCATCACCAGACTTCCGCGCCTTGATCTGGCAATTGTCCGTCCACAGAAATTGCCATTTGTGTGCTTTTTTCAGAGTTAGGGCCTTAGCAAACAATTTTTTGTTCTCTGGAGACAGGTGATCACTGGCATAGATTGCTTTACTTGAGCTACCGGAGAAGCCAACATCAGGAGTGTTTGGATGGGTCTTACGCGCTTTACGAACAAAGTCGTTTTTCTTTTCACGGCAGCAGAACCGTGCAACAATGTTCTTTTCATCTGGTTTCGTTGAAACGCGATGAACTGTGTCAAAGTCGCTGGGCGTGACTGGACACTGAGTAGCTTCGCCAATCTGCATCACAATGGCCGCACAGTCCTCACCCTGAGTGACCGGAACGCCCTTGATTTTAACATTATTGAGCCTCGAGTATTGCTCTAACTCCGCAACCCTTCTAGTCAGTGCCTAATTTTGCGCAACTAGTTCCTTGTTAGCTAGTTTCAATTCATCCTGCTTTGTTTTGATAGAGTCGAAACTGTCACACAGAAACTGAACACTATCACTGAGGGACGCATGTTCCCAGAGTCCTTCCTGTGCTAGCTTTTCTTTAATTTTAGCTGTTAGTTCATTTGCAAGGGTATCAAGACTAGAGCGAACCAAAGACTCAAGTGCTTCAATTTTTTTGGCCAATTCTGCGTTGGATGGCATGACAGCAAATACACAAACGATAGCAAATACACAAACTAAGATGAACACGCACTGAGAGGCAGCAGCTGCGGTAAAAGAGAACACACTAACGTGAGCAGAATACAAGGACACCAACCTGCAGAGAAAGTAGGAAGCAATCAGAATGGGATCCAAGAACCACTTGCCACAGCTGCTGCCTCCAAAATGATGCACTTCCACGGGAAGCGTTGTTTTCATCTTTGTGACGTCACGGTAGTAGGCGCCCTCTTTTGGATGATGACGTCGTGGATGTAGGCGATTCACAGGCCACTGGACTTGACAGTTGATGAGCCGCATACGTGCCCTGAAGATAGCTTTATCCAGATAGCTGCAGAGCAAGTAGGAAGCAATCAGAATGGGATACAAGAACCACTTGCTACAGCTGCTGCCTCAAAAATGACGCACTTCCACTGGAAGCGTCGTTTTTATCCTTGTGACGTCACGGTAGTAGGCGCCCTCTTTCGGATGATGACGTCGTGGATGTAGGCAATTCACAGGCCACTGGACTTGACAGTTGTTGAGCCGCACACGTGCCCTGAAGATAGCTGTATCCAGATAGCTGCATAGCAAGTAGGAAACAATGAGAATGGGATCCAAGAACCACTTGCCACAGCTGCTGCCTCAAAAATGAAATGCAGTTCAATAAGTGACTTGGAGCCCGGTATTTACACATTATGTTTTACCAACTGGCCCAGCATTCCACTTTATTGAGGTCATCGTCGATGCCCAATAAATACTGGTTACATTATTTTATTGAATCGTTGGCATAACTGTAGTAGAATAGCGGTGGACTTGTTATTCAATGTATAGTGAGCATTCATAATTGGATGAGACAGCATTGTTTATTGTTTATCTTCCTATAGTTGCAGCAGCAGTTTGATTCGATTATGTATTATCTGAAAGTGCATACACTGCATATTTAGGTAGTTATTGAATTTTTGCAGACTTACAAGCACAACGTGCCACCTCATTACAAAGGATGACTACTGAGGCGCATGCGGTGAGGCACAGGCTTCAGTAGGCATTGTTTAGCAGGTCTTTCATAGAACTTGAACGAAAGTTGATGGAGGCACTTTCCTGGGTTTTATATGAGGGCACAGCTGTCTGTATATGTGCCGTTCTGAAGTACGCTTGAATTAATAGCTAGAGTAGGCAGTAGCCATAAATGGCTAGTGTCAGCGTTTCATTTCATGAAATTTTTATTACCTACTATAAAGCTATAATTGTTCCATAATACCTGTAAATCTTACAAAAAGTAAACTGGGAAAGAACTAGAATGTAAGGAAATCAACACAAAAGCAAGTTTTAAGACTCATACACAGTCAGTCGGAGAAGTGAAGTTTTGAATAAGGTACATGATCTTTCATTTCCTTTCAAAACTCCCGATAACAAACTAAAGTGTGTGAAAATATAGCTTTATTTCATCAAAAGAAACTGCAAAAACCTTGTTCTGCAAAAACAAGAAAATCATACCTTAATTGGTGCAGTGTCTGTTTCAACTTATAAAAGGTGAGTATTACCTGCAAGAAATGCGAGAAAAGGAAATTGTGACATAAACTATGCCTAAGAAAAGCCCGATGAAAAAAGGCAAGAACTCCACGACAGCAGAGGGCTTCACTGGGGCGAAAATGCTAAAAATACACTACCTAAAGCAGCACCCCAATAAACTTCTCCTGCACTTATCGAGAGGTGCATGCTTTATAGAGCGAGAATATTAAAGCAGAGGAGAAATGCAAAGCCACAATCTTGAAGGCACACGTCAAAACGCTCTAGGCAAGAATGATCGTAAAGCCACAACTACTCTTATCTTTGCATTTTCTTGCTATCGCCCCTCTGCAATGTAACTGCTTGTTTGCGCTAAGTGCTCCCGAATGACTCAGAACTGTCTAGCTAACGTTAGAACCTTCATATAAGATTAGCAGCTCAACGCTAACATCAGAGTTAGTTCTTGAATTTACGTGGCTACTAGTGATGACGCTGGAACCTTCGATGATACATGTATAAAAGCTGAAGCGCTTGACCCCTTTTCAACATTATTGGCGGTCAATGCTCTGTGCCTCAATAACAGTATCAGTGTATCATAATAGAGTAGAAGAAGCTACGGGATAGATCCTGTAGTCTTTCTGGAAGCATCACGTGATTCGAATCACTGGTTCGAGTGAATGTTCTTCAGCTAAATCTCTACAGTGAAAGCACACACTTGAAACATTCTGGCGTTCGACACTCTGTAGCACCACCAAGCAAAGACAACTGAAATAATATGAACAAGAACACCTTCAAACTTGAAGTGGCTCACGTTTTGTTTGCACTAGCAACAGAGCCTTTTTATTTTCTTGATAATAACCGATGGTTTTAGCAGCGTAAGCGCTAAACACAGAAGCCGAACCTTTGTAAAAGAGTTGCTCTGTAAACGACTTGTGCCTTACAGCCGATTCGTTTGACGAATACCTGAATGCGTATAACGCAACACGAAGTGTGGGTTAATCCGGAATAAACCTTCGAAAATAGAAATGATACTGATAAAACGCTTATTAAAGAAAAAAAATGGAAATAAGGGTTAAATAATTGGCCTCGTATCTGCAGCTTTTGTGATGGGTAGGAGCAAGCAATGACACAATGGTTGCGCAATTCGCTTTGTGTGACGCTCGGTTGTTTCTTTGCTGTTCTACAACACTTTATTACTCATATTCGCAGTAATAATGTATTCCTTATTCCGCTGCCCTGCCCACAGCTATTGTGCGACCTGGTTTGCAATGTCTGTGCAACTTTGACGTTCTTGCTGCTTTTAGCTGGATATGTAGAGTCCAATCCTGGTCCCGAATTCGACGAGTTGGTAGAGCAGCTGAAACGAATTAAGGGTGATATCAAAGAAATTAAGGCAGGCAAAGCAGAGACTAACAAAAAGCTTAGTGAAATTGATAAAAAGCTTGAGAAAATTGCTAGCCTTGAGATCAAAGTAACTGACTGCGCTAACAGAATAGCTGACCTTGAATGCAGTATGGCAGTTATGGCTAAGAAACTCGACGACCTGGAAATAGAAGCTGGCACTCTAACTTAATTGTGTACGGTGTCAACGAACAAGAACACGAGTCGCCTGAAAAGCTTGAAACGGCTGTAGTCAAGGAAGTTTTCAATGATGTGCTTGACGTCAAAATATCAGGTGTTGAACGTATTCATGGTCTTGGCAGGGCAAAACAGGTTAACGAGCCAAAACCTAGGCCTGTCATACTGAAGCTTGTTGACTACCGATACAACGCCAACATTTTGAAAAACAGCTCCAAATTAAAAGGGTCCTCAATATCAGTCAGTGAAGACTTCTCCTAGCCTGTTCGTGAAATTCGAAGGAAGCTATGGGCACACACGAAGGAGAATCAAGACCGGAAAGAGAAGGTTTACCGCGTATATGATAAGGTTAAAGTAGAGGGCAGACTGTTTTCATAGGACAAAAGTTGCAATAAATTGTAGCTATCCCAAAAAACAAGGAGGCGGTGACGCAAAAAACTACCAAGCGAAGCCTGCAGCGAAGGTAGCAATAAAATGGTAGCTATCCCAAAAATGACAAGGAGACTGTAATGCAAAAACAAGCACCAAGCGAAGGGCGTGCAATGCGAAGCCACATTCGGCAACTCTTATAAACTTGAATGCTCGCAGTATCGCTCATAAAGTTGATCAGCTTGAAGCAATACTCCTCGCCCATTCCCCTAATATTGTCGCTATCACGGAAACGTGGCGACATTCTGGCATTTCCGACAAGCAAATGGTGCCTCCTGGATATGTGAGAGTGCGCAAAGACGGAATTACGTGGTGGGGGTGTTGCGCTTCTTTTCAAGGAAGGAATCCATTTTTCAACTATGCCAGACGTGAAAACTGCTGAAGCTTTCTGGTGCATCGAGCACCTACAACACACGATCGCTAATGTGGGCGTGTTCTACCAGCCCCCAATGCCAATTGTACATATCTTGAATCTCTTTTTGATTATATGCATTCGAATGTGCACGGGGGCTTGATTGAACTAGCCGGGGACTTTAATCTTCTTGACATTTGCTGGTGTTCTTTTGTACCTGAATCTAAATTTCAAAGAATACTATTGGATCTCATGTTTGGCTTTAATCTCGAGCAGATTGTTTCAGTCCACACTCGAGTACGGGGAAAGTAATCCTCAATCTTGGACCTTGTTTTTGTAAGTACCAGCCTTCCTTCAAATGAATCTCGAGTAGGCGTACTTAATGGGTTATCCGATCACAAAATGGTATTATGCACATTGCCTTTTATTAGCCCACCAAAATTACGTAGCCAATTGAAAGAAATACACGCATTTAGCAAGGCCAATGATGCGGCTATGATGACGTACCTTGTACACGAGTACACTGAATTTTCTGACCTCTGTTCTGATTCTTGCTATAGTATTGATGCGGTCTGGCTGAAATTCAAATTCCATGTGATGCATTGTATGCGGAACTTTGTTTCAATGGATTTAAAATCAACTCAGAAAGACAATCCGCGGATCACACGTGAAATATTCTATACTAAACGCAAAATCAAGAGGTTGCGAAAAACTAACTAAAACCGGAATGTTCCAGGCTACCGTTCTATACTAAACTCACTTACTAGATCACTTAAGGACCAGGTACGTTCTGCGGGTCTGGTAAGTTCTGCGGGTCAACATTGAATGATTTTATTAATAATTCTCCCCACAAATTCTGGAAACATATGAACACAAAAACGTCTAATCGACTATCACCAGATGGTCAAGACCAAGCAACAGCTGACGATCTCAACTATTTTCGTTCGGTTTTTGCAGTCAATATAGGCACTGTGAACATTAATGCTTTTTCTATAATCTAGAAATCCAATTGTTAGGCACGCCTTCTTTATCAGAGGCTGGCATTGTGTCGCTGCTTCTAGGCATCAATGAAAAAAAAGTAGTGGTCCAGACAAAATACCAAATGGCTTCCTTAAACGATATGCAGAACCAGTCAGTAAATATCTTTATTCGATACACTCCAAATACCTGGCACATGGCTGCATTCCAGCTGAATGGGAAATTGTCAAAATTACTCCAATATTTAATTCAGGTAATGCCACTAGTCCTTCTAAATATAGGCCTATTTCGATGACCTGCACTAGTAGAGAAATTCTTGAACATATCGCGTTAAAATTTCTAATTAGCTTTAATGAATCAAACAACATTCTGCATTCTAGCCAGCATGGCTTTAGATCAGGACTATCTATAGTTACACAGCTCGTCGAGTCACTTCATGACCTGTCTCTCGGCCTAAATGAAAATATTCAAACTGATGTAATTTTTCTCGACTTATCAAAGGCATTTGACCGCGTCTCGCACCCTAAACTTCTAGTTAAACTTAATCACTTGTTAGGCGATGGGCTTATCTTCCAGTGGATAACTAATTACTTAACTGACCATCACCAATACGTACAGCATAGTATCCACACTTCTGACCTAGCTCAGGTGTTGTCTGGTGTTCCGCAGGGGTCGGTACTAGCTCCAGTTTTGTTCCAAATATATATAAAGACATAACTAACCACGCAGACGTAAAACTCCGACTCCTTGCAGACGAATGTGTGCTCTACAATGAAATACGTAATCACGATGATGAGATGAAGGTAAGTATTTCACTAAACAAAATACCTCCGTGGTGCGCTGATTGACATTGACAAAACTTTATGTTCGTTAGCAACAAGTTTGATTTTCAATACAATTTTAATAATGTGTCACTACGAAGAGTTAACCAGTACAAATACTTTAGTATCACAATTTTGTCTGATCTTAGTTGGACAGAGCACGTGCGTAAAGTGTCAAAAAAGCGTTGAGCAAATTATTTTTATTGAACTGGCCCTGTCATTCGTGAAGCATGAAACGAAGCTTCTTGTTTACGTCCCATTTATCCGCCTGGTCTTAGAATATGCTAATATTGTGTGGTTCCTTCACACTGTGAATAGAATCGCTATACTAGAAAGGGTTCAGCGGAAAGCAGTGCGCTTTATCTTCAACAGATACGGGCGCAACGACTCACCTAGTGCTCTATTACACCATGCTGGTCTAGGCACCCTTGACAGTCGTGCAAAGGTTTTCCGGCTTAAATTTCTTTATCTACTTTTACGCAGATCATTCTGCATAAACCCAGATCTTTACTTGAACTTTCGAGACACCAGACTGACGAGGCTGAGGCATGCATGGGAACTCGAAGAATACTCATTTAGTAATAATACTGTTTCTTATTCGTTCTTCCCGCACGTATTTCGAGAATGGAACACACTGAATCCAGACATTACACAGCAGCCAACATTAGAGAAATTCATGCAAATAATTGAAGGTACTGATCTATTCTAACCTAGTTAGCATGTACAGTGATCAGCTGTTTTTCTTCACGCAGTCCTTCCTGCTTCCAATTGTCATACCAAAGCACTTGTCTGCATAAATTTCATGTTTAATACGGTTCCTTGATAATATTACCCGATCTGTGTTTTCTTCTTTCTATGCTTCGTTTCTTCTCGACTCCTGTTTCTTTGTTGGTGTACCATTGGTGTACTTTGTACTTGGTTTTGGTTCAAATAACTATGTATGATTCTTCTATGCCGCACTGCCGTGTTCAGTGATTATGTGTTTTTGAAAATGTTGTTTTTTCTTGTTTCAAACGTCAAAAGTTGTGACAGTGACGCTCACACCTGTAATAATCTCCATAGGGGATTGACAGTATTCTGTAAAATAAATAAAAGAAATAAAATAATAACGCAACTGCTTTTCCAAGATCAAGCGTGCCTAAGGCAAGTTCATAAATAAGAACTACTTCCGAGCACCGGCGTGGCTCAGTGGTAGAATACTGGGCTGGCACACAGAATACCCGGGTTGGAATCTACTTGTTCCCTTGGTGCTGTATATTTACCCAGTTTTTTTTTCAATTCGTGCGATTGTGGCGGAGGTCAACCAGGGCACAACACGGTACCTGTGTTGTGAGCTCATACCAGCTTTCGCTATAAAAGAGCAAAAGTGGCATCACAATTTCTTGCAATAGCCACGTGAGGCTCATGATGCGCTCCTTTGATTGTATAAGAGTTGAATGGCTTTCGCGCAAATTTGTGCAGAAGGTAGCCGCATCTGGTTGCTGCGCGTTTTGTTCATTCCTGTGTTGATAAACGCCACCATAGGCATGTTCTGAGCCTCGAAGGAGCGAAGTAAGGAATTGTCTCTGCGTACGAGAAACGCCAAACGCCACGGATTAAGACTCCCTCCCGGGCGTGCGCACTAACCCTCCACGCTGGGGAGGACGTAGGTTACAGGTTGGCAGTGAGATGTTCATGGGCGCTTTACTTACATTCAGTGAAGTGACTAAACTTCCAGTTGAGTAGGCAGTCATTTGCCCCTCCGCACAACAAGCTGTCTAGACCTCAGGCCATCAAGTTTAGAATGCTCCAGACCAAGTCCTATCCAAGCCTATTTTTCCTCAGCATAGTCTCCTCAGAGGCTTCTGACTTTACTTGTCCTGATTGTGGAGAGGTCAGTGACTTAGCACATATGTTCTGGCAGTGCCCTTCGTTATGGGGCCCAAGTTGGCTCACAGAAGAAGATTGGAACTCTGCCTTACGAAGTTCAGAGTTGCTACCACAACTACGGGCTGTCCAGAGAGCCCGCGATGCGGCGGTGGGGCTAGGCCTCTCCGTTCGTACGTGGGAGCGGCCCGTGACGTTGCTCTAAAGGAGTAGCGTTTCTCAGGACCCAATAAAGTTCCTTGTCTGCCTGTCTTTGCCGCAAAGGTGAAGCAATAAACGCGATGGCAACAAATTGGAAGGTCACGGGCTGAATAGCTAGAAAATAGAAGCGTGCCATGTGTTTCTCACGCACAAACGACGCACCAAACGTACTAACAGTTACATATGAACGCGAATAAGCGCTTCAATTGTTACTTCGCTGTTTCTAAAAAGCACGCCCTTTTCACAAACTCAGGCTGTACATCCATTGCGGTGACTTTTGTGCACCCAGTAACTACAAAAGAAACGTTCTAGCGAAAACGCAACGCTAGCCAAGAAGTTTAATTGTCCCCATCAGGAGGTAAGAACGTGTGAGCGAGTATCTACCTTCTCTACTCTGAGGGGCAAAGTACGCGTCGGAGATGCAAACGCGTGCCGCCGCGCGCTAATTCAGGCATCTTGCTGGTACACAATAGCCCCCCCCCCCCCCCGAAATGCCTATCACCAGAGGCAAGTGGTAGATATGAATTGTTTGCCGTTTTATCAATGAAGTACGTGCTCCACGGTGGCTCAGTGGCTAATGCCGCGCATTCACGACCTGAAGGTTCCTGGTTCGTTTGCGCGCGCCGGGGTGTGTTTCAGTATTTTCAAATGCGACGTATTTCTTAGCGAACTTCAGTGACTTTGAGCGTATCTATCTATCTATCTATCTATCTATCTATCTATCTATCTATCTATCTATCTATCTATCTATCTATCTATCTATCTATCTATCTATCTATCTATCTATCTATCTATCTATCTATCTATCTATCTATCTATCTACTATCTAGCCAACAACGGGGGACAAAACACTGCTATTCTCAGCCGCGCCTCAGTACGAGACCTACGCAGGCGCTCATGCCACCACCATGCCACCGCCGCTTCCTGCTAGACCAACTACCATGCAGAACACGTACCCACACTAATGCCGCCATTGTACCCAGTAGATATGGCTGGCATGATATTATTTTTCTCACGCTCTTCCCGCAGCGTGCCGGGTGGGCATGTTCTCTCCTCCACCGCACGTATACACTGCCCTCAGTGAGAATAAGTTAAATGACTTCATACCCCTACAAAAGCATGAATGTTTAAACGATGTGAAAAAAGAATGGGCATGGTTTTACGAAACTTTGTTGAAAACAAAAAAACACAAACTCCAAGCGCTCAGGATGATTGGAAGATGGCACCTCACACATGGCTCCATTAAAAAAAAAGCAGACTGATATGAACGGGTCATAAAAAGTGATCCAAGTGATGTCCCTGCCATGCAAAAGGCAGTCATGGCAATTTTTCATCAAGTCACATCTACGGAGAACGAGCCACATCATGAGCCCTGCCCAACGTGTGTCCACTCATGATGCAAGTTTAATGCTGCGACTGCATCAGACTAGCCAGCGTCTGCACACAAGCTGCAGCTTTCTGTCTAAACACAAGCACCTTTCTGCAAGGCAGCTTCTGGAAAAATTCCACAGAGGCAAAACGCAGACTCACATTCAATCTCTCAACACTCTGATTTGGTCCCTCTAGTCAAAAACACTGTTTGCCTTTCTTCCACGCGTTTAAAGTGCTGTGGCAGGAGCAGTGTGCCGTTTTGAATGCGAAGCATTTCTTAACGAACTTTGGCGACTTTGGGCGTATCTATCTATCTATCTATCTATCTATCTATCTATCTATCTATCTATCTATCTATCTATCTATCTATCTATCTATCTATCTATCTATCTATCTATCTATCTATCTATCTATCTATCTATCTATCTATCTATCTATATAGCCACCCACGACTTTTAGCTCTCGTGGCCGTTCTAATAATGGTATCAATACCAAACTTGGTATGACCCAACATGACTGTATGACGAGCATATTTGACTAGTCATAACATGGAAATCATGAGTTATATGCCATGAATGTCAAGATTCAAGTCTCATGGTCCGGCTGCTCATGCGGTGGTTTCGTTCCCATGACATGCTAATAAACTCTTATTCTAGGACATGATTGCATGGCGAACACAAGCCACAGGTAATACCATTAAAATCGTGACATGGGAGTCATGTAACAACATGACTACATGCCAAGATCATGATGCACTCGCAGCCGTTTCACTAGCGTGACATATACCAAATTTGGTAATATGGTTGTCAAGGATGAAAAGAAAGAAGTGAACCTGGGGACGCCATACTGAACGGCCGCCCGCATTCGAGAACGTGGCAGGCCAAGACGACGGAGAAGACGGCGAATGTTCTAGGCGGTCTGGGTCTTGCCGCGGTCCTACAGAGCTTGAAGGTTCGCCCGGGGTTCTACCTCGACGAGCTGCCGTCTTCGTCCTTCAAGCATACTGCTGTACAACTGTGCGGTGAGCTACCGGGACTGGTCCGCACGTGCGACGCCGACCTTCACGAGCCCGGGCTCGCAGCTTTCTATCTGCCCCACCATGGCGTATGTACGAGGGTCTCCTGAGACGAGCTAGGAGAGCCTGCCTGCAGTGAGTGCTCAAGGGAATGCCAGGCGAGCACCTTGCATCATGCACGAAACGACGGTCGACACCAGCTCAAAGGCCAAGAAGGAAAGACGCGGTGGGCGAAGATATTGAGGACGCGCAACCGGTAGTGGTTACGCTCGATTTGGGCATACAGATAGATGTGTACTGACGCAAAAGGCGACAAATGTTTGAAGTTGCCGTGATGGGACGTAGTATTTGGTGTATGAGTTTTTGCTTATCTGGATGCTTGAATCAGGAAGACAGCTGCTCGCGGAGGTAGAAACTGGGCGGCCCGCAAGTTCTCAAAGAATGGGGCAAGACCCAGACCGCCTAGAACCTTCGCCGTCTTGCCCTTCGTCTTGGCCTACCACGTTCTCCACTGCGCGCGCCCGTTTAATATGGCGCCTCCAAGTGCACTTCTTTTTTCTTGTAATCCCTGACAAGATCATAACGTGACAACGGTACAGGAATGGGTGACCAAAGTATGCGACTTGAGCAAATATGATAATCATGTGATGCGTGTCATGTTACAACATCACTACATACCACGCGCTGATGTGCTGGGTGCCGTGTCGCGAGCTCCCCTTATACCAAATTCGGTATTACGGTACGTGAATGGATGACGAACGTATGAGACTGGTGCAAAAATGATAATCATGAGATGCGTGTCATGTAACAACATGACTACATTCCCCACTCATGATGCGCTCACGGCCGATTCGCTAGCCTCACATATGCTTAATTCGCTATTACGTAACGCCAATGAATAACGAAGGTATGTGACTGGTGCAAACATGATAATCATGAGATGCGTGTCATATGAGAATATGACTACATGCCACAGTCAAAGCGCCAATACATGTCTACGTGACCCGGTGCACGTGCGCGCCGGCGTTCGTTTCGTCGCGTCCTGCCGGCGTTGCAACGCCAGGCACCGGTCCTGCCACATACTCGACGGCACGCGCCGCGTTGCCTTGCTTTGACGCATGCTCGTTAGAGCGCGTCCGGCATCCATCCGTCGCGAAAAGAGGCAGGCGCTGTGCTGTCTGGGTAACATCGGCTCGAAAGCAGCATGTCGCATTTGGAGCCGGTTGCCGTTGGGCCACGCTGACGGACGCTGGTCGCTTCGGTCGCGCCTGGCGTCCGTCACTGTGCCTAGCGTGCGCGCGCGTCAACGTTAAGTTGAAGGACATTGAGCTCTTCATGACGCGCTCGCGGCCGTTTCGCTAGCTCCATATATCTCAATTTTACTGTTACGCGAGGTCAATGAATGTCGAAGGCATATGACTGGTGCAAACATGATAATCCTGGCACTCATGTCATGTAAGCACATGGCAACATACCCCGCTCGTAGCGTATTCACGGCCATTTCGCTAACTTCACATATACTAAACTTGGTATCGCGTAGGGCGAATAGATGACGAAGGTAAATGAGACATCCAAACATGATAATCCTGACAGGAAAGTGATGTACGGCATAATTAACCTTCACCTCGTAACGTGCTGATTTTAAAGTGACATATCAACCTGTCTCATTCGTGCTTCGCACATCATCGATTCCCGCTGTACGTAGAATCTGCCAATTTTTTAATGCTGGTTGTGAGAAAGCCTTGCAAAATATTACACCAACACTCCAAGATCGTGACACCTGAGGCGGGCTGCCTAAAAGGATGCATGATGCGTCAAAAAGTCAGCAAAAGTGAACAAATATTCTCCAAACGAGCATAAAACTCAATTGAAATCGAAAGAAATTGCATCTACAGAGACAAAGAACTACATTTATGCTAGTTCAAGGTGGTATAAGCTAAGAATTCATAACTTTGATGAAATAAAACTTTGAGCTTCATTTTCTCAGTTTCCTATTTTCTTGGAGTTGCTGTCAGTTACCCCAAAGCTACTTTACAACTAATAAATCTAGACTTATCCCAATATATAGGTCAGTGTCGTAACGCTATTCACTCTTTCTCCGCAAGTTGTAAAACTTTTATGATAGTGTTTTAGAAAAAAGTATTGATAAGAAACTCTGATTAGGAGAGTTCAGAAGTTTCCTCGGTGCTAGTTCAGACTTAAAAAAAACGAAATGAACCGCCTTGACAAGCGCACTGGGAGGCATTAGGTAAATAAATTAATAACCCGAAGGCGCACTGTGCGTCTTGCTGAATGTGCTTAAGCAAATATACTCATATATTTATGTCATCTATTCAATAATTCGGGAATGAACTTCAAGGACCCATGAACTATATAACTGAAAACTATAAAACTTATCTTGAACTTGATTTAATTAGGTAGGTCGCCACCGCTTAAGCAAATATACTCATAAATGTATGCCATCTATTCAATAATTCGGGAATGAACTTCAAGGACCCATGAACTATATAACTGAAAACTATAAAACTTATCTTGAACTTGATTTAATTAGGTAGGTCGCCACCTTAAAAAACTCAATTTTTTTCAAAAAAACGTTTTTTTTTTCAAATTAACGTTTTCGCACTCTTTAACTACGCAAAAATATTTAGGAAGAAAATAATGAAATTCTCTCGACTCATTCGAAAGTTATGATCATTTATCCAGGCCCACTCCCATCCTCCTGTATGCACTCGAAACCAACACTAGAGGTTTCGAACGCCTGAAATATTGTCATTAATGTTTTTGTTAGGCATATTAAGTAATGGTAAGTTGCCTCGGTACGTTCTTAACCTTGTGGAACGTGATGCCGTCAATTTATTTTAAAATGTGGACTACACGTAAATGGCACCCTGTCGTTTAATATCGGCAAACAAATCCCAGTGGTGTGCCGAACAGCATCAACAAATAAAATAAATAACAAACGTAGTTTTTTTTTTCGCGTCGTCTCTTAAACAGGACTGGCTTAAGCGTTTGCCTCTTATTTTTGTGGTCTGAAACAATTTGTCATGATGCCGTGCAAATGTTGCCGTGTATCATGACGTCATGATTCATGCGGATAGTAAGTTTGTCATATTTTTGTGTACATTTATTCGGAGTAATTCCTTTTCAAACATGTTCCCCTTCTACGAAATTTCATTTTATTCTACTTTATTACAACAGAAACATCTTGTAGGTGTTGAGAACATTTCAAGGAGCATGTTTGCCTTCAAAGAATGTCCCTTCAAGTATTTCTTTGCAGTTTGGAAGCATGTGACACTAGGAACCGAATGAAAGCATATGAGTCATGGCGTGCCACTCTGGAGCCCTTCATCGAAATCTATCTATCTATCTATCTATCTATCTATCTATCTATCTATCTATCTATCTATCTATCTATCTATCTATCTATCTATCTATCTATCTATCTATCTATCTATCTATCTATCTATCTATCTATCTATCTATCTATCTATCTATCTATCTATCTATCTAACTATCTATCTATCTATCTATCTATCTAACTATCGATCTATCTACCTATCTATCTATCTATCTATCTATCTATCTATCTATCTATCTGTCTGTCTGTCTGTCTGCCTGTCTGTCTGTCTGCCTGTCTGTCTGTCTGTCTGTCTGTCTGTCTGTCTGTCTTTCTGTCTATCTGTCTGTCCGTCCGTCCGTCTGTCTGTCTGTCTGTCTGTCTGTCTGTCCGTCCGTCCGTCTGTCTGTTTTCTGTCTGTCTGTCCGTCCGTCTGTCTGTTTTCTGTCTTTCTGTCTGTCTTTATATCTATCTATCTATCTATCTATCTATCTATCTATCTATCTATCTATCTATCTATCTATCTATCTATCTATCTATCTATCTATCTATCTATCTATCTATCTATCTATCTATCTATCTATCTAGCTAGCTAGCTAGCTAGCTAGCTAGCTCCCTCGCTAGCTAATAAGTATTTGTCTTCGGATCATTTCACTATTTTTGTTTTTTTTATTTTGTTCTTTCATGCATTCTACATTTTTATTTCCCTGCATTGTTTTTTTTGTCTTCGCCCACAGCTGCAGCAGATTTTGAATTTTTATGAAGGCCCGTTCTGCCAATACTCCTGGATAGCTCAATGGTTATGCTGTTAACCTTCGGAGAGTGGGTTACCATGTCAGACTCTCTTCTCACAAACAAAGATTCATTTTGCCGTATTTCATTCATTATCTCCTACTTTTCACCGGTCATTCTCGTGCTCTTCTCCTCATTCCTTTTACCAAGCAAACTTTTCGCTTAACGCTTCTCTGCCTCCTCCTCCCGGCCGCTTGATTCAACACTCATTGCTTTTTACACCTAACTCCCTTCCAGCAAAGGCTCCAACCATCTTTGCCACAACACTCTATGTGCCTTTTTCATTGTGCTCTCTGCCTTTAAAGTCTTTGTTTTCTTTCGCACCTGCTGTACTCCTTAGTGCGGCATACTGGATTACTTTGGCGCATACCTGCCCGAGTTGCTCTGAACAGAACTCACATTGCAGTATGAGGTGAAAATCAACAACCGTAGATTCGGAGCCAAATGTAAGGATAGCCCGGCTAGCACTGCAATCCTGCATTGTAGTTTTAGCTGCATGACTAACTTGAAAATACTATAGATGTACATGATTGCATCAAGTGCTCTGACATTCAAATATTAACGAGTTTTTTTTTCTTGCAAAATGAAGGCTTCATCAGGACCAATTTCCTGAATGTCGAGTGCTATCCGCGATCAGTAACAAAGTGGGCCAGGTGTACCGGAAAAAAAAAACTAACGCAAGCATTTCCGATCAGGACAAAAGTGATATCTCTAAAGCAAGCTAAGACGGCCATGTATTAATAATCAATGAGCATCGAATCAAGATGTGGACACAGAAAATTGGCTATTAATAACACTACGGTGTGCATACGAGGATGAAAATTAGTTATTTCATGCTTCGTACTACATTTGGTTGACAAATTCTTGCATATACCTGATAGCTACCTTTAAAGTGCCCTCTCTGAACACAAAAGCGCGAATCATAATTAATAATGCTGGGTCTAAAACTTTCAACTAGTATGAATCAATGCAACGTCACTCGTACATGAATATCCTGGTCGGGCCACACTAACTTCATAGCGACTCTTTTAAGGGGAATCACGCCTACATGTCACACGAAGTAACATTGGCGTGGTTTGAGTCAGTGCACTTCACCACTAGTGTGATTTGCACGCTGTCACATGAGAAAGTTGAGTTTCACTCACAACAAAGTACATTTGCCGGCAAGTGTGTTTACCAACCTAACTTCGCTGCGAAGGAGTGTGTAGCCTTGGTAGGAGACGGTTGCGTATAAGTCACAAAAACGTGATACTACAGCGAAAACATCGCCATTCTCTCCTTTGGGCAGTTTGTGGCCACGTCCACTAGGTGGATGTGGGAGCATGTACCATGCGAGGTCCCTGGATGAAACACTTGTTTCATCTAGGGACCTTAATACCATTCAAACCTGCGTCCATCGCTTTGTTTGCATTGAAGGCGTTTGCCACGATGGTGTGTGTCACTGATGCTACCAGCGTTCATTCCGTTGAAACTACACATTAGACTACAAGACAGGGTGCAATTTTAACCATGACGGTAGCCACGGTGAAATAATTTCCAAGTAGCTGTTCTCCAAGGTCCGTCAATTTTTCAGTGTCTAGGTCAATTAAATTTCTCAGCATGATGTAGACATGGCAGTGCGCTGGTAGTAAGCAAATGAGTGCTTTCAAAGCACGCGCCAAACACACATCACCACTACACGTCCATTTTGCACTAAAGTCTATTATTCTCTTTTTAGTGATATCACAATCTTGTCTGGGCTCGTGATTACTGGATATGTTATGCGCTTGCGATGTTTGCATATTTACTTCATTTGCACCCGATGTGTGTTCTAAATTATATTCTCACTTATCATACCCTATTATCAAGCAAGCATGACCAAAAATGAGAAATGTCTGTTACAATAGTATTCCGCCAGTTACCACTGCCATAATTTCAAAAGTACACTTCGTTTTCTGTCTCTTCGGCTGTGCCTCGCCGAAGAGAGAATCTTAGAACTGAAGTGCACTCGCTCAAAGGGCACTGACATTGCCACGTGTGACAAAGGCATATCATCAGAGCTATACGAGAGGTATACGGGAATATGCTATTGGGCAACAAAAGTATAAGATCATTCTAAACGTCAGAAAGAACACAAAAATATGCAGGGGATAAATAGTTGCTAGTTTTTCACAGAACAGTTAGTCTCGGTGTTGAAAGTGCACGGCCTTTCAGAGAAATCCTTTCTCAAACGCATGCCCTTTCTACGTCACCGTTTTATGTTTGCTGAATCAATCAAAAAGTAACAAACTATAGGTCGTCAAAACAAACCGAATAAACGTGTTTGATGCCGTGAATGTCATCCCGAAATTGTTTCTTCATGTACTTTTCCAGGAATGGAAGCATGTGGTAGTTGAATAGGACCGGGTCATCCTCATCATCATCATCATCATCAAAATATTTTTGAAGAGTCGCATAGGGAATGGAGAACCTTATAGTGAGACCATACAACTAGATAAAATCACTAAGAATACCAAGTGTGCAAGCATGCAGAATAAGAATACAGGAATAAAGGTGAAGATTTGATTTGTTATAAAGTGTACATCACGTGAGTATGAGCGATAATGGGCCAATCTGGAACCCAGCGTTTTCAGTTTGGCAGGCACAAAATTCAACGATTGCGAGTGTTGACTGTGCGACACTTCGGAGTTAGTTTCGCTTGAAACGTGAGCGTGTGTACAATAATTGTGCCCGAGAAAGCGGCTTGCTCCCGTATGATCCACAAAAACAGGGCTATATTTCTTTAAATAGCATCGCCTGTCACCAAGATTCTGCCTTTAGACACCACAGTTTGATAGCGCATCCCTGGAGATTGTTGGGTGGTCACGGTGGGGTTGAAATTAAATAGTAAAAGGTCCTGCCTTCAATTGAGACAGTGAGCTTTTCAGTTTTCTATTGAAGCGGCACTTTTTCTTCAATACTTCTGACTTTTCATTGTGAATTTCCTTTTATACTATTCTTGAAGAAACAAAAGCTTCTAAAAGATGGTAATTGCACCTACGTGAAATCCGTTTATACGTCTTTACTACCATATTCCACCGGAAATTGTAACTGGTTTTGAAAGTCAAACACACACCTCGCACCTGTACAATAACTTAATGGGGCACCGGAATGAAATTTTTAAATTTAAATGTGGTTGCATGTGAATACTAGGTATGCACAGATCTTTCTGGTCAAACTTGAGGGGCGTCCGTTGCGTAGAAGTTATTTTATTGCGACGGTAAACAACGTAAAAAAGCTCAACAGAAAACTATGTGTCCTGCAGCATGAGTACTAGTAATACGTGTTCGGTATAATACATACCGCTCATACCATCTTGAGTTACGATGCGTTTGTAGGGATGACGCCCAAGATTAGAGCGTTCTCATTGTGGCGCGACTGGCGGAAACGCCCGCATATTTTTTAATTATTGATATCTTCGTTGCACTACGTTTTTTTATTTCAAAAAAATTACGAGACGAAACTACAAATAGAATGAAGGCTAAAGAAAAGAGCATTATTAAATGTGCGCTCGTCAGTCATGATGTCGGAGAACCATTGCGAGCTGCAGTAGTCTGGTTGGAAGAGCGGAAAATTGCAATGGTGGTGTGGTTTGATTACACGTATGTTACACGCCAACATGACCAAAGGCTATCAAAGTAGAATAGCGTGTAAATATTGTAACGAAGATGCGCGAGCCTACGGGGCGTGGAAGAAGAAAAAGAGTAGTGGAGCAGCGCTTGGACTGTGTGGTTGGTTGAAGCGTTCTAGGCCTGTCTCAGAAGTACGCTGCTCTTTCACAACGCCATTTCACCTCATCTTTAAATAAAAGCAGTCACTCGTAACAGTTTGGTGGAAGGTGCTGGGTACATCGATCTCGACGACCCAGCTCTACCGATTTTGTGACGGAGCAGACGCTTGGCAGGCTTGCCACCGCAGCTACCAGACATGGAGGACGCGGGAGCAGGCCATAACAACCTCGTTGCTGATGAGCAACACGCTCACCTGCAAGGACAAACTCGCTGCGGCATGCCAGAACGTCAGCCGAGGACCTTTTCGGGGCAGCGGGATGCCGATGTTGACGACTGGCTCAAGCACTACCAAAGAGTGAGTTGCAGCAACCGCTGGAGCACTGCTAAGCAGCTCAAAAACGTTGTGTTTTTTCTCGTCGGCACCGCGTCTCTTTGGTTCGACAACCATGAGAGTGCATTGACCACATGTGACATTTTCGTGGACGAGCTGAAGAGGTGTTTTGGTGACTCAACAGCTAAGGTCAAGCAGGCGGAGCAAACGCTTTTACGCAGAGCTCAGTTTCCTGGCGAAACATGCACCACCTACATAGAGGCCGTCTTGAAGCTTTGCGGAATCGTGAGTGCGACCATCTGTGACGACGATAAGGTAGGTCATCTGCTCAAGGGAATCGCGGAAGACGTGTACAATTTTCTTATCACTAAGGAAGACTTACACACACCTTCCGACCTAAGGAGACACTGCCGCGCGTTTGAAGCGCTAAAGAGGAGGACAGTCCTACCGAAATTCGGACGTCTTGAGAATGTGCCCACGATTGCAAGTGTCAACCTTCGATCGCAGGACGACATCTCTTCTCTTATAAGACGAGTGGTTAAGGAAGAACTTGCTCAACTGCAAGCTGTGAACACCGTTGGTGTCTGCCATCAGTGTGCATTCGACCAACGGCCCCGTGAACCACTGGTACCTCGGATGCGACACAGCTACTTTGAGCCTCGCCCGAATTACACCGATCGGTTCGAACGGAGTGAACGACCACTCGAAAACCAGGAACGCAGGCAAGCTGCATCACAGCGATTTACTCCTCGGCCACCATCGCCCGGCTTTTATCAACCGACGAGGTGTACTTCGCCGGGAACGACTAGACGCGACACCCGTACTTTCTACAACTGTGGGCTACCTGGACACATCGTTAGGTACTGCTACCGTCGCCAGCAGCGAGCTCCACGTTTCAACGTGTACACGCCCTATGTACCTGCTGGCGAGTCTCGACAATTTCAGGGTTCTTTCCAACGGCAACACGCAGCACGTGCTGACGACTTGCTCCGACCGCAGCGTTACACCACCACCCACACGCCAACAGTGATCCCCGTCTCCGCGTCACCGCTCGGGGACGCCACCACCACTGGGAAACTAACTGGTGCGACCAATGGGGGCGAGGCCGCAAAATCATCTTCCGCAAGACCCCCTTGTGTTGTAATGGTTGACAACAAAGTGAGTGTTTTTGTAGACAATGCGAGTACTGTTGCACTAGTTGATACCGGTGCTGCCCTTTCCATAATGAGCACGTCTTTTAAATATCGCCTTGGGACGAAAGTAATGTTTGCTTGGCATTGGAGTGCTACGTTCCGCGGCGTAGGGGGAGAAACATTGAGCCCGGTAGGAGTTTGTTCTGTTTCACTTTCTGTAGGAAATCAAACGTTTCGAGCTGAACTAACGGTGCTTGCACGAGCGACCCACGACGTCATTTTAGGTATAAATTTTTTTTGCGGGATTGTTGTGCAACTCTAGATTGTGGTAGTGGTGGGATTATTTTTCGTCCCGTGTTGCCGTCTCCATTGACGAAAGATACCGTTGAAGACTGCTTGGAAGTGTTTTTCGTGTCTAAAGACGTCTGCTTGGCCCCGCATACCGCAATGTTTGTGGGTGTAAACTCTTCGTGTTCTTGTGCGGATTCTACTACGGTTAAGCCGAGCCGAACTTCAGTAACGCAATTAAAAAAAATGTTATTGTGCCTCGTTGCCTCGTGCTCACCGTCGATGGTTGTGGCGATTTGTGGACTGTGAACGTTTCCGCGCCGCCCATATATCTGCCTGCAGGACCTAAATTGGCAAGCTTTCAAGAACAAAGTACTCTTACCTTACGGTCACTCCAACTGTTGGTGGATGTAAAGAAACCCCACGCCAACTCGTACCCCGACTATTCTGCCAGCATTGACCGTATGATTAACAAGTCACTTCCATCAACTGAACAGTCGCTGCTGCGGGAGGTGATCGCACGCTACGCCTCAGTCTTTGACTTTGGCCAAGACGACACGTCTACCGTTACGCCACCGTCTTCACGTACTCAACAACGCATCTATACAGGCCAAGCACCACCAATACGCCAGAAGCCCTACCGTGTATCGCCTTCCGAAAGGAAAGCCATCGCTGAGCAAGTTGAAGACATGCTAAAGAAGGGCGTCATACAAGAATCGTGTAGTACATGGAAAGCTCCTGTCATTCTAGTCAGGAAAAAGGATAATTCATAGAGATTCTGCGTAGACTATCGTCGCCTAAATGCCATCACAAAAAAGACGTCTACCCTTTGCCACGTATAATTGACGCCGTGGACTGCCTGCATTCTGCCTCCTATTTTTCTTCTATTGACTTGCGTTCTGTGTATTGGCGAATTCCTATGCATCCCTCAGATAAAGAGAAGGCGGCCTTTGTTAAACCAGGCGGTCTCTTTGAGTTTAACGTTATGCTGTTTGGTTTGTGCAATGCTCCAGCGACTTTCGAGTCACTTATGGATACAGTACTCCGTGGACTAAAATGGGAAATTTGCATGTGCTACTTAGATGACGTGATTATCTCGGCAAGACTTTTCAAGAGCATAACCACCGCTTGTCGCTTGTGTTTGAATGCTTACGCGAAGCTGACCTTGTTTTAAACTTAAAGATGTGTCATTTTGGAGAACGTAAAGCCCTCGTATTAGGCCTTCTCGTGGATAAAGAAGGCGTGCGACCAGACCCACAGAAGACCGCAGTGGTTCGAACTTTGAACCACCACGAACAGTGAAGGACCTGCGAAGTTTTCTGGGTCTGTGCTCATATTTCTGCCCATTTATTAAGAACTTCGCACAACTTGCCTCCCCGCTGACGTCCCTTCTTCATAAAGACACACCGTACTTGTGGGATGATAAATGTGAGGCTGCATTTCAACAGCTCAATTTTTTATTGACTCCAGGGCCCATCCTAGAACATTTTGATCCAGATGCTTTGAGTGAACTTCATACTGATACTAGTGGGCTAGGTGTTGGTGCTGTGCTGGTCCAACTCCGCAACAGCCATCAGTACGTCGTAGCATATGCCAGTCGGACACTGACCCGAGCAGAGAAGAACTTGGCAAAAAGTGCTTGGCAATCGTCTACGCCACTCAGAAGTTCCAACCGTATCTACATGGCCACGAGTTCCCAATAGTGACTGATCACCACTCACTATGCTGGCTTGCGGGACTTCGTCACCCGTCTGGCCGGCTGGCTCGTTGGGCGTTGCGCCTCCAAGAGTACAAATTTTCTGTTACCGATAAGAACGGACGATGTCACACAGATGCCGACTGCATATCCCGCCTTCCTTCAGTACACACCAACGCTGACGACGATGACATTGATGACTATTTAGTGTCTGTCTCGTCCGACTTCCCAGATATCAGCAGCTTCAAACGTGAGCAGCAGCGCGACCCTACTCTGAAACCCTTGCTCGAAGCTGCACATAACTCCGTCAACAAGCACTTTCAAATTTCAAATGGCTTCCTGTGTAAAAGAAACTATTCAGGCGATGGCCTCGCGTTGCTTCTAGTGGTGCCGGAAAGCCTGCGCCAGGTCGTCCTTCGTTCTGTGCACGATGACATAACATCCGGTCATCTCGGTTTCACACGTACGCTACATTGACTGCGTGAGAGGATCTACTGGCCGAAAATGTGGAAGACCACAAAACAGTACGTTGCCAGCTGCGCTATATGTCAGCGCCACAAGTGATCCACCACTGCCCCGGCAGGTTATTTGCAGCCCATCCCTCCACCGACACCTCCTTTTAAAAAAGTCGGCATCGACTTGCTTGGACCCCTTACTAAGACCCCTTCGGGCCACCAATAAGTTATAGTCTGCGTGGATTATTTAACGCATTATACGGAAACGGACGCACTGACATCGGCCACAGCAGCCGCTGTTTCTTCTTTTCTGTTACAACGGGCTATACTGCGTCACGGTGCTCCATGGGTTGTCATCAGTGACCGTGGACGACAATTTATCGCCGATGTGGTTGAAGAAATTTTGCGCCTTTGTGGCTCCTCGTATCGCCACTCCACCTCTACCATCCGCAAACTAACGGTCTCACTGAGAGAACAAATCGAACTCTCACGAATATGCTATCGATGTACGTTGATGCTGACCACAGGAACTGGGACGCCATCTTACCGTTTGTTACTTACGCGTATAACACCGCCAAGCATGAAGTTACTGCACATTCGCCCTTCTTTCTGCTTTACGCAAAAAATCCACAGAATGTTCTGGACACTATACCACCTTTCTCGCATCAGGAAGATCTGTCCATCACTCAGACGTTGGGTCGCGCTGAAGAAGCACGTCAACTAGCACGCCTTCGAGCATTGTCTTCGCAAGAACACCGCAAGAGTCGCTACGATGCCAAGCATATCCCCGTAGAGTTTTTTCTTGGTGACTACGTGTGGCTGTGGACTTCTGTTCGTAGAAAAGGATTGTACCGGAAGTTTCTAGCAAACTATTCCGGCCCATTCGTGATAGTCACTCGTCTCAGAGACGTGAATTACGTTGTCACCCGAGTCACAGCCAATAACCGGCGTTCGCGCACTACGAAAATTGTTCACGTTGCCCACCTCAAATAGTACCATCATAGGCCTATTTAACTCGCTCGGCGAGCTTCATCTGCCGCCGGGGGAAATGAAACGAAGATGCGCGAGCCTACGGGGCGCGGAAGAAGAAGAAGAGTCGTGGAGCGGCGCTTGGACTGTGTGGTTGGGTGAAGCGTTCTAGGCCTGTCTCAGAAGTACGCTGCTCTTTCACAATGCCATTTCACCTCATCTTTAAATAAACACAGTCACTTGTAACAATATGAATAAAAAAATAACATGCACGTACTTTTAATAGTAGAATTTCCGTTCATCTGTAGCTTTCGCGGTCGCGCAATACCAAATAATTGCTGCCGTAACCGTCAGAGGCCAGATAAGATGGGCCATCTGGAGGCGCAAAGAAGAAACGGCCCCACACAGCATTTTTACTGTGTTAAGTCTTATATTGCTAGAGCTTTAATTGCTTATGCTGTAAATTGCTGGAGTACATCATATTATCCACTGTCATGACATTTCTGTAGGAACAAAATTTCTTTTGCCACAATCAGCATGGATTATTTCGCAGACGTTCATGTGAAACTCAACAGTTTGAATTGATAACGGATTTACACGAAGTCATTCACGCTGGTTTTAAAGTGGACGCTGCATTCATTGATTCTGCAAAAGCATTTGACAAGATTCCACACATCTGCCTAATAATGAAATTAACGAATATGAACATGAGCAGCTAAATCATTGCATGAATAACTAATTTTCTGACCAACCACAGCCAATCAGTTATATCAATGGACATACATCTTCACTATCACATGTAAAGTCTGGTGTTCTGCAGGGATGGGTCCTCAGACCAATTCTGTTTCTCATTTATATTAACAACATTGGACATGGTTTATCATCTATAGTAAAAATATTCACACATGACTGCATTATTTACAGAAACATTGACAGTGCCAAAGCTTACGAATCATTACAGTCCGATCTTAACAAAGTCTTCTTTGGTTTCACAGGGGGCAAATGCGAATCAACACCACCGAAACTAAGGTCGTGACATCTACAAGAGCACCTAAGAGAGAACTGAACCAATATAAAATTTAAGGTGCCCCCATTGAAAAACTATCCATGTTTAAATACCTCGGGATTAACTTATCATCTGATCGATCAAAAAATGAGCACATAGATATGATAACTAGAAAGGCATCGAAACCACTTGATTTATTAAGAAGCCTGTATTGGTGAACTGTACCACTAAAAAGCTAGCATACACTACACTTGTCCGTTCAAAGATTGAATATGCATCCATCATCTGGAACCCACATCAATCACATCTCATATATCAACTTGAATCAATACAAAATAGAGCTACGAGATTTCTCACCTAGCAGTATTCTCGAAACTATAGCATAACAGGTATTAAACACTCACTTTCATTACTCCCTCTTAAAAAACGCAGACTGTCGTCACTGTTGTCACAGTTTCATACATTTTATCATAGTAAATCCTAATTTCGTGAAGCCCATGTAAATACACCTTATAATATTTCCAAACGTGTTGATCACCAGTTCAAAATACAGGCTTTCTTTGCACGCACAAGCATTGATCAGCAATCACCATTACTTCGAGCCATACATCACTAGAACATACTACCGGGGAACATCGCTTCAATCATTGATCATGCCACTTTTGTTAATGAGTTGAATATTTTCTTGGACATGTGACTAATCTATTCATACGTGTTTTATGTATGTATTTATACTTATTCTTCTTTCAGTGCTATTGTATTTTATGGCAATTTTTGTATATTCTTTTACACTTATTCGCACTATAGCTGCGCCCCTCTAATTGAGTTTTCATTCATGTCTCCATTTTTTCCCCTTCTGCATCTATGCCTGTAGTACTGTATTGTACTTTATTTACCATTTTCATTATATATTACCAATGTTTTGATTTGCAAACCCCCTGTGTATGTAATGCCCGAATAGGCCCTTAGGGTATATATGAATAAAAAAACCCAACGTATTCTATATCTCCACAGGTATACATTCCCATATCAATATTTCATTATTTCCTTTTGCGTATACCAGAACGCTGTTCACATCAAAACACTCCAATGTACCTCATTCAGACACACAGCGAGGACACCGAAGCATGGATCCCCGGGTACTTCCTCGTTGCTCCTTTTAATGGTGTCCATTTTAAAATTGCTATTCTCAACGATTCAAGTGAAAAAAAAGTGATTCGCGAGGTCGTGAATCGTGGCGATTCTCAGCTCCAGACTTTTTTAACGCAAATCTGCACTTTTTACGGCGACGATGGTAATGCTGGTGTCAAGGCGTATGACTGAACGTGTGTGACTAGCAAACAAAATATTGTCTCAGCAGCTGATCCTCACGTCACTCCTTTCAGTGGAGAAGTTCCGCTGGGGCGTGATCTGGAGTTAACCACGAAGGAGCGCTTCCAGTGCTCAACGTGGCGGGCTTGCTGGTCTTTTTGAGTCGTGCTTAATAACGGTGATAAGAATCCGTAAAACGAAGAATTTATAATCCCTATGTTGCGTTTTGGGCTGTGTATCGCGTCCAGTAAGTGGATAACTACTCGTGGATGAAAAGGCTTTGACATTAGTAAACTGATGTCAGCGGTCTTTTAACGATGTATCGAGATTTCACAAAATTTCAAGTTTATGAATCCAGTCTCAGTGAGAGACGACAAAGCCACAAACTTTTGAATCCAGGACCTTTTCGGTAGCCTAAAGGATATGAACGCGTTGATATTGTTTAGAATATGTTATTAACGGATGCAAACTCTTTCCTGGTAACTACAAAACAACGCCATCTCTACATTGACAACGAGCAGAGCATCTGAATAGTGAGAGTGGACAGCAAAGGTTATAATGACCTCCCATCGAATTTTCGAATCGTGGTCGGTTTTGAGGCCAATAAATTTTTGATTCCCATTAAATTAGACAAGTGCTCCTTAAACAAAACCAGATGGCCTAGATTTGCTGAGGCAGCCACTGCAGTATGCCTCATAATCATACTGCAGTTCTTCATGTAAAATAGCATACAATATTGTAAATATGTAAAGCCATCAATTTTCAAAGTCTTCTTTATTGAAATTTATCGCATATTGACCACGACATTACTCAGCATTCGATCTTTCTCTTTTCAGGACATAAATTATACACGATCACTTGTTTGAGCACCACCTTTGTACTGAAAAATTTTTTTATATGTCGTGAACTTTGAAGCTGCTGTTATTGGTACCTGCTTGAACTGAATAAACATCATCTATATCTTCAGTTCCTTACTACATATGCAACTAAATTTCATTGAAATAATAAAGATAATTTTTTCTAATGCCTTTGAAAGAGCTCTTCAATAAATTCAATGAAATTCCCGTTCCTTGAACTATCAGGGGCCTAGGAGTTGCAAAGACGTACATAGAAAGAGCCACGTATTGCCCGCAGCGAAAAAAATCACGCGAATAAAGCAATTCTTCTAATATAAACAGCTGTCTCACCGAAGGGGCTAAACAAGCGTAATTAAGAAAATGTTGATCTAGTCAATTAGAATGTCCTGAAATTATCTAGGAACACACAACAGTTATCTGCAAGGAATAAAAAAAACATTTAAATTAATGCCTCTTATTTCAGCTGTACACACTCTGTACCTTTTTCTCCTGAGGCTTACATTTGAGTATACCGTAAGCCATCACAATACGTAGACTGTCGTACCTAGCATGATATCACCCAATATTCTTCCCCAGCAGAGGGTGCAAGTTATGGTCTATCTTAAATGAAGGCACTCTGTCACACTCGCTTACCTATTTCCTAATACATTTCCCGTCAGAAGCAGAGCATGCCTGCCTTTTTAGGGGCGAAACAGGGAAGTTTATTGCAAACTGGTAACAACATTTTATGTGAGTACAATCGTGTGGTGTAACAAAATCACTTCAGTGGCGTGTACAAACAAGGGAACATAGACAGGAAAGACACAACACTTCAATATTCTCAGAGATCACGAATCACTCAGGAAAACAAAAAGAAAAGAAACGCAAAAAAGCAGTAAGTTGGAACAGATTCACATATTACATGCGACGAGAAGCTTTTTTTTTTAGTTAGAACGGCAGTAAAGGAAGTTCAATATTCCTATTCCGAACTGCAAAAAAACGTGTATGCCACCTTCTGATAAAAACTTCTTCACCCTGAGTTTCAATATGTTCGGTAAGGTACCGAACCATGATCAATCTAATCTTCTGCAACGCTGGGTATGCAGCTCGCTGAGGTCGTCACCGTGCTTCGGTCATACAGCGGCGACGCCACTGGACGAACATTGTGACGTACAGTACAAGTTGTTCAAATAAGCCCCTTCTGCGCTGTTGGCTCGAAGGAGTTGACACACCGAATTGACGACGCACGACGTGCCACACGCCTTTGGCCGCTACGCATTCAAACATCGTTTGGCGAATCGTTTCTCTTTTCCAGCAGTTGGGGCAGTGGTCATTGGGAGTGACGCCCCACTTTGACAGTCTCTGACAAGTTGGCAACGCATCGCATCGCCGCAGCCAATCAAATTCTCTAAGTATTACCTGTACGTGGTTTTTCCGCCACTTTTACCACCTTCTGGGCCTCCATCTCTGTTTTTCCTCGTTAGTAATCGAGCGACTGATTAACATTTCGCTAATGCGTGCGGGTGCGAGCTTTGCAAAGTATTCTTCGGTGGCGTCGCCGTCAACCGAACGCTTGAGGCCCTCTGCTGCCTTATGAAAGGCATGTGGGTGTTCTGCTTGAGGTCCTCGATACCTTTCCGACGTGAATGTGGCGCCAAGAGTTCCAGTCCAATATCAAAGCTCCTTATAGCGGCACCCGTTCGTTCCTCGTAGCCGTAGTAGTAGTCGTAGTGTGTAACCAGTATTACGTTTTGACCTCCAAGGTGGTGCCGGTGAGAGATTTCTTCTGTGCGTTGTTGAACAATAAAAGATAGTGCTCAATCTACATGCCAAGGCTGCTAAGGGGGAATGGGAAACCAGAGATTCGGCTTTAGGTGAACGCGCGCGCTGCGAATTTTTTGTTGTTCAACAACGCACAGGAGACAAGAAATGATTGCCACGTCATACTCGCTAGGCGTATCCTCATACACACTAAACAAAAATGACCTGAAATAACCTCAAAAACTGGGCGAACCGTTTGTCCTCTAGCGCACTACCTCTCCTGGGTTTTTTTTATCACCTACTACTGAGGTAAAAATTTACTCTCGTGCTAACTGAGTTTTTGAACGTAGGGAGAGTAGTAAATATTTACCCCAGTGAGGTTTTCAGCGAGTATAGAGAGAGTAAATTTTTACTACCTTCACAAGGTTTTTGAGGTGATTGCTGGGAGTTGTTTCTGGTGGTAAAAAAAATAAAAATTGACGGGTGCATTCTCCCAGAGACGACAAATTTATTGAATAGCAGAATTGATTGAATTTATTGAACGGCAGAATTGTTGACACATAGATTCACGTACAGACAAACACGCACACACAACAAATGCACAATAATACACCACTTGAACAGACTGCACGCATTGCTCGTTGCCCGACATACTTCGACAATCCGGTATATATATAGGCACGACTTTTTGACCAGCCATGTAGTACCGGTAGGCGAGCTCTTTTTTGCATCGATTAACAACAACGCTTGAAGGTGCAAGCGTAAGCTTCAGGTAAGCTGCAGGGCACTAAATGTCACACCGACCTTTTATTATAAATATACACGATCTCACCTTTTTGATTATCCAATAATTGCTTGGCCTACCGGGCTCTTTGCCCCACGCGTGTTAGCACTGCTGATGCACAAGTCCATAAAATATACCTAAGCACGCACAAAGCATGGTAGCTCAATGATTTTCATTCGGCGACGAAGCACAAACACAGTAGCAGCACGTATTCATCACAACGGGCGTAGAAGAGTGGTCCACGCCTGCATACAAGCTGCTTACCGATGGCGTTCTAGGCCTTTTCGAGGAGCACGGCTATCCGATGAAACACAGCTGGCGATCACAGAACACATATACTGTGCGAATTTCGTCGTCATTTCAGACACAAATGAAGACGTTACCGCTATCTTGCGGGGACGGGGCGGTGTATGCATACTTCCAACGAAAGACCACGATCCGGGCAGGTCCGGGTTTTTTTCGTGCTCACCGGCCGCCGCTTGTTGGTTCCGTCTGCTTCTTATCGGCTTCGTGCTACATGTTTGAGAACAGTTGGTGCATGAGGTGGGCAATTCGGGCAGCACTTTACTCGTGCAGACATCGCCTACTGTGGAACAAAATATATGCGATGCTTCTTTCACCTGCTCCGGCGACACACTCCCACTGGTCACTGGTGGCCGCGGCTCGGTGCCGACGACAGAGTGAAGCATTTTGCTTATTGCTTCTCCAGCAGGCAAGCACGGACGATGACACCAGATTGATTTTGTTACCACGGGCAGATCTGAAGATATCCGTGAACTGGAGATATCCGCGACGTGCAGGTTCGGAGGTGCTCGTAAGAGCACGGTCGCTCGATGATGTAGGAAACACGTTAGATCCATCAGCCCAACCAGACACACAGATACTGAGCTTCTTGCACTGTCTGTCTCCAAAGCCACCGCCGAGCCAAAGCAACAATTTGCGAAAATATGCAGGACAACTTTCCACAGCAGGTTTTCTTTTTTTTCTCTCTTTTGAGAGGCCCCCCCCCCCATCTTTTTCTTTTTTTTTCGTTCAAAGAATGCTGTTCTCACTTGTTGTGCTTATGCTGCCCCCAGTTCCAGTAAAAGTGCGCTGACTCGAGGTCAGTCCAAAGGCACGGCGATGCAAAAAAACAAAAAACAAAAAAAAACATCTGTGGACTTCGCGTATCTTCAGTATTCACTGAAAGCGTCACAAGCAAAAGCCGCCGAAGCAGCTGCACCTTGCAGTCACGTGGTAATAAACTCTGAAACGCAGGTTAAAAATCACGTGATAGAAAACTCCCTAAGTGGTAAAACTGCATTTTGAAATCCTTTTACTACTTGCCTGAGAGGTGGTGGTAAAACTATGTCATGTACCATCTTTTACTCCTACGCGAGGTAGTAATTTTAAACGCGAGGGAGTTTTCAGAGGTCATGAGCCGGAAAAACCCCAAACTCGGATAGTTTTTGCTTACAGTGTAGGTTTTAGAAAGGTTTAGCGAGCGTTGGACCGCAGTTCTATGAATGCTATGAACTAGTATATACCATGACCTCGAGGTGGTTAAAGGTGGGAAGTAGACACGAAGCGCAAGCCGTAAGAAATTGTGCGTGTGCCTCCTCTGGTTCAGTCCTTGGAATGTCCGCTAGATGGCGGTGCTTCTATATGAGGAATATATTGTCGCGAGCAAAAACAAGACCTGCAGCCAGGAGTTCACCCGAACCAGAGCAACGAAAATGTTCTCCTCTTCTTCGTAGCCCAAAATGGGTATGAGCCACAGCGGCTCGTTCATCAATGGTGACATTACCCCCTCTCCCAAGAAGCATCGTCTCGATGCTGTACATGAAGGCAAAAAAATGAGATGAAAATTAACATGCAAGCAAAATGAATGGCGTAGGGCGGAATAACATAGTTGGTTGTGGAGCCAAGAGTTATATGAGAAATAAGAAAATTAGGAAAGAATGTAAGGGATAGACGAATAAAGTCAGTAACTCACTGGCGATCGACAGCGCGAAAAGTATGGTTTCAGCCGTGAAACGTGAACTAATTCAGTTCGCGGGGTGAAACGGCAACGTCTCGAAGTGCCTTCTGGGAGAACCTCGTATGTGACGTCGCTGAGACGTCGTACGGCCTTGTAAGGGCCGAAGTAGCGGCGAAGAAGCTTTTCTGAACGGCCACGTTGTCGGATAGGGGTCCACACCCAGACTTCATCCCCGGGCTTGAAAATCACTTCACGGTGACGAAGATTGTAGCGGCGTGCGTCTGCGGTGTGGTGATGTTGAATACGGTGACGAGCAATTTGACGGGCCTCTTCTGCACACTGCGCGAATTTGGCGGAATCGGTGCGGTATATTCCCAAATTGTCGGGCAGGAGCATGGCGTCAAGCATCGTCGTGACCTCGCGACCGTGGACTAAGCGAAAAGGTGTGAAACCGGTACTTTCTTGAACAGCAGTATTATACGCAAAAGTTACGTAGGGAAGTATGGCGTCCCAGTTCTTGTGATTGATGTCCACATACATTGACAGCATGTCTGCAATTGTTTTATTGAGTCGTTCAGTCAGCCCGTTGTCTTGCGGGTGGTAAGCCGTTGTTTTACGATGTTCCGTGTCACTTAATCGCAAGACTTCCTGCAGCATCTCTGCGGTGAAAGCTGTCCCACGATCAGTTATGACGAAAGCTGGAGCACCGTGACGTAAGACGATGCTGTTCACAAAAAATTGGGCGACATCTGCTGCGGTTGCTTTTGGAAGCGCCTTGGTTTCACAGTAGCGTGTTAAGTAGTCGGTAGCGACCACAATCCACCGGTTTCCAGACGAAGACGTGGGGAATGACCCCAGCAAGTCCATGCCAATCTGATGAAAGGGCGCCTTTGGTGGGCCTATTGGTTCCAGTAGTCCCGCTGGTCGTAAAGGTGGAACCTTACGTCGCTTACAGTCGCGACATATGCGAACGTAGTGCTTCAGAGTCTTTGCGAGACGTGGCCAGTAGTAGGAAAGTTGAATCCGTTGCAGCGTGCGCGTATAGCAGAGTTGTCCGGACGATGGCTCATCATGACACGCACGTAAAATGTCACCACGAAGCGTAGTTCGCGCAACAAGCAGATACATAGCTTGTGTAGGATGAAATTCTTTCTGTAAAGCACTCCATCGCGGAAACAAAAGGAGGATAGCGAGCGTGCAAAGCTTCGAGGAGGGTGGGAATTGCGTCCTTTCAGGTAGTCAATCAGCGGAATGAGCTCCGAGTCGTGACGCTGTTGCTCAGCCAAGCGGGTTGCTGATACGGTAGAAAGAAAAGTGTCGTCGTCTTCAAAGTCAGTGTTGGCATTTTCGACCGGTGCATGTGAGAGACAGTCAGCGTCGTTGTGTTTCCGCCCATATTTGTGGACGATGGTGACATCGAAATCTTGTAGCCGAAGGCTCCATCGTGCTATACAACCTGAGGGATCTTTGAGATTTGCGAGCCAACAAAGAGAATGGTGGTCGCTAACTACCCTGACTGGGCGGCCATACAAGTATGGGCGGAACTTTGTTATGGCCCAGACAACAGCGAGGCATTCCTTCTCAGTTGCAGAATAGTTTTTCTCCGCTGGGGATAACGTTCTGCTCGCATAAGCGATCACGCGCTCTACGCCATTATGCCACTGAACTAATACCGCTCCTAGCCCAACGTTGCTGGTGTGTGTATTTCCGTGTCAGCGCTTTCGTCAAAATGACCCAGTACAGGCGGAGCTTGGAGGAGGTTTTGGAGGGTGTCGAACGTATGACACTGATCGGGACCCCAAACAAACAAGACACCGTCTTTTGTAAGCTTGTTGAGGGGTTCAGCAATCTTCGAAAAGCTTTTGAGAAAGCGCCTGTAATACGCACAGAGCCCCAGAAATCAGCGTTGGTCGCGCTTATTTGTGGGCACGGGAAAGGCGGCAACAGCACGGGTTTTCTCCGGATCTGGGCGAATGCCGGCATGGCTCACAACGTGACCAAGGAAATTCAGTTCTTCATATCCAAAGTGACATTTCTCGGGTTTGAGAGAAAGCACCGCTGTTCTGATTGCCTGAAGTACTGCATGAAGGCGTTGGACGTGTTGTTCAAACGTGTCTGCAAAGACCACGACGTCATCAAGGTAAACAAGACTTGATTGCCATTTGAGCCCTGTGAAAACCGTATCCATCATTCTTTGGAATGTAGCTGGCGCTGAGCATAGACCGAAAGGCAACACTTTAAACTCATACAGGCCGTCGGGAGTAATAAACGCCGTCTTTTCGCGGTCGCGCTCATCCACTGCGATTCGCCAGTAGCCGCTACGTAAATCCATGGAAGAAAAATATTTAGCGTTGCGTATACGGTGCAACGAGTCATCTATCCGGGGTAGACAATAAACGTCCTTTTTGGTGACCTTGTTCAGTTTACGATAATCAACGCAAAAACGCAACGTACTGTCCTTCTTTACTAGCACAACTGGCGAAGCCAAGGGACTGGTTGATGGCTGGATGACGTCGTCCTGAAGCATCTGCTGGACTTGGTCACGTATAGCGTCTTGCTCTTTTTGCGACACTTTATAGGCGTGTTGTCGGATGGGTCTCTCGGTGGGTTCCGTGATGATACGGTGCTGAGCAAGTGGTGTCTGTTTAACCTTTGACGTAGTGGCAAAGCAGTCTTGAAATGAGCCGAGTAAACGCAAAAGGCTTTCTCGTTGAGCCGAAGGTAGTCTCTAATTTACGTCGAGAGTGCTCGCGAAGGCCTCGTCAGGGTGGTCATTCGATGAAAATAAAGCTAACGTGGGCGAACCATCGGCATCGGCAAATTCTTCACAACATGCAATGGCAGTGTGTCTCGTTAGGTGGCGATATTCGTCGCTGAAGTTCGTGACCAGCAGGTGAATATGCCTATTGCTAGGCTGAATGATTCCTCGGGCAACACAGATTTGTTCTGAAATAAGGAGGGACAAATTGGACTCTGCAATTACCGCGTCAGACATGTCCTGTCCCAATTCTACTTCGACAAAGAGGCTGCTTCGAGGTGGGAGAGTCAGAGAATCGTCGGTAACACGAAGCGCTCTTTTCCGGAATTATGTACTGTCAGTTGCAGCGCAAGAAGGATCCTCGAACGACACAAGTAATTCACGGAGGTCGATGACGGCACCGTAATCACGAAGGAAGTCCATTCCTAGAATGACTGGCCGAGAGCACACGCGCAATATTGCTCGCTTGTTCACACAGGATGCTTCACTTCTTCACTTCTGCTCGTGGCTATCACCGACTGCTGGGCATGAGCCACGGACAGTGCTTCTGCCTGATAGCGACCAGTTTTCGGCCAGTCCAGAATTTGGCCGGGAACACCCCTGCAACATCTTCCCGAGCCAGGCGGCCACTTTATCGGTCGTGACGTCATCGCAAGCCCAGGATAAAAACGGATGGCACGAACCTGGCCTCTCCAGTGGGCGTGGGAACAGCGCAGAAATGCGGCACCGTAACTTTGCTCGCTTGTTCACACAGGTTAGTAACAATACTCCTTTGTATGCAAAGAAGTCCAACAATGTGTGCTTGATGCTGTTCCCGCGCCCGGGAGTCTTGTTGTCTCTGTTAAGTGAATGTGTAGATGTTATATCTATGCTTGTTTTGCTATCTGGCGACGTTGAAGAAAACCCAGGGCCCAATAAAAAGGTTCCTGAGTCTGACGTATCGAACAGGGCTCATGAGCCAAAATTTAGTGACATGTTTGCTCTTCTGCAGAGCGTGAACTCTCGAACCGAAAAAATGGAACAGGACCAAGTGAAGTTAATATCTAGCGTGAATGAAATTAAAAACAACCAGGAAGCAATCGAGCGCAAAGTTAACGACATCGACCGTAGGCTCGCCGCTGTCGAAGCAAAAGCGTGTGACAACGCCGAGGTCGGGGATGAACTTTTGCAGCTAAGGCAGCTAACCGACCATCTGAGCAGAGAAAACGCTAGGTTACACGATGAACATTCTCAGCTTGAGGATAGAATGAGACGCAGTAACCTCTTGTTTTACGGTTTGACAGACTGTCCGCAGGAGAAATGGAACCAAACTGAAGAAAAACTGCTTAAAGAGATCAGTACCGTTTTTAAGTCACCAGTGCCGAGCGAAGCTCTTGAGCGAGTACACAGGCTAGGAACGTACAGGCCCAACCAAAATAGACCAGTTATTGCTAAGTTTGCATCTTTTAGGTTAAAGCAGGAGTTACTATCGCTCAGTGGAAAATTCAAAGAGAATGGCATCACTGTAAGTGAGGATTATTCCCTTCAAACACGGCAGGCGCGAAAGAAGCTTGTAGAATTTGCCAAACAACGGGACGTTTCTTTCAAGCTTCGGTACAATAAGTTGCACATAGGTGATAAACGTTACAGTTACAATTTTTCTGACGACAGTGTGTACGAACTTGGCGGTGCCTCTGAGGAATTCGTTAATCGGCAGCTTTCAGGCGAACCCTCAGTATCCAGAGCACCGTTATCAGCTGCAAACTCGCCGCAGTAGCGACACGCGAGGGGTGGGGGGCGGTGCCCAAATAATTCGCTTTCTTTTCTTTTCACGAACATCAGGAGTGTCTTATCGAAACGCGATGAACTAAATGCGGCGGTCGACTCATGTGACGCTGACGTTGTATTGTTAACTGAAACGTGGCTTACTTCTAAAATTAACAGCAGTGAATTGTTTGATTCTACAAAGCGTTTCAATGTGTATCGTCGTCGTGATAGAGGTGATAGATGCGGCGGTGGTGTACTCATTGCTGTAGCGGATCATATTTCTTCGTCTTTTGTGCCTGTTCTAACCAATTTAGAGATCATATTTGTTGAAATTTGCACATGTTATAAAAACATTATCTTGGGTATCTGCTACCGTCCACCGTCCTGCAATCCGAGCTTTGTTAATAGCCTTCATGATGCGGTTAACTTAGTTATGAAACGTTTTCCTAATGTACCAGTCTTTTTAGCCGGAGACTTTAACTACCCAAATATATTTTGGTCCAGTGATGTACCTCAGTTAAGTCCGTTCTCTACTGACAGTTATAATTTTTTGAGCTTTTGTTCTGATTTCAAACTTACGCAAATTGTCACCCAACCAACCCGCATTACACCTACTACTTCGAGCGTTTTAGATCTCGTGTTAACCAACGTGCCTGACCTGTTCATGTCTCCACTTTCTTTGCCTCAAATAAGTGATCATTCTTTGCTCCATTTCACTATGGATGTTTGCGTTCCTCACCATGAAAATTATACTAAGTGCATTAGAGATTACGCTGCTGCCAATTTTGATGCCATCAATAGAGAACTTTGTTTATTTCTGGACAGCTATCTTGATGAATTCGAGGCTCGTTCTGTTAATTCGAACTGGATTTTGTTCAAAGAAAAAGTAGCATACCTGACTGAAACGTTTGTTCCCCTGCGGCTAGTCGCCACCAACAAGCATGCTCTCTGGTATAGCCAATCTTTGAAAAGGTTGGCTAATAAGAAAAAAAAGGCTGTTTCGGTCCGCTAATGTTTCTAACTCGCAGGCCAGATGGGATTCTTACTACGTTGGAAATGGGGAATATAGGAGGGCCACAAAAGCAGCAAAGGAAACCTACTTTAATAACACACTCCCCAATATGTTAGCCAACAACCCGAGACAATTTTGGAGGGTGGTGAATAAAAAAGATACTCGCGAAATAACACTTAAAACTTCGGACGGGGTAATCCACAAAGATGACTGCGCTGTTATTCTCTGTGACACCTTCGCGGTGGCAGTGTCAGGTCTCCTCAACAAAGGTTCAAACCCTGTTTGTCAAGCTAGTGGTTATCTCCCGATGGAAGCAATTCGTTTCGACACAGCAGGTGTACAAAAAATAATAGAAAATCTTAAAGTCTCGTCTTCCGCCGGAAGTGACAACATTACTTCCAAGTTTTTAATCAACACTAAAGTCTTCAGCGCCATAATCTTAACAAAATATTTGAGCAATCTCTGGAAGCGGGCTGTCTTCCGGATGATTGGAGTGTGGGAAGAATTATTCCATTCTTTAAGTCAGGTGATAAACTTTGTCCGGAAAATTACAGACCAGTATCAATCACTTCGATACCATGCAAAATAATGGAACACGTAATTTATTCGCAGCTTGTAAAATTTTTAGAGGGCAATTCTTTCTTTACTGATTCGCAGCATGGATTTTGTAAAAACTTTTCCTGTGAAACGCAACTAATATGTTTTATACATGATTTGCATTCTATTCTCGACAACGGCACACCCATTGACTATCTTTTTAGATTTCTCAAAAGCGTTTGACAAAGTACCTCATGATTTACTCATTTTAAAATTACGGAGCCTCAATATAGATGATAAAATCCTCGCGTGGGTGATTGCTTTTCTCAGTAACCGTTCCCAATTTGTAACTGTTAATAACTTTGATTCGCCCAGGGTCCCGGTTGGCTCTGGGGTCCCACAGGGCTCCGTGTTGGGACCATTGCTCTTTCTGGCCTATATAAATGATTTGCCTCTAAACATTACTTCTTCAGTGAGTCTTTTCGCAGATGACTGCGTAATTTAGCGGGCAACTAAGGGTCATTCAGACGTTCTAGAATTACAGGCTGATATGGATCGGGTTCAGGAATGGTGTGAGACTTGGGGCATGGCGTTAAACGTTAACAAATGCAAGTACATGCATGTTAACCGACACAGCACTAGTATCAGGTCGTATCATATTAATAATGTTCTTCTCGAAGTAGTAAATTCTTATAAGTATCTGGGTATCCACTTAACTTCTACATTGTCTTGGAAGACACACATTGAATATATTGCAGGTAAAGCTAATGGCACGTTGGGTTACCTTCGAAGAAATTTTAATCAGGCACCCGTTTCCTTGAAACTCTTATTCTACAAAGTATTGGTACGTAGCAGATTAGAATATGCAGCATCTGTTTGGGACCCTGGTCATGACTCGCTTATCTATGAATTAGAACGAGTGCTGAATCGGGCAGCGCGCTTCATCCTTTCAAATTACCATCGCACCTCGAGCGTCACATCAATGAAAACTACACTAGCATTAACCCTACTGTCTCTTCGCAGGAAAGTGTCTCGGCTGTGTATATTCCATAAAATTTACTTCACCAATCCGTTACTCAGAAGCAGATTATTGGCCCAACCAACTTACGTTTCCACTCGCATTGATCATCGCCATAAAGTAGGACTTCCTTTAGCGCACACCAAGTGTTTTCATGATTCATTTGTGCCAAAAACATCTGTATGTTGGAATCATCTTCCTTGTGATATTGTTGGTATAAAAGATGCCGCTTTATTTAAAATTGCCGTCACTAATTTTATTTGTACGTAGCCTCAGTTCAACCCTGTAGCAAGTGATGATTGCAATTTTTCTGTTGTTGTATTTTGCTTTGTATGCTGTACATGTATGTATGTACCCACTCCCCTCTGTAATGCCCTCGGGCCTTGAGGGTAACTGAATAAATGAATGAATAAAATAAATAAATATGAGGAAAGAGCCCGCAAATGTCGACGTACGTATACGAATGCGTGCCGTGCACATACCGGTAGGCATCACCAGATGGCCCCCTGCCGGGCGCAACTGGGGTCCTTGCCATGGTGTGGTAACCTTCCTCAGTTCAGATGCCAGTGCGGCGCTCATTACGGAATAGTCGGCGCCGGTGTCGACGAGGGCGTTGACAGCACGATTGTCGACAAAGACGGCGATTTCGGCAGTAGCGATCTTTCTGCTGTCAGAGAACACTGCAAAACCGGAATGGTCCTCACCTGGTCGTTGCGTCGAATGAGGGTCTTTTACAGCTCGCCGGGCCACGACTTCACCCCCAGAAGTCGTCGTTTCTAGTTTCCCCTGCGGGGACTTGGTGACCGGCTCCTGAAAGGAGCGGAAGACGATGAAGGCAAACTGGGTGACGTAGACCGGCGAGGCGACGGTGATCTCGACTGGTGGTGCTGAACAGTCGAAGGTGTTTGCTGGCCCGTGAGATAGGCTTCGATTTCGCGGGGGCGCTCACCGTAGCGCGGGTATCGAGCATCAGGATGGAAGCCGCGGAGACCTAGTTGCTGGTATTGACAGTTCCTGTATACGTGACCCGCTTCGCCGCAGTGATAGCAGAGCGGACGGTTATCCGAGGTGCGCCACGTGCTTGCCTTGCTACCACTTTTCCTTGAGGCAGACGGCAGATAGGTGGGTGTGTTCGGGAACCTTGAGCCGAGAGGCGGGCTCGAAGCAGTGGCGTGGAATGACTGCACAGCCTGGTACCTGGGCCGCATAGCAGGATCTGTAGCCGGTGGCGCAGGGGATCGCAATGCCACTGCGTATGTCAGGACTGGGGCCTCGGAAATCGGTAGCACGATTGGGGTCAGGGGTGTGACAGCCTGCCGGACTTCTTGTCTGATCACATCCGCGAGGGCTGACCCAGGTTGATGGGATCCCACTGCCTGAAGCTGTCGCAGTTCGTCCCGAACAATACTTCGAATGAAGTCTGCGAGGGCCTCTCTCTCGCTGTCAGAGCCAATAGAACATGCGGTGGCCGGAATCAGGTGTTCGTATTGTGACGACCGCTGCTGCAGCGTACGTTCCATAGTGGTCGCCTCACTGATGAACTGGGCGACTGTCGTTGGTGGATTGCGCACGAGCCCAGCGAAAAGCTGTTCTTTTACTCCGCGCATCAAATGCCGCACCTTCTTTTCCTGGGGCATGACAGGGTCCAAGTGCTTGAAGAGCTGAAGCAAGTCCTCGACAAACATGGATACTCGTTCGTTCGGCAGCTGGTTTTTGCAGGATGTGGCTTGTTCAGCCCTCTCCTTCCTCTCGGTGTTCCGAAAGGCGTCACGGAGCTGACGGCTAAACTCATGCCAGGTTGCAAAGGAGCCCTCGTGGTTCTCGTACCACGTCTTCGTAGAATCCTCCAAGTAGAAGTAAACTCGGCGCAGCTTGCGAACATCGTCCCATTTGTTGATACTGGCAACCCGATCAAACTGGTGGAGCCGGTCATCAACATCCTCGAAGATGTCTCCATTGAACGGTTTTGGTGTCTGTGGCGCATGAAAAACATAGGCGAGAAGAGAACCATGGGCATCGCTGGTTTGGACCGCCTGGCTTGTCATCGGAGTTGCCATCTTTCTGGGTGTCGATGTCAAGGGACCAAATTCAGGGGGTAACCCACGCAGGCAGCGGCTGCTTCTTGCTCTGGGAGATGTAGCTGTCTCCACGATGGCCGACACAGCCGAAGTACACGTACCCAGCACCTCCACCAGTAATGTCGCGAGGAAAAACAAGACCTGCAGCCGGAAGTTCACCCGAACCAGAGCAACGAAAATGTTCTCCTCTTCTTCGTAGCCGAAAACGGGTACGAGCCGCAGTGGCTCGTTCATCAATGGTGGCAATGAGATGAAAAGATGAGAGATGGTGGTACTTGGAGTGTTGAATAGGTGGACGAGCGGACACACAGACAGATGCATGGACGGACGCACGGATGGCTGCACGGACGGATGGACGCATGGACGGACGCAGGAGCGGATGCATGGGCGATAGCAGAGACGGACACACAGATGAACACGCGGACGCACGAACAGGTGCACGCACGGACGGGCGGATGGACGCACGGGCAGCCACACAGACGCACGCATGGATGGACGGAAGCAAGAACGAATGGACGGACGGATGTTTCGCCCCACTATCCATCATTTACTCCGTGGATATGCTGTCATTTTTCTTGGCATGTCCGGTTTTCAACATCTTCCTCTTTTGTGCCACTAAAGATTGGTGGGTCGCGTTGAAGCGATCGGCCGGAACAGACCAATGTAGGCACCGAGACAGCACGTTATTGCTGTGGTTGGGTTGGTTCCTCATTCGGCATTGTAAGGGCTGTCTTGAGTTTCCTGTAGCGAAGTTCCGGATTTTCGCTACCAAGCGCTGAGCACCTGTCGCTACCCAGCACCCTTCCCGCCGCAATTATTACGAGGGGCTAATTAAGTGTGCAGTGATCGCAATGATTCCGCCATCAACAAGCAAAACGTAGCCAGAGAGCGAACTGTCCAAGCAAGTCAGCCCGTTACGACGTGCCTCAGAATGATGGAATTTTCTTCCTCACAATTACAACGATGTCTCTTAACTTATTGATAGAGAAGCCAACTGTAACGACACGTTCACACTAGGGAAGTGAAGAGAAAACGAAAACGCCAGAGCGGCCGGAAAACCATGACCGCGCGCGTCAATGTTGTGCACATTTCTTCTGCCCCTTCCCGACGCCGCTGCCATCGCTGCCTTGACAAGTAATTCGATTTTGCCTGCTTTCTGAGAGCTAAAGTTCGCATTCTAGTTACTGACACAATGTAGTGAAAAGGCGCAGCTCGCACCTTTTCAATCGTTGTTTCGGGAGGTATACGCGCCAGCAGAAACGACAAGAGCGAACGCACCGGCAATGGCGGCGCGGTTTCAACCAGCTGTACACAAACGCGAAACATGTGGCATACCGACTCGCTGCCGCTGCATTATCTACTTCCATAGTTCTCTGCGATCGTAATCCAAATCAGGCTCTCGATGAACGCGTTCTCGTTGATGCCATCAAGCTCCGTGGCGCTGCACGGGTAGTTTGCTATTTGAGCCGATGCGAGCCACCACTAGAGTGTACTAGAAGTACACTGTACCACTACCGACAGCTGTGCCGCCATGTTGAATCTGCGGCTGGCTGGTTAGGTCACATGGTTTGATCTGCCACAGCCAAGGCTGTGAAGCGTGAACCGGATCCGGTTTCGCGTGGCGGAAAAATCGGTCTAGGGGCAATTCTTGGGCGCCAGCCACGCGGCGTGGTTTTCACGCTACTTCAGCGGCGAAACGAGCCAGTTTCCGGAAAGTTTTCGCGGTTTCGCTGTCTTCGAGACCAAGTGTGAACGCGACATGATTGTGACCAATTTTCACCGTGTTCCGACGCTAGCGAAAGCCCCGCAACTCTGTGCCGGTGCACTTACAGCACGCGACGTCCAAGCTCATCGTTACGAGCAACTTGAACGTGTTATGGACGACGCGCAACATGGCGACGAGGTCTGCGCCTATTATCGTGAGTCCGAAGCTCATTACGACGGTGAACACAGGCAAGCACTTGAGCTAGCGTCCGGGCGGCCGATGGCAATCGCGGCCAATTTCCAGGTGGCCACAAAGCAGAGGTGAACTACAGGCGCCCACGCCGACGTTCGCGGTGCTTTTCGTACGTGCGATATAAACACAACCGAGCCTGTTGCCGGCAAGCGCGATTCGTATTGAAAACGCTAGAAGTACGGCAGAATAAAGAATAATCACCTACTTGTGAAAGATTCCAGCGCTGATTGCTGCCCTGAGTCAGACTAAAACAATGTATCCGATAGGCCTGCTGTCTTCTCGGCTGCCATGCTGGTCTTCATTCCAGACCGTTGGTGTCGTGAGTTGGTCATGACCATCTTTACTACGCCAGAGATATACAGCGCAGCGTGGCGACGTGTCGAAACCTGCTTCATACTTCATAGGGGCGGCGAAATGTACAAGTAGCAGCGAACGCTCATCCAAGCGTACCGACAAAGCACCGCGGCATGATACTTAGATCATCGAGCTCTCCGAGCACGCCGCAACGCCAACTGTCCCCAGCAAAATAAGGGGGAAGACTGAGGCAAGAGAGAGGAGGACGGCTAGTTCCCTTAACAACTGTACGCGCACGGCTCGCATTTCCGGCGCGGTTCATCCCTTTCGAAAGTAAGTGGTTTGCACGCGCCACGCATCCCACTGTGGTTACTCCTCAACGGTCAATTCATTCATCGCGCGCGCCTATTGGGCACCGTTACTTCTTTTTGGGGTAATTTTGCCTGAGATTGAAATCTGTGTTATGGTGTTGCTGCAATAGAAGTTTGAGGGAATGTAGTGCAAAAACCATCCGCTGCATTTCTCGAAACATTCACATTCCGAGGGTTGCAATTGACCAATGTAATCAATTACATTTTAAAAGAAAGTCTGTACATCGGGAATCGGTTATTTATTTGTGCAAGCTTTGAGTCGAAGAATTATATATGATGTGATTTCAGCCGAAGGACGAAATTTTATGCGATGTTTCGATTTTGTTTTTTGAGCGGTTCGTATATGTCACGTGACAAGTGGCGCTATGTCACATCATTGTTGTCGTTACGCTATCTGTTACGTCAATCTAAATGACTTTAGTCAGGCAACTAGGTGTTACTTTATTTTTTAACGTGACTGGCTCCCCCATAATGCTGCCTTTTTTGCTAACGTGGCTTGAATGTCATCTTATGACAATTTCCTGCCATGATTACTTGTTATGTGATGATTGATCACATAACAGACTCGCCTATCATAGTTTTGTATGGCAAACTAGATACTTCCGTGAAAATGTTGTGGAAACGAAGCAGAATATTAAGAAAAATAAGAAAGCCTAAAAGAAGAATGCTTCTCATGATAATCACAATTTCTGTTATCAGTGCAACGCAAAAGCACGAAAACGTTTCCTAAATTTCAGTGCATACTGAGTCGGCATCATTCTTTTCCTTTTCTGGAGAAGCAAGAACTGTCTGTAGACGCTCAGGTTACTTTTTAGAGGGCACGAAAGAAACGATGGAAAGCAGAAATCTTGGCATCAATCGGTCATTGGTGGGCGTCTGACGTTCGTAAATCGAAGTGAGTAAAACGCAATTTTAGGTTAGAAGCATTTTTTGCGAACTTAGGCGACTTTGAGCGTATCTATCTATCTATCTATCTATCTATCTATCTATCTATCTATCTATCTATCTATCTATCTATCTATCTATCTATCTATCTATCTATCTGTCTATCTATCTATCTATCTATCTATCTATCTATCTATCTATCTATCTATCTATCTATCTATCTATCTATCTATCTATCTATCTGTCTGTCTATCTATCTATCTATCTATCTATCTATCTATCTATCTTTATATCCATATATCTATCTATCTATCTATCTATCTATCTATCTATCTATCTATCTATCTATCTATCTATCTAGCCGGCTATGACCTTTAGCTCTTCTGGTCGTTTCAATAATGGTATAGACACCAAACTTGATATCGCAAAACATGACTGTATGAAGAACATATTTTACTAGTCATAACATGCCAATCATGACATACATGTCATGATTGTTTTGATATACATTTGATGGTCCTGCAGCTCTTGCGGTGGTTTCGTTTACATGGCATGTTGCAAAACTGGTATGGTATAGCATGATTGCATGCGAACACAAACGACGTACCCTAACATGAAAATCATGATATGCGTGTGATGTAACAACATGACTACATGCCACACTCATGATGCGCTCGCGGCCATTTCGCTAGCGTCACATGTACCAAATTTGGTATTACGGGACGTGCATGGATGACATCGGTAAATGACACATCCAAACATGATAATCACGACATGCGTGTCATGGAACAACATGACTGCATGCTGCCCTGATGATGTGCTCGCGGCCGTTTCGCCAGCTTCACATATGCCAAGTTTGGTATTACGTGACGCCAATGGATGACGAATATATGTGACTGGTGCAAGCATGATCATCATGAGATGCATATCATGTGAAAACGTGACTATGTGCCACATTCAAGGCGCCATTACATTTTGACGTGACGCGGTGAGTGGGCTCACCGGCGTTCATTTCTTCGCGTCACGCTGGCACTGCCAGCCAGGCGCTGGTCCTGCCATATACTCGCAGGCGGGCGCCGCGCTACGTTGCTTTGACGCATGCGCGTTTCAGCGCGTCAAGCGTCCCTCCATCACAAAAAGAGGGAGACGCAGTGCTGTCTGAGTAACGCATCGGGGTGAAATGCAGCATGGTGCATTTCGAGCCGGTTGCCGTCGAGCCGCGCTGGCGGACGTTGGTCGTGCCTGGCGCCAGACTATAGAGTGCTCGCGTTTTGCTAATGTAGCGTCGCTGTGCCCAGCGTGCGCGCGCGTCAACGCTACATTCGAGTATATTGGACCCTTCACGGTGCGCTCGCGGCGGTTTTGCTTGCTCCACATATACCAAATTTGTTGTTAAATCACGTAAATGAATGCGAACTATATTACTGGTGCAAAAAATGATAATCCTCACCCGCGTGTCATGTAAGAACATGACATCATACTACGCTCATAGCGTGCTCGCAATCGTTTGTGTAGCTCCACATATAATAAATTTAGTATCACTTTACGTGAATAGATGACGAAGGTAAACAACACATCTAAACATAAAAATCATGACACGTAAGTCGTGTACGGCGTCGTTTACCTCCACCTCGTAACGTTGTGCTGATTTTAAAGTGACATATCAACATTTATAATTCGTGCTACGCATATCATCGATTCCCACTGTACGTGGGGATCTGCCATTTTTTACTCGGCCAAGAACGCTGTTCTTTCATTGTCAACAGAGTAATATACATGAACGCGTCTGTTGCCCAGGTGAAGGTTTGCACTGGTAATTTCATCCTTTATAATGCTGTCATTGCAAACCGCAAAGAACCACTTACTCCACAGACGCCGACGTGAACAGTGTTACAGTACGCAATCTTGAGCGTTATCGCATAAACAATGGCAGGCCGCCGAAATACCGCTCACGTATGTGCCGCACTTTTGAAAAACAGTCCTCGTCTCCAATCGCACTTTTCCTTCCAAGCAGGTGGTGTGGCTGAAGACTGGCAGGTCAGCACTGTCACTTTCAAAGTGGCTCTAGCGATTACCATTCCACTTTCGCATACGGCATCACTCGCACTCAACTTCTCGGTGATTTCATGTGCGTGAAACAAAATACTTGATGATGCACCACTGACTTCCTTTCTTTGTGCTCGATGAATACAGATCGTCTAATGAACATGCACTCATCCTCACTCACAATATTTGACTTCAACTTTCTGCAACCAAGTGACGCCATTTTTGTTCACCGGGGCAGTGAAAAGGTGAAATGACACCAGGAAAGCAGAAAACAAGAAACAGCAATTAACAAAATAACCTGCCCAGGTCAAGCTTCATAATAATATAGCGAACAAAATTGAATATAATATTTGCACCATTTCGTTTTATACTTTTCATTACACTACGTAGTATACAAAAGTTAGCGTTCGTAGACTACATGCAGAAGCGTCATAAATAAGGGCAAGATTGGGCTTCGTAGCCTTGGCTGCACTGCCACAAAGTTATGACTGAGTATTTGTATAGTTACGGTTGAGAGATATTTATTGTACAGGTTGGATGATAGATGGTTGCAGAAGTCAGGCCTGGCGCAGAACACATTTACTTCTTTTTCCTCTACCCCACTTCAGCGAAAGTCCCGTATCACTTACCCTGTTGCTGACGATGCCCACTGGGCGAGTTAGTGTCGCGCGTGGTGTGGCTTCAACATGGCGACATGTACGACGTCAGTTTTCCTGGAGCGACGGCCAGAAGATGTGAGGCGAGATACAACGTACGTAACGTCATCAAGCCGCGACAAAACGACGTTGGGACCTGTATATCGGGCCAGAAACTTTTGATACAAACCACTCTTGCAATATGGAGTCTACAGTCACACCACATCACCTTCACTGTACGACACATGTCGTTGTCGCTTATCGTAGCGAGCCTTTGAACGGTCTTGAGCAGCGAAAGTCCGGAGACGTGCGATGCGCTGTGCCTCCTCTGCGCGACAGAGTGTCTCTGCAAGGGATGGGTTTTCTTGCTCTGAAATTGGGAGAATTGTGTCGAAGGTAGTACGTGGCTCACGGATTTAGAGAAGGTAAAACGGGCTAAAGCCGATGGTCTCTTGTAGCGCAGTGTTGTAGGCGTAGGTCTTGAACGGTAACATTTCGTCCCAGTTATAGGGGCGAAGCTCCTTAAAGTGCCACCCTTTCGTCCCTCGTAGTCGTAGTCGAAGTCATAGTGTTGAACCAGTGTTACATTTTAACCTGCAAGGTGGTGCCGGTCGGAGATTTCTCGGGTGCTTTGTTGAACAATAAAAACGTTCGTGGCGTGCGCGTTAACTAAAAGCCGAATGCTCCTGTCTCTCATTCCCCATAAGCAGCCATTGGCATGTACATTGAGCACTATCTCACAAGAAAGGGCTGCTACGTTATACTCGCTCGGCATAACCTCCTTGGATTTAGAAAGGTTTAGTGAGCGTTGGGCCGCAGTGCCATTATTACAGTGAACTAGTATATACCATGAAATGGAGGTGGCTAAAGGTGGGAAGTAGACCCGAAGCGCAAGCCGTAAGAAAGGGTGCGTGTGCCTCCTCTCGTTCAGTCCTTGGAATGTCCGCTGGATGGCGGTGCTTCTATATGAGGAATATATGATAAAAAGATGCGTGGTGCTGGTACTTGGAGTGTTGAATATATGGACGAACGGACACATAGACAGATGCATGAATGGAGGCATGAACGGACACAGGGGTGGATGCATGGACGAACGCAGGGACGGACATACGAACAAACGCACGGACGGGCGGCTCGACTCATGAACGGTCACACAGACAGACGCATGGACCGACGGAAGCAAGAACGAATGGACTGACGAATGCTTCACTGCACTCTCCATCATTCACTCCGTGGATATGCTGCCATTTTTTTGCTAGACAATCAACGTACACAGCGAGCATGTTAATGAACCTCCTGTTGACACGCTCAGTCAAACCGTTGGTCTTAGGATGGTATGAAGTGGCGTGACGAAACTGGGAAGCAGACCAACGAATCAACTCTTCCACAACGTCGTGTACAAACTGCCGGCCGCGGTCACTGATGATGGCACGAGGGGGCGGGCCCATGCCGGAGGATGATGTAGCGTAGCAGGAAGTCACAAACGTAATCGGCTGTTGCGGCAGAGATCACTGCTGTTTCAGCACACCGAGCGAGGTGGTCTACACAGACTAATTACCCAGCGGTTGTCAGTGATAGATCACGGAAAAGCGCCCATCAACTCAATACTACTAACTACCTTAAAGGGAAAACATGGAGGTGGTATGGCATGGAGAAATCCTGGCGGTGCACTTGTTGGACTCTTGTACCGTTGACAATGCTCACAGCTGGTCACGTATTTAGCTGTAGCCTGACGCATGCGGGGCCTGTAGAAACGTTTCAGTGTGCGGTGATAGGTCTTGGCGAACCCCATATGCCCAGATGTTGGCTAGTCGTGCATATCTTGCAGCACATTGGGTCGCAATGATTTGGGGACAACGAAAAGTAGGGGGGCCCTCTTTTCAGTGAAATTTCGCTTGTAAAGAATGCCATCCTGCATGACGAATGGGCTCTGATACGCCTTATCAACGGCAGATGAGAAAAAAGGACCCAGACTACGGTACTGACGTTTTTCTGTACGGAACGCTTCTAAATCTGGAAAACGTGAGTCAAGAGCGGCCAGACAGTCGTCTAAATTGTCGGTGTCGCATTCAGTCGTGGGAAGGGGAAGCCGCGATAGGTAGTCAGCATCCGCGTGGCAGTGGCCACTCTTGAAGCAAACATCAAAGTGATATTCTTGCAAGCAGAGCACCCATCGTAAAAGACGACCTGCTAGATCTCGTAGACCAGTGAGCCAACGAAGTTAGTGGTGGTCTGTGACGATAGAAAATCGGCGGCCATAGATGTACGGGCAAAACTTGTGCACGACGAAGAAAGCTGCCAGACATTCTTGCTCTGTTACAGTGTAATTGCGCTCAGCTTTACTCAAAGAAGGGCTCGCGTAGGCAATGACATGTTTGGCGGCGCCATGACGCTGAATTAATACTGTGCTGATACTGATTCCGCTTGCGTCACTGTGAACTTCAGCTGGAACTGATGTGTCGAAACGATGAAGAAGAGGCCCAGAAGTGACAAGAAACTTCATCTGCGAAAACGATGACCCGCACTCTTTCGTCCACTTGAAGGGTACGTCTTTGTTTAGCAGATGAGCAAGAGGCTCAGCCACATCGGCAAAGCTAGGAAAAACGCTCTGAAAATACGAATACAGGCCCAGGAAGCTTCGGAGTTTCTGTAGTGAGCGTGGCTGAGGGAAAGTGCTGACCGGGGCCATTTTGTGGTGATCAGGCCGAACGCCGTGTTTGTCTACGAGATGGCCAAGAACTAGAGTTTCATGATCACCAAAATGATACTTTTAGAATTCAAGGTGAGTGCTGCTTTCTCAAGGCACGTGAGAACGACATCAAGTCGACGATTGTGTTCTTCAAACGTGCGGCCAAAGATTACAACGTCATCAAGATAACAAAGACATACTTCCCATTTTAAGCCATAGAGAACTGTGTCCATAAAAAGCGCTCAAACGTGGCTGGAGCGTTGCATAGACTAAATGACATGAAGTTAAATTCAAATAAACCATCTGGAGTTATAAAAATTGTTTTTTCTTTATTGGCAGAGGGCATAGGGATTTGCCAATATCCTGATCTTGAGTCTACGGAAGAAAAGTACGAAGCAGAGTGCAAACAATCTATAACATTGTCAATGCGGGGAAACGGATATACGTCTTTTTTCGTAACTGAGTTGAGCCGCCGGTAATCTACACAGAATCTTCAATACCCATCCTTCTTATTTACAAGTATAACTGGTGCTGCCAAGGGGCTAGACGTCTCTCGTGTAACTTTCTTAGACAGCATTCCTTCCACCTGCTCAGCAATAACTTTACGCTCCGACGGAGATACTCTGTATGGTCTTTGACGAATGGGATGGGTGGAACCAGTATCAATTGCATGACGAGTGCGTGAAGGTGGTGCAGAAAATCTATGGCGATTGAGTGCGAAATCAAAATTGGATGCATGGTTGGAGGGGACCCGAACTAACACTTGTCCCTTCTCTGGCGATAGCGACTTATTCACCATATTCATTAGTATGTCATCACTAGGACAAGCCACATCAGACGCATTTTCCTTTTCCTGTCGTTTCTAATGACTGCAATGTTAACGTTGCTACTGACGTCGAACTCAATCACAGTCAGCCTCATTTCACCAGGCTGTATACAGTGGGCTCGAGAGAGCAGTTGACCACCCATACCAAGGCTTTGCCACTATTGCAGAAACCACGCAATGTGGCACAACCACATCCTTCTTCGCACAGCTCAGCTGCATTGGGTGATCTATAATGTCATCCTTATCTGCTGTGATACCACAAACATCTACAGGCACTTTAACTATCGACTGGGCCATCAACGCATGCCATCAACGAATGCGATAGTCTGTTGGCATCGCGTGGTATCTTCAAAAAAAAACAGACAGTAAAACTTCGCCAGCTGCGCAATCCACAGTTGCTCCACGTTCTTTCAGAAAGTCTATCCCGAGGATGACGTCATGAGCAGAATTAAGAAGAACTGCGAAATTTGAATTAAAGAGTTTAGCGCCGAAACTAACAGTTGCAGTACAAACTCCCACTAGGCGCAACGGTTCTCCACTCACTGCACGAAACGTTGTCTGGCTTCCCCAAGAGAAAATCACTTTCTTGCCAAGACCAGTCCTAAAATTTCTGCTCATGACAGAAACAGTTGCTCTTGTGTCGACTAATGCGGACGTGGGGACACTATCAATAAGAACACTGCCCCTTTTTTCTAGCGTGGAAACTGCTGGAGGCATAATTGTACGCAGTGAAAAATGTCTGGGGACCTCATCTCCATCGGCCGCGGCGTCTATAGTTTCCCGGCGGAGAAGAAGAAGTGAGACGCAGACGACCTGGTGATGGTGACCGATGCTGTCGGGAGGAGGCTGGTGGCGTCACACTCCGCACAGTAGCCGGCGAATCACTGCGGAAGGTCTGTTAAAAGTTGGTTCAGTTGTAGCCGTTGGGTGGCCAGTGATAGTCTTTCCGAGTACTTGCGCGCCGTGAGGATGCCGGGGGTCGTTGATACTCGGCAGAGGTGACCGATGCCACGCTGAGCAGAAGTGGGCTAATGTCCACGAAGGCCGCAGTAAAAGCACATAGCTGCGTCATGGTCCACTCGCTGCTGAAGATGGTCAGCGGGATAATCTTGCCACGCTACCCTATCGGGGGTGACCTTTGCACAGAGTCGTTTCGCGGATCAGACATATGGGCATGACGACGCAACTATACCGGCGTCCTTGAGTCGACGAAGCCCGCAGCGTTTATGGACGCAGGTGGGGGGTAGCACGGCGTATAAGAACCGTGGTCGTGTACAATCAATGGCGCAGCAGCGTCCAGCCGATCAAGTTCTTCACGCACTATTTCACGTATTGTTGACTTCAGATTGCTGGGTGGAGGGACTACGTCGATGCTTGCGACCATTGTGACGTTGGGGAGTCTACCAAACTTTGCCGAAATGCGCCGATCTTTAAGGGCCTCAATGTTCGGCAATGTCATACTTTCCTATAAGATAGTGATAGATATCATCCGCAATGCCCTTAAGTGGATGCCCGACCTTCTCCTCATCAGTCATTAGTGAGTCCACACTCTTGCAAAGCTTGGGAACTTCTTCAATATACATCGTAAATATTTCCCTAGGGACTTGAGCACGTCGGCTCAGGGTCTGCTCAGCACGCTTCTTCATCATGGTCAGATCATGGTTCATCATGGTTCATGTTAGGGTCTGTCGCTTGTGTTCGCCATGCAATCATGCCAAATCATACAAGTTTTGCAACATGCCAAGGAATAGAAACTACCGCAAGAGCTGCAGGTCATGAAATATAAGTTATAATATTCATGACACACTTGTCATGATTCTGATGTTATGACTAGTCAAATATGTTCTTCATACAGTCATATTCTGTCATACCAAGTTTGTTATTGAAAACTTTATCGAAACGGCCAGGAGAGCTAAAAGTCGTAGGCAGCTAGATAGATAGATTGATAGATAGATAGATGGACAGATCGATAGATAGATAGATAGATAGATAGATAGATAGATAGATACGCTCAAAGTCTCTGAAGTTCGCTAAGAAATGCTTCGCATTTAAAAGTGCTTCGAACGCTTTGCTACGACTACACGGTGGTGGCGCCTGCACAGTAAAAATGTTTACACCCAAAAGGGTGTAAAAAGGTGGTTTTATGGCAAAGCACCTTTTGCAACACCCTTTCACACCTATAAAGGGTCGATTTTTTAAAAAAACCATCCCTTTATTCGGGGTCTTGCCTCGATGGTACCCTGAAATGGAATCTAAGGGTGCTTTTGTAACTGAGAAGAGTGTAGGTGACGATTGATCGGATGAAATATGGAGCAAAAGAAGAACACGGAATTAAATTATTTGTGGTTTTACGTCACAAAAGCCACGATATGATTATGAGGGTCGTCGTAGTAGAGAGCTCCAGAGATTTTGACCATTTGGTGTTCTTTAACGGACGCTGACATCTCACAGTGCACAGGCTTCTACCGTTTCACCTCTGTTTTAATGCGACTGCCACGGCCGGCATCGAACCCATGACGTTTGGATTGGCGGCTGACCAGCGTAGATGCTGTACAAATATGTGGACCTTGCGTTAAACGACGGCCTAATTGAATTAGAATATGTGAAGGTGCTCTCCGAATACAGCAGAGTGCCAGCAAAAGCAAATAGGGTTTAATCTACAAAGGCAAATAGCTGCAATTCATGTTACGAAATCTTTACTTAGTGTTGGTTATAAGGTACATGCTTGCTATGGATTATAGAAACACATAATGTTCGCCCGAGAATGTGTGTGTTTGCGTAGCCTGTGCATGTGTTCGTGTGTAAGCACGATTGTGTGTACACCCTTGCATGTGTGCGTGCGCGTGTGTGTGTGAGTCAATGCTTGTGTTAAGCGTGCCTGTGCACATGTGTACGCCCATGCATATGTGCGTTTACGGTCGTGTGTGTGTGCGACCGTATTTGTGTATACGTGTATGTGTGAGCGCCTGTGCATGTGTATGCATGTGTATCAGCCCGTGCGCCCTCGAATTTTGTGTGTGTGTATGGGGGGGCACTGCTTCTTAATGTTTGAGGTCCTACACCTGTTCAGACTGGGAGTCTATATGAGAGGTGGCTTAATGAATAGCGGCGGTCATCGCACTGTACACGGACTACTCATTACATGGAAAGCAGCTGCACATCCTCGTACCTCATCAAAGCTTACGAACTTGCTGTGGTAGCTGATTAGGTACGCTGAGGCTCTGCTACGCTCGAAAACGTGGGTTATGATCAATTCATACGGAAAGCTGCAACTGCACTTTTGTGCAACCATCGTTTACATTAACTGCATTTCCCAAGAACGTACCTTGCCTTTGCTACAGGTGCTTAGCTAGGTCATTGGCAACCACATAGAATTATGTGCTGATCATGTGGTCAGCAAGAAGTTTGGTAACAACCTCGTCACGTTTCGTGGTGCGTGACGAGGCTTATACACACCCGCGACTGTGGATTATTTGTTCCAGCTTCGGATACGCATTCAGTGTTTGCGGCGCAATATACGGCATTGCCAGACACTGACAATGCGAAAAAACATTCCTCTGAAAAAAGGTGTAGCGATGCTCTCTCGCCAATCCCACCGGGGACGAAATAAATATTTTCTGGCCATTCCAGGGTGCATTTTGTTTTCCGCAAGTTTTGCTTCACTATTGTTCACCTACTGCAGTCGCATTCCGTGAAAATGCTCAAAGAACGCGAGGCTGTTAAATAACCTGCACCATTGTGCGTCTAAATGGAAGGAGAGTTGTCATTTACAAGGAGTCACTCTTGAAGCGTAATTTGAATGCCTTCCGTGTTGAAGCCGCCACCTGCAGTATGCGCCATAGCGTTATGGTGGCTAGAAGGAGAGGTGTCAGCATCGGCGCACCGGAGAGTGAGCGAGAATTCATCCGGATGCGGTGGCTATGCGGTCGCTTTCGAGATGCCCCTTCTCGTGCACGCGCAGCAGTCAATTTTGTTGCAAATATTTCACGCCACCCTGTGGATTATAACAAAGTCTACCTGTCTCAATTCTGGTGGGCGCTGCAAGGCGTGTATTGGCACTGAAAACTAGTGTTTTCAATTCACTTCGTAGTATATCAGCTACGAAGCTTAGAAGATTGAGAATCAAGTGGCTTGCCGTGAGCTTGACACCAAAACAATGTCCGTGAAGTTTTAAAATTTCATGGCGCTGTGTTCTCCGTGGTCTCAATGCACGTACAGGTATCGGCACCCGTTATTTTTATCACTTGCCCAATCAAGATCTAATTTTACAAGCAAGACATTTATTTTCTCGAGAGCAAAAAATGTCATGAAAAATAAACACAACACATGCATTAAGGTTGTAGAAAACTGCAAGTTATATGAAACTAATCTAAAGGAAGCGAATAAGGCAACTAAAAAGAACAGTAAATATACGATGATACAATTGGCATACATTCACACATGACATTAAGATTTCATTGGCAAACGTAGGTACAGTCACAAACCAGTTCACAAAACAATTGATTTCTGCATATGTGAAACACAGCCAGACAGTGACATCCCAGTTGTTAATGGGAGATTTATAACAATGTGAACAAGACAACTGTAAAATCACAAGGAACAACAGAGTGTGAGTAATGCTCAATAACATAAAATAAAACCTTGTTCGCTGAGTTAACCCTACGACAGTTAAGTCATACGTCTCAACTTCAAAACTTCATTTTATCTCTTTTTTGATTGGACGCATTTTCTCCAGCAAGAAGAAAATGCATTCTGGTCAGTGTAAAGAATCTAAATATCTGATTTGTCACTTCCAGATTGTGGGGCTCACAGCCGACCACATTTAACTTCTTCACACACAGGCTAGTTATAAAGTCTGTTATGCTGTCACTTTTCAACTAGTTGAAACTAAAGCAATAGGCAAATGCATCTTTCTTAGCTTTGAGCCGCTTTATTTAGACTCGGACGGGTACAGAAGACATCATTCTGCCGTAAGCAAGCTAGAATTCTCAGTGAAGCAACAACCTGCTACATTCGTTGCCACCTTCCGGGCCACATTGCCACTGACGTACTAAGTGATCAGTGAGTCACTTTTGCATCCAAAGAGATCAATGTGTTCAGGGAGGGCTTCACGAGCAATAATAATTTCATGAACCTCATTGAGGCACCTCACATCTAACAGCTCATACAGCTTATCCTGCAATTTTATTGTATTATTGTGGATGCCAGGACTTAGAAGGCCGCTCAGAACTCCAGAAGGTATGTTTCGACTAGAGGCTGACTGTGCCAAATTGTATAAACTGAGGCAGCTCACAGAGATGAAAATTTGTGTCGGCGAAGGGTGATCAATCGAGCCAGACAGTTACTTCAGAATTTCAAAAAGTTTTTAAGTGCGTCTGTCACAAACGAGCGCTCAAAAAAATGGCGCGCCGCCAAATTCTCGCGACCAATCGCCGGAGAGACGCCTCGAGGTCAACAATAAAGAAGAAAACAAGCATCCAAAAACTCCCCGAGCGCGCCGTCTCTTTCCCCTCGGAAGCGTAGGTTCGCCGACGAACCTCCTCACATCAGCGGCCCAGCAAGACCTGGAAGGTTCTCGAAAGAAAGGGGCGCGGTGATGCAGAGTTGCGTCATGTGTCACGAATGGCCCTCCAAACATCTCGCTCTTTTCTCAGCCTCGGCGGCGCATCGCGCCGACGGAAACAATGAGAATTTTCTGGAATCTAGCGCGAAGGGTATTTAACCGAGCAGCGGAGATAGAAAAACAGGAGAAGAAGGAATTTCACACCAGTGTACGTAGGGGTGTCTGTCGGCAAAGCCTCTTGTTCTCATTGACGGAGGAGAAGAAGAAAGTTCGCGCCCTTGTGCGTAGGCAGAACATGAAAGTTTTGCGCAAGTGTGCGTAGGCTCTTAACGCCATGTAGGCGAAGCCTTTTGTCCTCAGTGACAAAGGAGGAGAACAAGAGGATTTCGACCTGAGGGGTGAAGACTCGTGCTACAGGCAAGAAGTTGAGACTACCGCCAGAGAGCGAAGACGCGGCCTGCAATCGCAACGCGTGGGAAGCCGACGTGTTATCGGCGAAGTTTGGTGCTTGGAGAGCGGCTCATTGAAGACGCGAGGTTCTTGGTAGAGAAACTTCGGGGGCAGCGGAACGACAACAACGCTGGACATTGAGTGAGTGATTCTCGGAAGAGCATCGTTCAGACTTTTGTTCCAAGAACTTTCGACTGAATAAGTTTTCGAACTCTTTAGTCTTTAAGTGTCTTGGTTGTTTGATGCAAGCGACCGCGTTGTAGTCTGTATTGTTGTTTGTGTCCGTTGTTTCGAGTGCGGCTGATTGTACTGTGTAGTACGTTGTTTCATCTGTGACATATCGTATTCAACTATTGTCGAGGGGGCATATTTTTGTATTGATTTGCTCTGCCATAATTTAGAATATAATTTTGTTTTGTTTATCAACTCTCAGCTCTGACTTGTTCTTTGGACCACAGCCGGAGTCCGCTAGCGCGCTGAATAGGACCACTTCTAAATGGTCCACATTTTCATGGTGCAATTCGAGGGGCCGATATTTTGGTCCTTGGACTTAGCCCGGCGGCTAAGTTCAAGGACCAACGGGACTTGTGACAATTAATCTGGCATCCGCGACAGGACCTTTCAGTGCGCGGTGTGTCCAAAGTAGTGCGAAAGAGCCTTCAGTTGCTAGTAGTGCTATCGGAAGAATTTTTCTGTGTGCTCAGTGGTCTCGTAAACGAGTGTGCTGAGAGTGTTTCGATAGACTGATTTTGGCAGATACTTTGTGCACGCGGCAAGACTTCATTTGCGAGACACCATGGATCTCGAGAAGTTTGTAGCTCTTGGTGAGAAGATGGGTGTTTCTGGCGCCGATTTACGGAAGTGCGTAAGCCAGAAGGTGAAAGAGGCGGTGCAGAGAGAGAGGTTTGCAGCTGAGAGGGCCAAAGAAGAAAGAAAGCAGCAATTGAAGTTGGAGTTGGAGAGAGAAAAGCTGGCAGCTGAAAGGGCGAAAGAAGAGAGGCAAAAGAGCGACAGCTGAAAGAAGAAAGAGAGCAGCAATTGAAGTTGGAGCTGGAGAGAGAATAACTGGCAGCTGCGAAAGCGAAAGAAGAAAGAGAGAAAAAGGAGCGACAGCTGAAAGAAGAAAAAAAGACAAAAGAGCGACAGCTGAAAGAAGAAAGAGAGGAAAGGGAACGGCAGCGGCAGCACGAGGTGGAACTCGGGTGGCTCCGTTTGCGACAGTGAAGTTAAAGTCGCGTCCAAGCTAGAGTTGAAAGCAGCGAACGGGAAGATCAAGGCATTCGCTTGAACTGAAGCAAGGTGCTCGTAGCGTTCGTTGAAAGGAAGGACGACCTTGACGCGTACCTGCACAGATTTCAGACAATTTCAAGGAGCCAGAATTAGCCGGAACATCAATGGGCAACTGCTCTGAGTATTTCCTTGAGTGGTGAAGCGCTGAGTGTGTACGGTAGGCTGACGCCAACCGATGCAGCCAACTATGCAAAGGTGAAAGCTGCTTTACTGAAGCGATTTAGATTTACTGTGGAAGGATTCCGGGACAGATTTCGGACAGGAAAGCCAGCTCATGGTGAGACGGCTACGCAATACGCCACCCGAAGTAGCCATTACTTCGACAGATTGATCGAACTTTCAGGGACAGCGCAGGAGTACGATGAGCTTAGAGAGCTCCTTATTTGAGAGCAATTTCTCACCAGTTGCCACCCAAGCTTGTCGCTGTACTTGAAAGAGAGGAGAGCTAAGTCACTTGAAGACATGCTTGAATTAGCTGATGAATTGCTGGAAGCGCAAGGTGGCACTGATTTGGCCAAGGTCAAGAAGGACTGTCCTGAAGTTTTGAAGAAATCGGCTCCCGAAAAAAGAAGCGTGCACCGAAGAGCGTTCCGCGATGTTTTCTGTGTAACCAAGTGGGTCATCGCGCTAACTAACTTTACGAGCCCTACTGTTGTAAAATGTTTCAAGTGTGGTGAGACTGGGCACAAAGCAGACGCATGTCGTAACGAAGTGAGTCGAACTCACCAGGTATCTTGTGTACAAACGGCACCAAAATTCAATGATGATGCCATCACCGACGGGTTCATAGAGTTGAAAAATGGGGAGAAACTCTCTATTGTGGGTGCTGTAATGACAAAACAGCCAACCGATGTTACGAAGGGAATGCCAGCGGTGCCTGAAAAAGTTGCGCGCAAGAAGATTACGGTGTTAAAAGACACCGGTAGCTCCACGGTTATCGTGCGGAGAAATTCGGTACGGGAAAGTGATTTAACAGGTAAAACGAAACCAGTTTGCCTAATTGACAGTATGGTTCGGATGCTTCCCGAAGCAGAAATTGAGGTTGGAACCCCGTATTTCAGCGGGAAGGTTACTGCTCTATGCATGACGACCCTCCTGTACGACCTCGTCATCAGAAACATCGACGGAGCGCGAGGGCCAAACGAGCCAGAACGTTTGGAGGAAGACCCGAAGATGGAGCCCCCGCCGACACAGGGACTGCGAGATACAGCGGAGAAAAATACCGCGAAGGATTTCACTCGAGCCCAAGGGGAAGCCCTGGTGTAAGAGACAGTGAATCAGGAGATGATTGTGTTAAACGAGAGAACGCGCTGGGCAGCTGGACTTACGTCGGCATGACCTCAACCGACCGACAGTGTAAAGGTGACGAAGTCTGCCAGCCAGGCCCAATGTCGTGACACGAACAAGCTGGTGAATAACCAGACAAGATCGGTTGAACGTTATGACCCGTTAACGGTGTCGAAAGTGACAACGATGGCTGAGACGCCGCCTCAGATAGCGTCGTTGGAAAGCGCTCATCGGAACGGAAACAAGAACAATAAGAAGAGGTCGAGAGAGCAGTGCAAGAAAGGGTGCAAGCGCAGCTTGAAGTACACGGGACAGGTGCTGAGGTTGAATCGGATTGTGTTTGACAATGTTGAGCCTAAGTGTGTTGTTGTTATCCTGTGTCACAATTGTATGTCCAGCGAGTCAAACTGTTTGTTGCGGTGATGTGATGTATAGACATGTACAATTGTTATAATGACAGACCTTTGTACATTTGTTTTGCTTGAAGTATGTGATGGAGCGCTGTATTCACGTACCTGTGGTTATATATTATGTGTGGTGAGATTGAATGGCAATGTACAATTGTATTGAGTGATCTATGGTAAATGTGACGTGTCATGAGCGACGGACTATGTTACACTCTAGAAGAGTGTGGGGACTGTTCGCACTCGTTTGGGTGGTTTTGAATATGAGATAATATCATTAAAGTGGGTGGGGGGCAGTGTCACAAACGAGCGCTCAAAAAAGGGCGCGACACAAAATTCTCGCGACCAAGCGTCGGAGACACGCCGCGAGGTCAACGATAAAGTAGAAAACAAGCATCCAAAGACTCCCCGGGCGCATTGTATCTCTCCCCTCGGAAGCGTAGGTTCGCCGACTAACCTCCCCACATCAGCGGCCGAGCAAGCCCTGGAAGGTTCTCGAGGGAAAGGGGCGTGGTGATGCAGAGTGGCGTCATGTGTTGCGGATGGCCCTCGAAACATCTCGCTCTTTCCCCAGCCTCGGCGGCGCATCGCGCCGACGGAAACGATGAGAATTTTCTGGAATCTAGCGCGAAGATTATTTAACTAAGCAGTAGAGATGAGAGATCAGGACAAGAACGAATTCCACGCCAGTGTGCGTAGGATGTTTCCGCCGTGTCTGTCGGCGAAGCCTCTTGTCCTCAGTGACGGAGGAGAAGAAGAAAATTCGCGCCCGTGTGTGTAGGCAGAAGATGAAAGTTTTGCGCAAGTGTGCGTAGGGTCTTTCCGCCCTGCGGGCGAAGCCTTTTGTCCTCAGTGACAAAGGAGGAGAAGAAGAGGATTTCCACCTGAGGGGTGAAGACTCGTGCTACAGGCAAGAGTGTGACTACGGCCAGAGAACGAAGACGCGGCCTGCAATCGCAACGCGTGGGAAGCCGACGTGTTACCGGTGAAGTTTGGTGCTTGGAGAGCGGCCCTTTGAAGACGCGAGGTTTCCTGGAAGAGAAACTTCGGGGGCAGCGGAATGACAACAACGCTGGACCTTGAGTGAGTGATTCTCGGAAGAGTATCAATCTGACTTTTGTTCCAAGATCTTTGGACTGAATAAGTTTTCAAATTTTTTAGTCTTTATATGTCTTGGTTGTTCGATACATGCGACTGCATTGTAGTGCATATTGTTGTTTGTGTCCGTTGTTTCGAGTGTGGCTACTGTACTGTGTAGTACGTTGTTTGATTGGTGACATATCATATTCAACTATTGTCGCGTGGGCATATTTTTGTATAGATTTGATCTGCCATAATTGAGATTGATTGATCGATTTGTGGGGTTTGACGTCCCAAAACCACCATATGATTATGAGAGACGCCATAGTGGAGGAATCCAGGAATTTCGACCACCTGGGTTTCTTTAACCTGCACCCAAATTTGAGTACACAGGCCTACAACATTTCCGCCTCCATCGGAAATGCAGCCGCCACATCCGTGATTCGATACCGCGACCTGCGGATCAGCAGCCGAGTACCTTAGCCACTAGACCACATTGGCGAGGCCGCCATAAATGAGAATGTAATTTTGTTTTGTTTATCAACTCTCGGCTCTGACTTGTTCTTTGGGCCACAGCCGGCATCCACTGGCGCACCAAATAGGACCACTTTTAAATTGTCCATGGTTCCGTGGCGCAGTTTGGGGGGCCGATATTTCAGTCCTCGGAATTAGCGTGGCAGTAGCCTCCGTAATTCACGGGACTTGTGACAGCGTCTTGGCAGAGGCGAGACGTCATCAAGTATTTATAGCCCAAGGCTTTCGTGACATAGGGCCGAATGGAAAGGGTGCTGGTTAGAGTGACGTGAAGTCCTTCAGCAGTTGATCCACTCAAGAACTCACCCTCCTTCGGTACAACTTCTTCCCAAGTTGCTATGAACCCTTTGATAACATGCTTGTAGCTACGGACGATGAATATTTTGTCGAAATCAGTTTCGCACACAAATCAGTTCTTTTCCAGTGGTTTGTCAGCGTGAGGAATCGTACGTTTCCAGGCCTTGCGCTGTTCATCGTCGGCGGGAGCAGAAAAGAGAGATGCCTTCTACCCTTGTTTGCGGGCCGAAGCATATCCTGCATTTCATTTAGTTGCAAAGCAGGGTCTTTGCTGTTTACTCATCACTGTTGCATAGTCAAATTGGCACATATTGATCCCGAACAAGTCGAAATAGGCAAAGCGCAGACGTTGCGGCTTGCGAGCACACGAGCAAGCGATAAAAGTGCCGCGCTATCGGCTAGCAAGCGCTCTCTACTGATCATGGAGGCGACTTGCGCGCCGCTCCACGCCCGAATGAAATACCAGCACGCCTCCTTTCAAGGCGTGGCCGAGATGATGCTGACACCTATCCTTCTAACCACCATAATAGCGTTTGCCTTTTGGCGCCCTCTTGGCGGGTTTCTCGATCACCCCGGCTAGGGTTGCCCCGGCAACGGCCGTGTAGATAGGGGAAGAGTTGCATCGATGGCTGCGGCGCCGCCGCCACTGCCTCCTTCTTCTCTGTCGGTCTCATCCGTCTTTCAAAGAGTGCTGCGAACTCTAGGAAAATTTCCTTAGGTCTAGATAATTTTGTTGTATTTAGGGAAAAAAGGGAAATTCGTGAACATCTAGGGAAATTTTTGCTTCCACGTGAAGCAAGCTGATCGACCAAGGCATGGAGTTTGGACCAAGACATGGTATACAATAATACTTCTATGTCGCTCTATGGCTGGAGGGACGTCCCGCCCACTACCTCTTTTTGTTCCTTCTTCCACCTTTTCTCTTTTAGACCTCTCTATACTCTTCCAAAAGCGCTTTGCCATGTCCAGTAGTGGTGTCGAGAGACACAAGGGGGATGGGGCCAGCCGCCTTCCCCAACGCTGTGTCAGCGCTCTCCTCTCCCCCACTTCATTGCGGTTCATTCTGTGAAGTCCATGTTCGACGTCAATTGCCTGAATCCCGGTTCGAATCAAAGGAAAAGTGCTTTCTTTCGAGTTCACCAAGTATATCCTTTCCTTTACACCAACCTTCTATTTTCTCGCCTTCGACCCACCACCCCACCGTGGTGGTCTAATGGCTAAGGTACACGGCTGCTGACCTGCAGGTTGCGGGATCAGATCCCGGCTGCGGCTGCTGCATTTCTGATGGAGGCGGAAATATCGTAGGCCTGTGTGTTCACAATTGGGTGCACGTTAAAGAACCCCAGGTGGTCGAAATTCCCAGAGCCTTCCACGACGGCATCTCTCATGATCATACTGTTCTTTCGGGACGTTAAACCCCCCAAATAACTCTTCTTTCACGCGCAGCCTTATTTCTTTGGTTTGTTGTTGTTTTCTAACGGTTTCTCTTTTTTGCGAACGCTGTCACGTTTATAGTGAGCTGGATAATGGAGCCATGTGATTCCGCTATGGTAACCAAGGTTTCTGTGAAATGCGCAGCCAGAACAGTAGGCTGCATGTATGCGGTTATTTTCAAAGCTTAAAAAAACACTTTGAAAAAAAATTTGCCTGGTGGAAGAATGCAAGGACATATTTGGAACAAATATATGGTAGTCAACATTTCTAATGAACATATCTTTTCGTTACCATTCAGCAGGTTGCGAGGGATGAATTGCCACACATTATAATATGCTTTCATGGTTAAACAATTTTTCGTCACAATACCTTGCATCAGGTATCATGACACAGATTGAGAGTGATGTTTCTCAAAAGTTTGTTTACAATTTAAGTAGCGTGCATGTATCGTGTTTATATGAACACCACCAAGCATTTCCTGGGGGAGAGCTGCAAAGTAACAGAATTGATGGTCAATTTTTAAAATCTTGCTTGCCAGAATATTCACGTACTGCGCTTTAACGCGCGTTCTGGTAATATTAATATAATAATAATTAATAATAATAATAATAATAATAATAATAATAATAATAATAATAATAATAATATAATAATAATAATAATAATAATAATAATAATAATAATAATAATAATAATAATAACAATAATAATAATATTAAACATTATTATTATTATTATTATTATTATTATTATTATTATTATTATTATTATTATTATTATTATTATTATTATTATTATTATATTATATTATTTGTAACTTGCATGCTATTGCAAGTGCAGTGTATTGTAGTGTGAGATTTCCGTGTCTTGCATTGAACAGCGAGCAGTGTTCTATGTATTATTTTGATAATTTATTGCTTCTTCAACTTTTATGCAGTGCCTTTTTCTTGGTGACTTGTACAAAATAATATGCTACAACATGTCCGTCCCCCTAGACGTGATGACCACTTACCTTTGTGATTCATGGGATAACATGTTGTTTTAAGCTTTTAAATTCGTACTGCGACACTTTTCACATTCAGCATGGTGATTTATGATATTTTCAAACAAATGCACGAAAATTTCATAAAAGTGAACTTAGAAATCGTTTTCCACAGCACAAACGCATATTAGCTTTCAAAAACTGCTCCACATGATTGTCTAGGGAAATCTAGAGAATTTTTTCACTCCAGAGAGGAAAAACGTGCCTCCCCAGGTTGGCAGCACTGCTTTCAAATACGTTGCGTTGGTCTGGGGTCTTGGTCACTGTGTGAGTTCCAGCGAACAGGCGCATCTTCAATGGTGATCATGCATGACTTCCTGTTCGAAGTGACGCTCGGATCGAAAAATATTCATGGAGCGGCGGTCAAGAACAACGTGGGCCTGTTAACGGTGAGGGTACTCCAGCCATTTACAACAGCATGCGTTAGCGTACATCTTGCAGATTCCTGTTGCAGATTCCCAATTAAACGTGATGCTTAACGAGTTCACACTGCTATGCTCCTTGTTTAAGTGCCTGCATCACTCATACAAGGAGTGATAATCACTTATCAAGGTCGCGATTAGTTGCTGATCGCTCATTGTCTCTGCACTGCTGAAAGTGCTTGATATCGTTTCAAGATGCGCTTTAGGCTACATCGTAATAATAATTCCATCAATACTCCAATGTCCAACGTGCTTCTGCAGGTTTAAGCATAAAAAAAGAAAAAAAATTATGTCAGAGGCGCACTTTACGAAATGGATTTTTTTTGCTTAAACACGGTATAGTTCGAGGTGCTCATATACCACGATGCTCCCAGCACGTGCGTGTCGGTCTTTTAGGAGACGTGTCACCAGCAACAGGTAATGATCTAGTAGACTTCCAAAGACGCGTTGTTGCGGCCATCGCCGTGCGTTGTTTTTTCTCGTTCCTGTTTGCTGTTTCCGTGCTTTGCCTACATATGCGATAACGTTCGCCGTTATAACAGAATCGAGAGAGTATACGTGCTGTGGGAGCTATGTGTGGTAGCTCTAGCATAAAACATTGCTTATGCAACGTAGACGGCGTCCGCGCGCGTTGGCGTTGTTCGAGCGCTCGTACTTGCATAGTTGTGTTTAACTGAGTATTTCGGCACGGGTAACTTTTGTAAATCCCGGGGTCAATAACTGCTAATAGCGTGCGCCTGATTGCTATCAGAGGATGGGCTGGGTTGTCAAAATATGCCAGGCGCTTTTTCTGATGCAAGCATTGAAGACATTTATTAAAAACAAATGCTTTCATACGTGCTAGGTGGTGCCTTTTGCAGGCCAGTAACATTGAAAAAACTGGACGAGCTATCACATGTTTTAATAAATTACAAAAATAAGATGATTGAATTATGGACGACAAATACTGTGCTAAAGTAGGTGCACGAAATACACGTTCGTAGCCCTACGTCTAGAGAGCAGGCAAAAAGGAAGCACAGCGTCAAATTTGAATGAGATGCCTCGGGCGGAGCTTCTTGTGAGGGCAGAAAGAATGAAGAAATTGTTCGTTTTTGATTCCCTTATAGAGGCAGTCAGAATTATACTGATTGCTGAATTGTCTTAATTTTTCGAATTGTTAGAGGCGTGACTAAAGTCAGTAAATCTCTAAATTTTTGGCAGAACTCTTCGCTGGTGGCACGCCAAAGATCATTTGTCAAATTGTCAAATCATATTTGCTCTTTTTAGAGGAGGAGAGGGTGCCACTGACGCCTGCGTAGTCTACCCTGGCCCCAGCCTAGAGCAAGACTAGTTCTTGAACCTCCTCGTGGATGACCGAAAAATCTTCCGCTTGAGTAATGACGAAGAGGAAGTGACAGCACTGATGAGTTATTTTTTCATTTTCAACATTGTCTACAACCACAAGGCCTTTAAGAACCACTGTGAGAGAGAGGATTTTTCTCGGCGTGAGTTCGGAGTTTATCAACGAAGTTGTTCAGGCAATACGACGCTGAAAATTTTGGCGTCACAATGCCTGAACAACTTTCTCTAGTGAGGTTGCAGAAGAATAAATATTGCTATTTGTGTAAGTTATTTTGCTGAATTATACATGCGCTATTCCATGCCAAACGTTCCAGTTCTTTTAGCAAGCATCAAAAATATATCTGAAAAAAAATGTGCTGACTACTGCGTTAAAAACGGTGAAATGCTAGAATACTTCAGCGAGAAAAAAACGTTTTGTTCATGTGGCTGCCTTCTGAACTTTCTAGCCTAATGCCCTTCTTGGAAAATTTTATTTTTAAGGTACTGCTCAGTTTTTCTTCACCAAATTTGTTGTACATGTTCAGTAAATATGCTTATGTAAGGTAGTTGAAGCTCAGAAATATTAGTGCAATATTTTGGCCACACTTGCTTCCAAGGATTAAGTCAAAATGTGTTAAGTTTGCCATTTTATACCAATATTGCACTTTAGATGAATATCTGAGCAGTGAATACTTACTCCACAAAAAGTATATTTTAAGAAAAAAATATTTTGAGACCTCTCAAGCTGCTAAAATATACGAGAAAATATCTCGAATTTCACAAAATTGTGATTTTGGTCCCTATTGAGATGCAATTGCACATAGTGGTGATACAATGAAAACTGATCTTAATACCTAAATTGAAAGAAAATAAATTTGTTTTGATATTGAAAATGTTAATACAAAAAGTAGAAAAAACGATGGCTGACTGTCAACTGAATTTATTGTAGGTGCTACGACCGCTTTTATACCGAGCACAAGAACAGGGCTCATGTGCAACGACACATGTGCGACCATGACAAAGTAATCTTAACTGACAAAAGAATACTCTCATTCGGAAAAGGTAAGTGAACGTGTACAGATGCATTGATTCTTGGCCTTCCTGATAAAAATTTCTAAAATCTCTTTCGTTTTCGTTCTTGCATTTTTTTCAAAATCGTGTTTTATGACACATAGGACTCTACTTACATTTTTTAAAGTGTACGGCCATGAGACTACCATAGCCCTTCTTAATATTTAAAGCATGCTGTGCGGCTCAATCATTGAAGCATTGCCCAGTTTTTCCTATGTTTACTTTTCCGTATGTTAGTGGTATGTCATACACAACATTAGATTGGAACTCAGTAAACGTATTCTAGTGACGAATGTTGCAAGATTTTACTATTGCTGTTGCTTAAGTACACACACTTCTGAAAGCTTGCAAGAGACCGCAAAATAACAATATCATAACTGCTGCCTCTTTTCCTAAAATTGTGAGACAACTTAAGGACGTACCGTGTAACATGCAAAGGTCTTTGGTCATTCTGTTTATAATCTCCTTAATGCTGCACCCGTGCGTCCCTCGTCGTAGCACGCACCATGTCTTACGCTTTGACCTGCAGGTGGTGCCGGCTGGAGAGTTCTCCTGTGCGTTGTTTAACAATGAAAAATTCGCAGCGTGCGCGTTAACTAAAAGCCGAATTCTCCTGTCTCTCATTGCCCATACCAGCCATTGGCGTGTACCTTGAGCATTATCTGACAAGAAAGGGCTGCTACGTTATACTCGCTGGGCGTAACCTCCTTGGTTTAGAAAGGTTTAGCGAGCGTTGGGCCGCAGTGCCATGAATACAGTGAACTAGTATATACCATGAACTCGAGGTGTTCAAGGTGGGAAGTAGACACGAAGCGCAAGCCGTAAGAAAGTGCGCGTGTGCCACCTCTGGTTTAGTCCTTGGATTGTCCGCTGGATGCGGTACTTTTATATGCGGAATATATGATGAAAAGATGCGAGATTGTGGTACTGGAGTGGTCACTAGATGGACGAACGGGCACACAAACAGGTGCATGAACGGACGCACGGATGGCTGCACGGATCTTATGGACGCATGAACGGACGCAGGGCCGGTTGCATGGTAGAACGCAGGGACGGACTTACGAATAGACGCACGCACGGACGGTCACACAGATTGACGCATGGACCAATGGAAGCAGAACGAATGGACGGACGGATGATTTGCCCCACCCTCTATCATTCACTCCGGGGATATGCTGCCATTTATGTGGGTCACGTGACCAGATCCGAATGTCTACGTCACGGTCAAGGCTTGGGATTACCGAAATGCTCAGAGAGGAGCAGGTGTTGTTCCTCAACATTGTGACGTGCCTGCGGCTCGTCGCCTGGTAGTGTTCATAGTGACGGCGTTCTGGGCACTATGCACACGTTTACTTGAAATGTTAAAAATTATGGCAGAAAGTTGCACCTATCGTTCTCCTCGTTAGGGTCCGTGCGTCGAGCTCAGTATCAATTCAGCCATTTTATATTATATCTGGCTGCTCTATGATATCAAACAGCCGGGGGTCTATCATATCGTGTCGATTGGGGCCCTGTTGTCGTTTCTTTTTTTGGAGTTAGTTTAAATTACCATGCTCGCTGAATACAAGTGGACGAAAAAGCACCAGTTCCGTCGGTGCGATACTATAAAACACAATTTACAACGTAGTGGTTCGGATTCCACCGACTGAACTGGTTCTTTCTTGGTTCACTTTCACACATTCCAATTTGTGTTGTAATTACAGCCCATTAAGACAATGGCAAAAAATATGTACCCAGGTATTTTCTTTTGGTCCTGTTTTCTTTAACGTTACAATCTGCAGGAGGGTTGCACAAACGAGTGTGCTCATGCTGTTGGAGTGTTTGCTGGTGCTAAAAGCTTAGGAGTGCTATGAATGTTCTGCCTTTTGATAGAGGGCATTTAAAATTAGTAAAAAGAGGAATTGCCACCAAATGTATTCATAACACTCTTGAGAAGTAATGTTAGCACAAGGGTGAGGTCAGCCTTAAAAACCATATTAAAAGACTAAAAGATGCTGGATATCCCAACATCATCATCACGCCCATTTGCGAAACCCTCCTGCAGAAAGTAAAGTTAAAAAAAACAGGACCAACACAAAAACAGAATGAACAAAAACTTTCGCATGTTATACTACATGAAGTGTCTCACAATTAAAAAAAAATAGCCAGCGTATAAGATATAACTTGTTGTTTTCCGCTCCTTGCAAGCTTTCAAAAGTGTGTGTACTAAATAAGAACAAGCATAGTCAATCTTGCAGCATTCGTCACAAGAATGGGTTTACTTAATGCCAGTCGAAAGTTTTTAGAAGCATTTTTTACCAGGGAGGCCAAAGATCAGTGCATCAGTACACCTTCGCTTATCATTTCCGTGAGTAGGTATTCTTTTCTCAGTATAAATTATTTTATTGTGGTCACACACGTGTCGTCGCGCATGAGCACTGTTCTTACACTCCGTATAAAAGTGGTCAGAGCACCTCCAATAAAATTTCGTTGAGTTCCGGCGCTCTTTCTTGTCCTTTTTTTCTCTTCCTGAAGTTGACGTGCTGTGACTAAAACACAATCACGATGAACCTACTCACTCAAATTAAACTCCTAATACTTAACATGTAGACCGAGTTTCGTATAGAAAGAAGGAGTGGTGCTTTAAAAATTAAATTTTACACATACAACACCAAGACAGCAATTCAGGAAGTTTGAAGGGCAGCCACGTGACCTAATAGTTTTCTCCTAAATATTCTAGAAGTTCACTATTTTGAATGTAGCGCGAGTTTTTCGAATACATTTGAGATGGTCGCCAAAATGGCTGTGATATTTCGAATGAAATGACCCAGCTTTGTCGTTAGCCATAATTATGCATCACCTCTTTTGTTTTTTGTGTGTCCTGGCTCAGTTTTTTGTTCGTTTTAGCTTATTATGTTTCTAATCATTGTATTGGTTTTTTATTGGTTTTTAAGTATCGCTGAAGTAATAATTGCGAAAACCCGTATATGTTTGCGTGTACATCATTTCTCGTAACCAATTGTTATACATCCAGGAATACAAGCTAAAACCACTGTGATTGTATATACTTGAAACATTATCTGTATATATTTTCGTGTACGTCACTTCTTGGGAACGTTTGTGTACATGAAGGCGTATATAGTGAAACCACGATGATAGTATACATTTGAAAGAATTATAAGTATATTGTCATGGGAGCCATCGTGTTGGGATTCGTCATTAGTCCCGCGAAGAGCTCTTGTTAGACCCCTCGCATAAGGAAACGAACTTTCTTCTCATCAGGCATGTCTGGGTCAGCGTGACGAAATAGGCGGGTCATCTCCTCTGTAAAAATTCCAACCTTTTCATTTGTAGCTGACCCGGGTCTCTAGTAGAGCAGCGGCCCTCTCTTGCGAGCGACGCTCGCGAACGTTTGCAGAAATGCGCCGCAGAAGACATTCCACGTTTGGAGCGTTGACTCCCGATTCTCTAGCCAGGTTCTTACGGTGTCTTCCAAAGAGAAGTACACACGACGGAGCTTTTCTTCGTTGTCCCAGTGGTTGAGGGCGGCCATACGGTGGTATGTTTCTAGCCAGGTTTCCGGGTCTTCAAACGATGACCCATGCAACGTTGGTGGTTCCCTGGTTGATGAATGACGATCCCGGGCTGGGACGCTCCGGTTGTCATAGTCGCTGCAGTAGAGGTCATGGCCTTGACTTTCCACGCCTTGTCTTGTAGAAGCCCGTACTCCGGTAGGAGCCCTTGCTGTCGGCGGCTTGTTTGCTGCTCTTGGTTGGCGTCGGTGTCTTCTCCGCGACGTGGGCTGGGTTCACGGCTTGACGGGGGCGTCCGGTACATGAACGAAGCAGCACCTCCACCAGATGTCACGGGGTCGTGACGTGGCCGAAGACAGGAGACTTCGTGTTGGGATTTAACTGTTTATTTGGGCGAACCTGTGCCCAGTAAACGGAAAGTCAGATTACAGCAGCAGTCTTGCACAGATAGCAGTCTCGGACTGATAGCGGCGAACAGAGCATCGGCCTTCGTTCAACAACTGACAAGCGGCGAAGCGCGTCGGCATTTATACTCTTGCCATCGAATGTTCTAGCGTTATTGCTGGCGGTGGCGTAGGTTCCAGAACAATCTGTACCGTTCGCACAGTGGGCGTGATCTTATCGAAATGATCTACTACAGTCCAGAACCTTCTCGAAAACTGCAGGCGCGGTTTGCGCTGAGAATTGTGTGGTGTTTTGGGACGATAACGAAAACTTGGGAAATGGAACGTGGCAATATGTTTGCTTCTATTTAATTTCTATAAACCGATTGTGTACAAGAAGGAGTATTAAACTGAAACCACTTGGATTGTAGATACTTGAAAGAATTATAAGTATATATTTGCGAGTATTTATTTTGTAGTCCTTGTGTACTTGAAGCAGAATACTAAACTGAAACCACTGTAATTTTATGTTTCAAATATTTGTCAATAAAGTGAAACTAAAAAAAATATAGTAGACAATTGAGGTGTTGCGTCTGTCGTGTACGTCTACGTGAACATGTTACACTTCTGGTGACAAAGCTTTGTGGCAGAAAAAAGTTCACAGGAAAGGCACCAACTACTAAGTAGGTTTTATTTGCCAATTAAATGAATGGAATATGCAAGGGCAGCAAGGCTTAGCTTTCTGTAATGCGCATTATGCATAAAGCAGAAGTTCATACATGATTGCACGTGTTTATATTTTTTCCCACACGCAATGAATGGAGCTCGATAGCTGGCGCACCATTCCCAATCAGGACCACTTTAGTGTGTAATCAGTGCATGGTGATATCAATTAATGCAGTCTAAAAGAATATTGGCACCCCTGCCATGGGCACTCGACACACTTGTGCACCCTTCTCGCACCCTCCTCAGTGGGTGTTAAAAAAGTGAAGGACATTGAAGACACCCTTCTTTAAAGCTCTTTTTGTAACACCCTACAGTTTTTTTACATGTACACCCAACTTTAAGGGTACATGGAAAAGCACCCTTGTTGGAAGGTGCTGAATTAACACCCTTAGGGTGTCGTTCATTGAACAAGCCCATTTACACCTATCTAGGTGTTAGAATTTTTACTGTGTGCTCATCGATTTGCGTTCTACACCTTATCATCTCCGAGACAGGCGTGTGTCTTTCTCCGCGGGTGCGCACATTTTCGAAGATAACTGCCACATGGCGCTCATAACTAACGTGCCTCGATGCGCTCGTTCGCCTCCGCTACGAGCTCGAGGCACTCTACACACAGTAAAAATTTTCGCACCCAAAAACAAAAAATGAAAAATTTCGCTGTTCTTCCTACCCTCAGGAAGCTCCATGTCAAACTATTCAACATTTGACGCTGTGCTTGATATTTGCCTGCTTTCTAAATCCCCAGCTGCAAACGTGTAATTTATGACAGCAATGCTCATCCAGATTTCAATCACCTTAATTCATTTTCATTTAATAGAGATGTGATAGCTCGTTCAATATTCAGATGGTTTTGTTCACTTACGTCTGGTTCGAAGTACGTGACCTTCCTGTTCCAGTCGCGTTGCAGCCATAATTTATTGAAAAGTGTCATCTTGACCCACCATTTGCGTGCCAGAGAAAGAAGCATACCAATTCTGAGCTTGATTCTTTCTTTTGCATAAATTCCAGTCAATCTTTTAAAGTCTGAAGCGAACAGTAAAAAACCAATGCAATAGTACTAGAGCAGTTTTTCAGCAAGCACATACATTGAACTGCACTTTCACTCCACAATGACACAATGCAGTAGTGTGACACGCCCCACAGTTGTGGTCACATTTTGATTTTTTTGCCTTCACCTTTTGATGAAATAAGTAACAGCACTAACAATAATCAGAGAGCGAAGTGTCGACTAAATGTAACTACAGAAGACTGGTACAATGATTATTTTCGGAACAGACACCCTAAGGAAAATCACTGAACTGACAACGCGCTGGAGGAAACGTTTCGCAAATAGCACGATGTTGATGTAACAAGTCGCCGGCTTGACAATTACAAGGAAGCCACTAAATTTGATTCGGATGGAGGAATACATATAATTTTCAGTTTAGGCACGACATGGTGCAAACGACGTTTTGGTGTGAATGCAATGACGTGTTCTTCAATTTCTCACCTTTTTTGTAAGTCCAGTATCATTTACAAACTGGATATGCATACTAGATAGCTAAATTTGTTTCTTGGGCAAGTTGTTATGCTTCGAATATTGCCTTGCCCTGCCTATTATTTCACTGTTTTTATGCGACGCATATACAGACAAACATTACGTGAATAAAACAGGAAAGATAGCATTTTTTGAAAAACATTTTTGAAGCATGAGTATATAAATAGTCCTATGTATTTAGTAAACCCCAAAAGTGTTACACGTTGTTCTTGCTTGATGTAAAACGTCCTTACTTGATAAAGAAATGCAAGGGAGTTTAATAGGGACGCCAGGTAGCAGGCCGACAGCCGTTACGGGCACAAATACTCAAGCAGTCCAGCGCCTACAGATCGTGCACACGCTCACATTTCGCACTCCGAGATGGTCCCCCTCGTCATTGCCCTGCGAACTCCCTACTACAATACCCCGGCGATGAAGACGAGCCATCCTGGCGACTCAAGGTGACGAGAGAACATGAGTGTCATAGCAGAGCTTGAGGCGACTGACGTAAACCGTCTCACGACCAAGGCGGCGCTTGTCCGTGGAAGACTTGAGTGGTACAAGCACATAGGTGACAAAAAAAGTATGACGCTGTGACGCGGCAAGGGCCAGTATACTTCGGTGCAAACTTTGGAGTCAGTCCAGGAGAGTGGAAAGGCAGTCGGAGCCACACGAGAGAACCGACGCGGAAAGTGTCTTGAACAAGATCAAGGTCGTGGCGATTTTTTGGGGGGGCTTGATTACCGGCTGTGAAGGACCGTGCAAGCTGACGACACTCTTCGGCATATTCGGCGTTTTCAGAAACTGGGCTGAACTCGGAGGCATCAGGATTATATGGTGGAATCGTGTCAGGTTAGCTGCACGGGTCACGACCATACGAAAGAAAACATAGAGAAAAGGCTTTGTTGATTGAATCGTCGTATTGTAAGCGTACGTTACGAAAAGAAGAACGACGCCCCCGCTGGAGTAATTGGAATCAACATACATAGCGAGCATGTCTCCCAGGGTTCTATTTAAGCATTCCGTTAGGCCGTTCGTCTCAGGATTGTAGGCTGTTGTTGTTCGGTGTACCGTACGGCATGAATATAGGAGCTGGTGCAGAACTTCGGACAAAAATACACAATCTCTGTCACTCAGGAGCTCTCGTGGTGCACCATGACGAAGAACGAACCAATGCAAGATGAAGTTTGCAATGTCACGAGCACCAGCTGAAGGTAGCGCTGTTGTTCCAGTGTACCTTGTCAGATGGTCGGCAGCCACAATCACCCGTCGATTACCACCAACAGAGCAAAATAGCGGGTGGTATAGGTCAATTCAAACACGGTCAAATGAGCGTGCAGGAGATGGCGAGGGCTGTGGTTGACCGTGTGAATGAGGAAATGTCTTGCGCTGCTGACACAGGGAACATGACCGAATGTGTTTGCGTACAAACGTGTACATACCCCGCAAGTAGTAACGTTGGCGGATCCGCTCATACGTCTTTAGCGCACCAGCGTGTGCGTGCTTTGGTTCAGCATGAAAATATTCACAGATATCAGACCGCATATGACTGGGTGTGACTAGAAGCCATTTAGGACCCGCCACTTGATAGTTGCGAATAACAGGCCATTCATTATGGCGAAGTGCTTTGCTTGGCGGCGACGAGCGCGCGGTTAACCGGAAGTTGTGTTAGAAAGCATATTCAAAAGTGAGACAATCCAAGGGCCCTTCCGCTGTTCGAATGGCATATCTGTGACGCTGATGGCAGAAAGGGGAAGGTCAAGAGCTGATATTTCCGTATCATCAGATTTCACGGGTGATCGTGAAAGTGCATCTGCGTCATAATGCCTTCGCCCCGATCAGTAGACGGACGACGCGTACGTCGGATTCCTGGAGGCGTAGTGCCTAACGTCTGAGGCGACCAGAAGGATCTTCCAGAGATGCCAACCAACAGAGTGCGTGATGGTCAGTTACCACATCAAAAGTTTGGCCGTACAAATAGGGGCGAAACTTGTTTAACGCCCACACAATCACGAGGCACTCTTTTTCCGTAACAAAATAGTTCGCTTCTGCCATAGTGAGGGCGCGGCTGGCATAGGCTACCACATGCTCCATAAAACCTGGTTTGCGTTGCGCGAGTACTGCACCAAGGCCGACGCCACTTGCATCCGTGCGTACTTCGGTCGGCGCAGTAGGGTCGTAAAGGCGCCTTACAGGTGGGGAGGTAAGGAGTTGGCGCAGTGTTGCGAAGGATTCGTCACAGGCTGCTGTCCAATTCGAAAGATCTGCAGGGCCAGCGAGGAGTTTGGTGAGCGGAGTGATGATGGCAACAAAGTTCCGGACTAACCAACGAAAATAGGTGCACAGGCCCACAAAGCTCCGTAGTTCTTTAGCTCTAGTCGGCTTACGAAATTCGGCAGCAGCACGAAGCTTGTCAGGGTCGGGAAGCATGCCGGCTTTCGAGGTGACATGACCAAGGATGGTGAGTTGTTTAGCCCCAAAATGACATTTCTTCAGGTTAAGCTGAAGCCTGGCGTTTGTAAGGCACTGTAGAATTTTATACAGACGAGTGAGATGCGAAGTGAAATCGGTTAAAAGACCACAACGTCATCAAGATTGAACAGCATTTCACACGGTCTGAAATGGAACATATGATTGTTCTATCTTGATGACGTTGTGGTCTTTTAACCGATTTCACTTCGCATCACAATCATATGTTCCATTTCAGACCGTGTGAAATGCTGTTCACCATTCGCTCGAATGTGGCGGGCGCATTGCAGAGTCCGAATGGCATTACGGTAAATTCATAAAGGCCATCCAGTGTGACGAAGGCCGTTTTTGGACGATGAGACTCAGCCGTTGGAACCTGCCAATAACCCGAGCGAAGGTCAAGCAAGGAAAAGAATTCTGCACCTTGGAGACAATCGAGAGCGTTGTCTATGCAGGCAACAGGGTAAACATCTTTCCTCGTAATGTTCTTTCGGCGCCTGTAGTCTACGCAAAACTGGATCAAACTATCCTTTTTTTGACGAGTAAAACTGGGGAAGATCAAGGACTACAAAAAGGTTTGATGACTCTACGCTGTATCATGTCGTTTACTTGTTCTGCAATTACGCGACGCTCTTCCGGGGACACACAATAGGGACGCTGGCGCAAAGGAGTACTCTTCCCTGTGTCAATTGTGTGCACAACGGTGTTCGTTCTTCCTACCATCGATTGGGGAAAGTCAAACGATTGCCTAAATTTGTGCAACAGGTCAAGAAGCTGCTCTCGTGGAGCCGGGGCGAGATGGTTGTCAATAAAATGGTGAAATGGATCGGAAAACATGCTGTTCGAGGCAAGGTGAGGAACCAAAGCGTTCAGCTCCATGATCGACTTGGTGTGAAAAATTCGGCAGGCTCGATAGTACCGTCATCGATAAGCTGAACTTGGCCGAGCGTCTCGCTGTGGCGCAAACTGAGGGGGCACGACTTGGGATTGGAAATAAATATTCCGGTAGTACCTAGACAAAGCGCAATAATGGCGTATGGGAGTGATGTGTAGTGGTGGCTACCGAAGATGTCCGATAGCGTGAGTAGGACGGTAACATCAGAAAGTGAAGCACAGCAGGCAGGGACAAACTGGGCGCTGAAAGGAGAAATGTATATGTCCGTTGCGACGACAAGGTTAGCCACACTAGTTACGGCCTCATCAATAGAAGGCGCATCACGAAACGGTAACAGCTCCACTTCAGCCCGAGCGCAGTCCACGATGGCGTGATGACGTCATAAGAAATCCCATCCTAGGATGACATTCTGGGAACATGAAGCCAACACGTGAAATGCAATGGTGTACAACACGTCTCAAATTACCACTTTTGCTGTACATGCCGCCACGGGCTCAATTTGTTGGGCGCTGGCAGGGCTAAGAGAAAACACGGGAGAAAGCATCGTCACTTTACGTAGAGAGTGCCAGAGTCTTTGACTAATCACAGCTATCGCGGCACCGGTATCAATGAGTGCAGGTGTTCGCACACCTTCAACGACTACATTAGTAAGATTGGCGATTGGCGGGAGACAGGTGAGGACCTAAACAATAAGACGGTGACGCAGCTCGTGCCTCTGGAGCTGTGGCAGTTAGTTTTCCGTCTCAATGGAGGTGGGTCGTCAACGCAAAGGTGATACAGAATGACGACTTGTTGAAGGGGAAGGGAGCAAGCAGTAGAACGTCGAGAAGCGGAGGTTCAAGTGGTGGAAGTAGCTTGCGCATCGCGTTAGTGAACTTCAGGTGGCACGTCAGGCGCGTGGTATGGAGGCTGAAACGAGTAGTCAGAGTATCTTGGTGTGTTAACTGCGAAGCGCCGACGACATAGACGCGCAACATGACCTGGAATTCTACAAAAGTAACATATGTCCCGGTTGTCAGCAGTGCGCTAAGGATTTCCGACGGGCTGCTGTGTAGCAGGAAACAGCACGGTAGACAGTCGCACAGTCTGTGGCGTATACAATGGCAGATAAGGCGGAGGCATTACCGCGACAGCCGCATAAGTCAGTGGCGCGGCAACAGGTGTTCATGGAAAGGCAGACGTAGGTAATGGCAACGCCTCGGAGACCTGCTCCTGAATAGCCTATCTATCTATCTATCTATCTATCTATCTATCTATCTATCTATCTATCTATCTATCTATCTATCTATCTATCTATCTATCTATCTATCTATCTATCTATCTATCTATCTATCTATCTATCTATCTATCTATCTATCTATCTGTCTGTCTGTCTGTCTGTCTGTCTGTCTGTCTGTCTGTCTGTCTGTCTGTCTGTCTGTCTGTCTGTGTATGTCATGAATGTCATGATTTACATTTCATGGTCCTGAAGCCCTTGCGGTGATTTCGTTCACATGGGAAGTTGCAAAACTGGAACGGTATGACACGATGGGATGGCGAACACAAGCGACAGACCATAACATGAAAATCATGACATGCGTGTCATGTAACAACATCACTACATGCCACGCTCATGATGCGCTCGCGGCCGTTTCGCTAGTATCACATATACCAAATTTGGTATTACAGTACGTGAATGAATGAAGAAGGTATGTGACTGCTGCAAACATGATAATCACGAGATACGTATCATGTAACAACATGACTACATGTCACGCTCATGATGCGCTGGCGGCCGTTTCACTAGCTTCACTTATACAAAATTTGGTATTACGGAACGTGAATGAATGATGAAGGTATGACACTGATGCAAACATGAAAAACATGAGATGCGTGTCATGTAACAACATGACTACATACTACGCTCATGATGCGCTCGCGGCCGTTTTGGCAGTTTCACATATAACATATTGGGCATCAAGGGACGGGAAAGGACAGCGAAGGTATGCGACTGGTGCAACCATTATCAATAATAATGAGATGGGTGTCATGCAACAACCTGACTACATGCCACGCTCATAATGTGCTCACGGCCGTTTCGGTAGCTTCACATATACCAATTTCGGTACCACGGGACGGGAATAGATGACAAAAGTATGCGACTGGTACGAAAAAGACAATCACGAGATGTGGGTTATGTAACGTGACTACATGCCACGCTCATGATGGGCTCGCGGCCTCACAGGCACGCGTTGCGCTGCGTAATTTTGACGCATGTGCGTTTGAGCGTTTCTGGTGTCCCTCTGTCACGGAGAGGCAGATGATGATGATGAATCAATATTTATTAGGAGCGAAATTGTTGGTAGTGCGCGCAGGCACAAGACGGGGCGGTTTCCTAGTTGCGGGACCTGTATGTATCCAGCAGGTCGTGGCCCCTGTCCGTCAGTGCACGCTGAGTCGTTAGGGCGGGGCTAGATAACAAGCTCTCCCACTACACAAGGGGTTGGCGATTCGAGGTGGTGGGGGTAAGGGACAGTGGGGGGTTCTTAAGTTCTGTGCACTCTTCCAAGATGTGCGACAGGGTACCATTTTCTATTTTGCAAAACGGACAGAGCGTGTCGTGTTGCACAGGGTACAGGCGGTTCATCAGTACGGGATGCGTGAGTGATCCCGCTGGCGCTTGACGAAATATCGTCTGTTGTTTCCTGGTCATGTCGAAGTGCGGTTCTGGTAGTATGAACCTTCCCTCTCGGTACTTCTGGGTAATGTCCCGAAAGCTGGTAACCGGGTGTGATAGCTCTTCCGGCTCATACTGGGCCCGATTGGCATTTCTCGGGCATGATAGTCGGGAGTGGTGTTGCCTGCTACCTGTGAGTGAGCCGGGAACCACACGAGCTCTACGGCTCTTCCCTGAGGCTTGTATTTTGATTGAATGGCTCGTGTCACAGATGAGATTACCTCCCCGCAGAAGCTTCGATTGGCTGTCTTTGAGTCGGTGACCATCGTTTCCACGCTCGGATGTATGATTGCGAGGGCCACGGCCACTTCCTCGGCAGTTGCAGGGTCTTTTGTCCTCATGGACACGCTGAAGATTAGCCTGTCAATAAACGTAACTACTACCGCAGCACGGTCACTGTGTTTTCGGAGTGAGACGTCCGCGTACATGACTCTGGGGTTCGCTTCCGGCTTCCGGGCCATGGCTTTGGCCCGCGCTGTGCGCCTGTCGTCGTCCTTGCCCGGCGTCATGTTCCAAGGAAAGGGTTTTGTTCGAATTATTGTCTTCCAGTCTTCCGAAAGGGCCACCTTGACGGGTACTGGCTCGATCTGGCATCCTATCTTACGTAAGATGGCCCGTCCATACTCCGTGTGACTGAGCCGGATTCTCTGATTAGAGAGGTGGGCTTCGATGAGCTCCTCCACTGTGTTGTAGGCGCCCATGTCTAGCAAGCTTAGCGTAGACAAGTATATTGGCACGCCCAGTTCTCACTCTGTTGCCTTGCGAAGCATCGTGTTGAAGGTGTCCCTATTCGCCTTCGTCGGGTGGAGATACGGGGCACAATAGGTATCTCGCGACCCGACGAACGCGCGTGCCAAGCGCATGACATCGTCCTGATTCTGGCTTGGTTTCTGTTAGATACCTTCCGAATCATGCCAAGAATATGTTCGGTTGTAGTCTTGACCTTTGTGACAGCGGCTTGTGCCTTCCCACTGCTCTTAAGCAGTAGACTGAGAATCCTAATTTGCTATGTTGGTTTGATGGCCATTCCGTCGATGGAGATAGTCACGTTTGGCGGCGGCTCCTTCTTGAGTTTTCCTTGTTGGATCATGCGCAGCTCCAATTTTTCGGGAGCGCAGCTCAGTCCACAGGACTTGGCATACTCGTGCACGGTCGCCACCGCCCGCTGCAAGGCTTCCTCCCCCCAGGCACTGGACCCCGCACGGATCATCCACAACGTGATGTCATCGGCATATGACGCGTGATTCACACCTTGGATTTTCTTGAGCAGACCGGGTTGGGGCAGGAGGGCCAGATGGAAAAGCAGGGGCGACAAGACCAATTCCTGAGGGGTGTCCCGATCACGAAGCTCGACAGGGTCGGATTTCTCTGCCCGTATACTGATAGTCACCGTTCGATTTGACAGAAAGCCGTTTGTGTAGCCGAATGTCTTGCGGCCACACCTGGTTTTTTTCCAACACGCTCGCGTGCGACACGTATTCAAAGGCCTTTTTCAGGTCGAGGGCGAGTATCCCACGTTGTGCGTGCCTCGTTGCTTGCTTGACGACCACCTCATGGGTTTGGATCATCACGTCCTAGCTGCTGAGATGTTGCCTGAAGCCGTACATTGTCTCCGGCATCTGATTTGTTTCTTCAAGGTGCTTCTGCAGCCGGCGAAGGACCATGTGCTCCATCGCCTTTCGCACACAAAACGTGAGGGAGATGGGCCACATGTTGCTTATCGCGAGGGCCTTGAGGGCTTTGTAATTAAGCAGACATCGTCTTCCTTTCATTCCTTCAGCAACTGCGAGCTCTCCCAGGCTTCGTTGATGTGCACTAGGAGGCCACGGGTTGCTGCATCGCTCAAGTTACCGAGGAGTTTGTAAGCTATGGCGTCCCTGCCGGGTGCGCTTTTTTGTTGCTTTTGTCTATCACTGTCTACATTTTCCTTATTGTAAACGGCCCATCGAGCTTTTCGTTATCGGGTCCCTCGTACCTCTCAGGCACCGTCTACTGGCCCTTCTCTGTTTTTAGGTACTTCGGTTTGAGATCTTCCAGGAGTCTGCGGCCATCTCCCTTGTACATGTTGAATATTTTGTCAAGGTTGCGATAGGTCGCAGTTCGGCTACTCAGTGGGTCGATCAGATGCCTCAAGAGGCACCACGTCTTACACGCCGAGGGCTTGCTCTGCAAGCCGTCACAGGTCTTCAGCCAATTTTCCCTGCAGAGCTTGACTGCGTGCTCTGTGATTTGTCTGTTCAAGACTGCTACGTACTTGACCAGATTTCTGTTGTGTCTCTGACGCTTCTCCCGCCGCGTTGACGAGTGCCAGGCCGCCCACATGTTGGTTAGTCTAGCATTCGCGTACGGTGTCTGCGACGTCGTTGAGATTTTTTGGGTGAATTTTTGGAGGACCTTTTTCTGGTCCCTCGCCCATTTATTGTAGGTCTGTTTTCTTTCAGATGGTTTCGATTCTTCCTCTGACGCCTCTTCGTGTTCTCGGGTAAAATTTATCCTCTTGTCCGAATCCGTGATACGCGCCTCTCCCAGTACAGCCCAGTATCGGGGGCCTCTGATCGTAATGCTGATAATGCTGTGGTCAGACCCCAAGTCCACATATTCCTTTTTCCAGGTGACGCATATTGTGTGTCCGATGTGTACGTCAAGTCTGGCGTAGTGTCCCTCACGACACTGTTGCCTCTTCTGGTGGTTACGTCTGGTTCTTTCAGGAGGCTCATCTCATGATCCTCCATCACTTTGGTCCTCTTGGACTGGAATTCATATCCCCACGTTGTGTGAGGGGCGTTAAAGTCACCGATGATCAGGAGTGGCCTACTTCCCGCCAACCCCTTCGCCTGGCTCACGATGCAGTCAAATTCGTACTGACGTTGTGACGGCCGGCAGTGCACGCTCATTACGAATAGATTGCCATAGCTGCCAGTTTCTCTTGCATGAATTTCGACCAGCGTGTGCTCGCACTCACCCTGCGCCGTGACGTGCTGAGTAGCCGCCAGTTCCTCCGCACGAGCACCGTCGTTCCTTTTTCCCTGAGGTCAGTGTAAATGACGCAACCCGGGAGTCTTCGTTTCCCATTTGTTTCTTCTAGAACAATTATATCGGGGTTGTTTTCTTGCCCGTCAATATGTAACAGTAGCTCCACTTCTTTATTGTGAATGCCGCGGCTGTTTCATTGGTAAATTACAGTGGTGTCCTCCTCCGGTCTTCTTATGCTTCTTACTCAGCTTCTGCATCATCCTTACCGGATGTCTCGAGTCGACCGCGCCTTTTCGCGATGGCGTCCTTGATTCTTTCGGCCCGCTCCTTTTTCTTTTTCAGGGACGCGAAGCGGTGCCGCACCGACGTTGAGGCTACTTTTGTCGCTAGGCGGTCGCGCTTCACCGCGAGTATGTGATGCTGACTCTTGACAGCTTCAAGTCGGGCATCCATATTGCCCAGTCTTATGTTAATTAGGGTGACTGCAGCCAAAATGACCGCCAGCTCCCCCTCTCACGGGATCTGCATCGTTGCCGCAGTCGAGGTCTCTGCGGTAACACGGCTCTCGTCGGCGACCATCGCCTCATGCCCGTTGCGAGGCCTCAGCCTCTCCCGTCGTCCACTCTTCGAGGGGTGAGGGGGTGGGTCTCTCCGCAACACCTTGCTCAAACTTCCGGAATCGTTTGCTTCCATGGTATTGACTTGGTGTTTTGTATTTGCCGAGCTGCCATTACTCCCTAGCGTTTCCGTCTTGCTCATAGGCACTCGTATATTTTATTTATTTTATTTATTTTCAATACTGCCAGTCTCACTTGGAGACCAAAGCAGGTGGGCATACAGATAACAACGTGAGTGCAACAGAATACACGCAGTGCACAGTACAATGGCATGTCATACAAAGAAGTGTTCTCTCTAATACAACATTAGTATATACAACGGAAGAATCAAGGTTAATACAATCCAATGGAACACAAAGAAGCCATTAAAAAAAGAATTTGCATGAATATGAAACCTTTTCCTTTCCCTTTTCATGGTTGGGGCTTATTTCCTATCGCGTCACAAAATATTGATGATGATTCTATGGCAGCTACTGTTGGGTCGAGGTTGTTCCACTCCCTAACTGCTGTAGGAAAAAATGAGTATTTAAACGTGTTGGAGTTGCAAAAGTATTCAGTTAACATTTTATCGTGTTTATTACGCGATATCCGGGATCTAGAGAAGGTGATATATTTGGAAGAAATTATGTTGAAGTGGTTGTGCAGAAGGCTATGCATGAATTTTAACCGAGCTTGTCTTGCTCTGCCTGCCAGTGTGTCTAAACCGGATGATGCTAGAAGTTCAGTGGGCGAGTCAGTACGTTTGTATTTGTTATGGATGAACCGTATCGCTTTTCTTTGAACTTTTTCTAGTTGATTTATGTTAGTAATATTGTGAGGGAACCAAACAGTGTTAGCATATTCCAGCACTGGCCGCACAAAGGTTGTGTAACTGAGGAGTTTGATAGGAGTGGGAGCAGACTTCAAGCACCTTTTAAGAAAGAATAACTTACGGATAGCTTTTGAGGATATGTTGGCAATGTGTTTGTTCCACTTGAGGTCGGTTGCTAGAGTAAGTCCTAGGTATTTGTGTTCATAAACTTTAGTTAGTTCAGTGTCGTTAAGTGAGTAAGTAAATTCTGACGGGTTCTTTTTTTTGTCACCGTCATTGACACAGATTTGCTGGTATTAATAGACATTTGCCATTGTTCACACCAGGTGTTTATCACGTTAAGTTGTCTGTTCAGGGTGTGGTGGTCTTCGTAACACAGTATTTCTTTATAGATAATGCAGTCGTCTGCGAACAGCTTTATGTTGCATTCCATGTTAGTGGTGATGTCATTAATATAAATTAAAAACAGCAAGGGCCCCAAGACCGAGCCCTGAGGTACACCAGATGAGATGGGAACAATGTCGGATGATGCTTCATTGAAATGGACGAATTGCGAACGCTGGGATAAAAAATCGCCAATCCAAGCAGAAATATTTCCGATGCCAATTATTGCCTCTAGTTTTGCTATTAACTTGTTGTGACACACGCGATCAAAAGCTTTGCTAAAGTCCAAGAATATAATGTCTGTTTGGCCGCGATTGTCAATTATCTGTGCAAGGTCATGAACAACTTCCGTTAATTGCGTCACTGTTGACATTCCGCGTCTAAACCCGTGCTGGCTGGGTGTTAATATGCGATTTTGTTCAAGATATACTGTCAGGTGTTTTGAAATTATATGTTCTAGGATCTTGCATGATGTACTGGTAAGGGATATGGGTCGATAGTTAGACGGAGAGTTTATGTCACCTGATTTATGAATTGGTATCACCTTTGCCTTCCTCCAGTCATTTGGCACACGTGCAGTTGATAGTGAAAAACGATAGATAATACCCAGGTATCTGCTGCACCATTCCGCGTATCGTTTCAGGAATTCATTTGGAACATTGTCAGGGCCGCTTGATTTTTTAGCATCTAATCCAAGTAGAAGGTTAAGGATTCCCGAGTCAGATATGATAAGTGGGTCGATGCTGGAGCCTGTAGAAACGACCGATGGAAGAAACCCGTTATCTGTAGTAAATACAGATTGAAAGTACTTGTTGAATACATCAGCCTGGACAGCATTTTCATCATGAGTGCGTTCTGGCGCCAAAGTATTGCGTGCACGAAAGTGATTCCAAAATCTCTGTGGATTATTTTTTAGGAAATCTGGTAGGATTGTATTAAAGTATTGTTTCCGTGACTGGTTCAACTTTTGTTTCAGCTCTTGCTTGGCACCTATCAGCTTAGATTTCACGACTGATTGACTTTCTGTATGTTTCAGTGAACGACGTAACCTTTTAACTTTCCTTTTGGCATGTATAACCTCGCGCGTTACCCATGGGCTGTATTTTCTTGGTTTCCTAGTTTTTAACGGTATAAATTTGGTAATGCAGTCATGTATTATGCCCTTAAACTTTATCCAGAGGACATTTATATCTGCCGACGGATCAGAAGCAAATTCTGAAAATGATGTGAACTCATGTGCCAGGGATGTCAAAACGCCAGCGTCGTTCGATTTCTCAAAGTCAATGATTTTGCTTTCAAAGGACCTTTTCGAAATAGAACATGATAATGGTAGGTGGCATATCGGGATATCGTGGTCGGATATTCCTTCAATAATGCCAGTTTGCAATGTATTTAGTTGAAAGTGATCACTAAGCAGTATTAGGTCAAGTATGTTGTTTGCAGTACCTTGTGAGCGCGTTGTTTGGCTAACTACTTGTTCCAGACTAAAATTTAGCATCAGATCAATCAGCGCTTCGGAAGCATGTGATGAATATTCCTTTGTGTTCCAATTAATGTCTGGTAAGTTAAAGTCCCCCATAATGATAATTCTTAGGCTTGGGGCGTGGCTCTGCAGAAACTCATGTATGTTCCTTACGCAATCTTCGTTCGAGTCAGGACTTCGGTAAACGCAGCCTGTAATTATGGCAGTGCTGTTGCAGATGATTCTGCAGAACACCGCCTCAGCTTCCTTCACATCTGGCAATTGTACGAATGGAAGGGATTTCTTTATCAACAGCGCCACACCACCACCACGTGACGGTCGGTCTTTTCGAATGATGCAATAATTTGGAGGCACTATTTCGTGATCTGAGATAGCCGGGGAAAGCCACGTCTCAGTTAACGCTACTATATCAGGGTTATGTGCAAGGAGTAGGTTTTCAAACGCTTCAGTCTTATTTAAAATGCTTCTGGCGTTTACATTTAGTAGTGTTAGTTCCTCGGCTGTGTTTTGCTTCGCGTGTTTGGACGTTTTGCTTCGGCGTTTTTTCTCAGCGGGACCCTCTCCCCCTTGCCCTCATCCCAGGTGAATACTTGATCATTTATGTAAAGTTTGTCCAATGACAAAGACACTTTGTCATGATGCTCCCGGTTTGCCTTTGCGCTATTCCACAGCAACCTTCTTATCTCTCGTGTTCTCTTACAGAAATCTTCCCCAATAGAGAGACCCGTATTTTTCAGCTTGCGTCCCTCCCGCAATATTATTGATTTCTGTCTAGAGTCAAGTAGCCTCAACATTACTGGTCTCGTTTTGTTCTGGGCCGGTTTTCCAAGACGATGAATTCGTTCTATGGTCACAGGCTGTAAGCCGAGTATGTCCTGAACAATGCCTTTATTTACAGCTTGTTCCAACTTTTCACTGTTCTCCTGTTCTGTTTCCGCTAAGCCGTATACTATAATATTGGACCTTCTACTCTGGTTTTCCAGGTCGTCCATTCGTTTTTCCAAATTTTTGGTAATCAGATGCATGTCTTCTATTTGTTTTACGCATGAAGTTATCTTCGGTTCAAGGCGCGACAGGGCATCTAACTTTTTATCCATATCAGCAAGCCGCCCCTCTTTAATTTCTTTGATATCGACGGCAACTTCCTTCAACTGCTTTGCGATTTGTGCTAGATCAGGTCCCGGATTACTTTCAATATCTCCTGCTAGCAAAAGAAGCTTTCTTAAAAATAGCAACACACTCGCAAATGCACAGCAAAGCCGAGGGCACGGCAGCACCAGCAAAAATGGGTCACCAGAACGTATACAGTAATCGTATTGTCTTCTTACCTGCACGATGAAGACAAACGGGTTAGTGACCGTCATTTCGCCGGTGCCGCCGTGCCCAATGGACGCACTGCGAGGAGGCAGGCTACTTATAGGCGCACTGTGAGGCGGCGCTGGGTGCTGGTGACGTAGATCATCACACGTGGTCCTGGTCACGGATCTGGGCTGGCAGTCCCAAGGCGCCGGGCATGTTATCTCCGTCACGTGGAAGTTGACGAAGCTTGTGTCCGGCGCGTACCCGGGCAATCGTGCTGGCATAGCACGTACATCACCCACGGATGCAAGAAGACCGATGGACAACTGCACGATGAAGACAAACGGGTTAGTGACCGTCATTTCGCCGGTGCCGCCGTGCCCAATGGACGCACTGCGAGGAGGCAGGCTACTTATAGGCGCACTGTGAGGCGGCGCTGGGTGCTGGTGACGTAGATCATCACACGTGGTCCTGGTCACGGATCTGGGCTGGCAGTCCCAAGGCGCCGGGCATGTTATCTCCGTCACGTGGAAGTTGACGAAGCTTGTGTCCGGCGCGTACCCGGGCAATCGTGCTGGCATAGCACGTACATCACCCACGGATGCAAGAAGACCGATGGACAACTGCACGATGAAGACAAACGGGTTAGTGACCGTCATTTCGCCGGTGCCGCCGTGCCCAATGGACGCACTGCGAGGAGGCAGGCTACTTATAGGCGCACTGTGAGGCGGCGCTGGGTGCTGGTGACGTAGATCATCACACGTGGTCCTGGTCACGGATCTGGGCTGGCAGTCCCAAGGCGCCGGGCATGTTATCTCCGTCACGTGGAAGTTGACGAAGCTTGTGTCTGGCGCGTACCCGGGCAATCGTGCTGGCATAGCACGTACATCACCCACGGATGCAAGAAGACCGATGGACAACTGCACGATGAAGACAAACGGGTTAGTGACCGTCATTTCGCCGGTGCCGCCGTGCCCAATCGGCACGGCGGCACCGGCGAAATATATATGGGCTTTCTGCTCCTTGATCTGAGGATTTCGACGCTCAGTGATTTTCTTAAGCTCTGTCACTTCGTTTGTGTCCCTTTGCCTATTCGTTTTAAGAGGTTGGGTGGGGGTGAGGGGTGGGGATTCGGTTTCACTGGTTCGCGCGACGGGAGACCTGCTGGTCCAGCCAACCTTCTTTTCGGCAATCCCTCGGTGCTCGGTTGACTCGTTCCGGGGCTTCGAACCGGCCCTGGAGCTCGATCTGGCCCGGCAGCACAAGCAAGTCCGGGGTTTCGAAGCGGCCCGGGACACCAAGGCGGTCCTATGCGTCGTCTCACAGCGGGGGTTGCCACCGCCTTTGCCGCCCTTCAATCTTGGCATCGATTGGGAGTGGCTCTGGCAGCCGTTTCCGCCGCCCCTGTTGTTTCTGCTGCAGTGAGGCGTTTGTGACCGGTCTCGTTGTTAGGAGGCGCTACGGCGGGGTCCACCAGCAGGGCCTCTCTTTTCTCGGTTATCTTTCTTGGTGTCGTATTGCTTCTACGCTCGGCGCTGCTCCCAGCGTCACTGGCGGACAATATAGGGCATCTTAAAGCGGGCCTCGCTGGCCCTTGCCGCGGTTAAGTGATTGCCTGCGCACAGGCCACACTTTGCGATGCAATTGTGGTTTTCAGGAGGTTAGAGATTCCTCATCCGCAGCAGAGCTTGTTCAAATCATCCGGGCACACCTCCATTCTGTGACCCGCTCTTCCACACAAATAGCATACGTCGATTTGTTGTTTGTGCAACGTGCACTCTGTAAGCAGGTTGGCGTATCTCAAGTAGTTGGGTACTTTGAACCCTTCGAAAGCAATGACGACTGATCGGGTCTCACCCATACGGATTTGCAGTAGGGTCGTTGGGTTATGCTTCTGCACAACGTTGGCCTGAATTTTTTGGGCCTTGTCCTCGAGTGGGATGCCCCTTATGACGCCCTTCACGCCGCTGTGGGGGCCACTTCGTAAGTACTAACTTCGTGCGCTGTGGCACGTATATCAATTGTTCCAACAGCAGCGTAGTGGTTGGCGTGCTCTCTTTTAGAAGTGCTCACCACGACGATATTATGCTGGAGGTTGAGGCACACGACGTCTTAGTTTGCTTCATTTGCGGGGATCTGTGCCGCCGCCGCGATCGCACGACTTAGTTTAACGCGGGTCACATCACTCACGTGGAGCCCACCTCTCGGTCGCCACACGATCTTTATGTCGCCGCACGGCAAATCTGGCTTGCGCAAGCCCTTCAACAATTTGCCCCTTTTTAAGCGATTCGCCCTTGAGGTACGTTATCGCTGCCTGTGGCGCCATCGTCGAGGTGGTTGCCCCGGCTGTTGATATCATGCGTGGCCTCCGCGCCCTCTTGGCTTGCTCAAAGTGCAGGGTTTAGGCTTCGCTTGTCCGCGCCTTTAAGCCTGACTCTCCCGCCGGCAGTTTTCCAGTCTTGCGATCTTGTGCACTCGTCCGGTGAAATTTCGTATCCGTCCACTTCCACGCACATAGCGGTAGTCATTTGAGGGCAATGTTCACTGGCGTATTCACTGAAAGTTCGATTTTGACTAGCGTCTTCGCCGAAGTTTGCGCTAGGCCTACTGCTTCTCCGTCCGAAGCCGAAGTCAACGTTAGGCCCAGGAATGGGCGCTGCTCGCAGGCACTGAAAAGTCTTTTAAATTCAGTCAAAGTGGTCCCCTACCTCAGAATTTTGGTTCCTGGAGGTTCACACGACTTCATACATCCGACCAATGTATGTTGATGAAGGTGCGACTCAATAAATCGGCGAAATTAGTGAAAAAGAATGGAGCAAAACAAACGCACGGCTATGCTCGACGCCAAGTGGCGTGTCCTCCCCTAAAGTATTCGAAACACGACGGCCTGATGGCAGCGTAGGCAAAATTGCTTCCTAGTCGTCACTATCTTGCTCATCGTTCCTGTTACCTTGACTTACCGCAGCCGCTTATACCACCCCTGGGGAGCACATGATAAACACGTTCCCACCCTTCGGCCGCCGGAGCTGGCATAAGAGTCACTGGTAAAGGGTGATATTGAAACTGCAATGTTAGGCTGACAATCATGTTTCAGATCTTTTGAAACTGATGACTGCATATGACCTTCCATGAAACTAGAAAACCTGAATTGCTAAATCAATGCAGGTAAAGCAGCTTTCACAAAAAAATGGCCCCGTATCTACATGTTTCACGGCGAATTTTGTCGAAAGACGACAGTATTCCACGTGGAGAGAGAGAACAAAATGTTTATTTGAGGTTCTGTGCGAGAAAATTGGTGAATCGTATTGTTGGAGAGTCTCTTTCCCTGCAGCGAAGGCTGCGACTGATCCACAGAGCTGAACTAATGCGTCGTACCAGTGGAGCCCTAGAATAGGGGCACCACATTGCCAGACAGACTTCGCTCTTCACCCTGTATATTCCTCGGGGCGCTAGAGTTCTAGCCTGTCTCGATTATGTACGAAATAAAGTTTTGTACTACTACTACTACGAAGCCAAACGAGTGCATCGAGGCACTTTAGGCACGAGTGCTCTCTGGCAAATATCTTCAAAAACGAAGAAAAGCGTGCGCACCCACAGAAAAAGATGCGCGCCTGTCTTGGACGCAATAAGGTGTAGAACACAAAGTGACGGGCAGGTGCCACCAGCGCGTCGTCTCAGCAAAGCGTTGGAAACCCTTGCCTTTTGAGCATCACATTGCATTGTCAGTGCGGCGTGATTAACGTTACGGTCCTTAGAATGACTTATGTGTGCCTTCTCTAGTGTAAAGACACACACACGCAAAATATTGACGTGTTGTTATGGTGCCTCACGGAAGCGCAATAATTGTTTTTTACTTGACAATCGCACATGTAGGAACGCTAAAACTTGAGCAATACTGGTGGGCACTGCGTACGGGGCTGGCCGTTTGGGGTATCACTTGGTGCCATTTAGGATATCTTTACGGCAGAGAAACAAACAACTACAGAAAGACAGACGGAAATTTCTGCGTCTAAGTACCTCAACAAAGACTATCGTTTCTAAAAAGCTTTCTTCCCGCATTCAATCGGGCAAATCGAGGAGCAGCCAATCTAGAGAAGGGGGTGGAGCGTAGCTATGTAAGGGCACACAAAGCCAAGGAAGGAGCATAGTATGGTATGACAAAGGGGTCGGAAGGAAAAGTGGAAAAAGAGGGAATGTATTCGAGGTTGAGAAGGAGGGCAAGACAAATGAGTGATATTCAAGGAGGATAAAACAACGCTGGACTGCAAATGAATGCCCAGGAGTGAAGGCCTGCCTATATCAATATGGCGGCTGTGGCGCCCTTTTAACTAGGGGCGTTACACTCTATTATAATTAGGCGATTAAGAACAGAGCGTTCCTCTTAACGCCCAACGAGTTTAATGTAGAAACCTTTTCGGGTCACATAGTGCTCCAAGTGTGACTTAGTGTTAAAAGTTTGTCATAGTAAACCTCTAATTGGAGGCAAAGTTCTTTGTAGATTTATTCACCCGGACTCGTTTCTGAGTCTTATTTCGTCGGGGGCAACTATTTGTTAATGTAGAAACAACGTACCATTAACATTAACACATCAAAGCCACTCGATCTTGAAGTGGGCACTACCAAAAAGTGGCAGCATATTCACGGAGTGCATTGTGGAAAGTGGGGCGAAGTATCCGTCCGTTTATTCGTTCTTGCTTCCGTCCGTCCATGCGTACGTCTGTGTGACCGTCCGTGAGTCCATTCGCCCATCCGTGCGTGCATATGTTCATGCCTCCGCACGTCCATCTGTGCGTCCGTCCATGCGTAGGTCCATGCATCCGCCCCTGCGTCCGTCCATGCGTCCATCCGTCGATGCAACCATCCGTGAATCCGTCCATGCATCTGTCTGTGTGTCCGTTCGTCCATCTATTCAACGCTCCAAGTACCACCATCTCGCAACTTTTCATCATATATTCCCAATATAAAAGCACCGCCATCCAGCGGACATTTCAAGGACTAAACGAGATGTGGCACGCGCACACTTTCTTACGGCTTGCGCTTCATGTCTACTTCCCACCTTTAATCACCTCGACTTTATGGTATATACTAGTTCACTGTATTCATGGCACTGCGGCCCAACGCTCGCTAAACTTTTCTAAAACCAAGGAAGCTACGCCTGGCGAGTACAGTGTAGAAACCCTTTCTTGTCAGAAAGTGCAAAATGTACATGCCAATGGCTGCTAATGGGGAACGAGAGACAGGAGAATTCGGCTTTTACTTTCTTGCGGCTTGCGCTTCGTACCTATTTCCCACATTTAACCACCTTGTTCTCATGGCATAAACAGCTTCACTGTATTCGTGGCACTGCGGCTCAATGCTCGCTAAAGCTTTCTAAAATTGGGGACGGTTACGCCCAGCCTGTATAACGTAGCAACCCTGTCTTGTCAGACAGTTCTCAATGTACATGCAAATGAATGTTAAGGGGCAATGAAGCACAGGAGAATTCGGCTTTTAGTGAACGCGCACGCTGCAAATTTTTTATTGTTCAACAATGCACAGGAGAAATTTCCCACCGGAACCACCTTGCAGGTCAAAACGTAAGACTTGTTACACACTATGGCTACGACTACGACTAAGACTACGAGGGACGAACGAGTGCCGCTATAAGGAGCTTTGCCCCTAAAATAGCATGTTTCCGCCATCTTGGCAGTGGCAAAAAGCTTACTTCACTTCTGCTGGCAAGGCACTGCGAGAGCACCGGCTCAAGCATTTTTTTAAACCCTCCTTAGTGAGGCCGACGAGGAGCACTCATAAATATAAAGTACGGGAGGAAAGAATGAGTGGGCAGAGACTAGGATGGTCTTGTATATTACAGGATAGGGAGGGGTTGCGAAAAAAACACAGTTTCGGCATGAGGGCGAAGCAATGATGGTGATGGCAAAAAACTAATATGCCACATAAAGAACGACAAGCCGCTCAATATTTTCGGCACACCTCTAAAACATGAAGAAGGACGCTAGAAAAGCACGCTTACGTATACACTGCACGAGTGTGAACGACCGTCATAGCTGTTACATGTTTGTATTTGAGGAACACGCTGAAAATGTAACAATGCAAAAGCCGATGCATTTTGATTTTTTTATTTTTATTTTAAACTGTGGCACGTGGAATGATCCCTCTGTGTATACACGCGGGGGCGTCTGACACCTAGTGTATCTAAAGCCATGCCGAAAGTTCTTTTATATTTTACTCTTCTAAATAATGAGTCACACAGAAAGTAGCCACTTTAAGATGCGGAGCATCTCTTGCTCGAGTCTATCTCCCGTGGCGTCGGTGTCAGCGACTGCTATCACACCACGCATGCGCAACACTCCTCTTTCCCTCTATCCATCAAATTGCCGTTATGCTCTCCACTTTTCCCCTACCACCTGCTTGCGCTTCTTCTGCGTTCTCGCTTCTGCTCTCGCGGCGCATGCGCTGCTCTCCTCATCCATTCTCCTCTCCTTCAAGTGTGAATAGAAAGCGTGTACGCAGGCGCACCCTTTTCACCTACTCTCCAACACCCCACCCACCTGTACGCTCACAAAGCTGACGCAGGCAGCGTGTGCTAGTCGGCGCTTGATGCCCCCCCCCCCCCCCCCCCCCCCCCCATAGAGTTTCCTGAATATAGACAAGAGAACGCCTATCTCACATCCAGTTGCCTCTAACGGTATACTCTCGCTCCCAGAGACGCCATAATTTGTTTTGAACTGCCAAGGCGTGCCTCGCTATCATGGCATGCAATGGTTCTGGGAGTTTAAAATACGAAAAAGCGCCTGTTCGCGCTGCACCCGCTTATAAAATGTCATCTGGGTTACACTGCGCGTTCATCGGATGCGACAAAAACCAGCGCATGAGGAAGAGACTGCTGAGCAATGCCTGTGAAGTTCACAGCGCATCGCGGGAATCATGCCAGTGCCGGGTTATGCGATTTATTTATTTATTTATTTATTTATGTATTTATTTATTTATTTATTTATTTATTATACCCTCAGGGCCAGAGGCATTACAGAGGGGAGTGGTACAGAACAAAGGCATAACATGAGGTAGCATGGTTACAAAAAACGTTGTGTACATAAAAAGGAAAAGGAAAGACAAAACAAATTAGTATTATCGCAACAATGTGGTCACACAAACACAGATTAAACATCAGATATTTCTGCATATACAATATTGGCTAAGGCAGCACGGAACAGTTGGTTATCGGTGATACCCGCAATTTCAGCGGGAAGGTGGTTCCATTCCCGGGACGAACGGGGCAAGAATGACTGAGTGGCAGATTTTGTATGATAATAGTTAATGCCAACCTTGTGACGGTGGTCAATGCGATGGGAAATGTATAGTGGTTGGGGTAAGAGTTCATTGCGCAGGAAGGAATGATAATATATTTTATGTAGCATGGTTAACCGAAAAAGTTTCCTGCGTGATGATAAAGAGGGAAGGGAAAGGCTGCTTTTCATTGAAGATATGCTGGCAGTACGGTTATAGTTTGACAGGATAAAGCGAGCGGAATTATTTTGAACAAGCTCGAGAGAAGCGATTAGATTTTTTTGGCTTGGATCCCATACTGATGCTGCGTACTCTAACTTGGGGCGTATTAAGGATTTGTAAAGCGATAATTTTAGTGACGATGGGGCTCTAGAAAAATTGCGGCGTAAATACCCTAACATGCTATTAGCGTTGTTGATGATATGTTCAATATGTGTTGACCAGCTAAGATTAGTTGTAATGTGCACTCCAAGGTACTTATATGATGTAACTAGTTCTAAAGCTATGTTGTTTAGGTAATAAGTTGACTGATGCTTGGGGTTGCGGGATACATGCATAACCTTACATTTGTTAATGTTTAATTCCATCAGCCAAGTTTGGCACCAGTTAGAAACAGCGGTTAGACCAGACTGAAGGATTCTAATGTCGTCACTATTATTAATCTTACGAAATATCACACAGTCGTCTGCAAACAAATGAATATTAGAGCACAATTTTGAAGGGAGGTCATTAATATAAATAAGAAATAGAAGGGGCCCTAGGACGGATTCTTGTGGGACCCCAGAGCGCACTTCGCTGAAAGAAGAGTTAAAGCCATTAGCGTGAACAAATTGGGTGCGGCGGGTAAGAAATGATTCAATCCATTGTAGCACGTTTCTATCAAGGTTGAGGTTACTTAGTTTGTGAAGTAGAAGTTGGTGACAGACCTTATCGAATGCTTTAGAAAAATCTAAATAAATGCAGTCTGCTTGAGACGAACTGTCCAGGATAGTGTGCAGTTTTTCAGTGAAGGTTATGAGCTGTGTTTCACAGGAGTATGTTTTAGGAAACCCGTGTTGCGCAGGAGTGAAAAAAAGAGTTTGATTGGAGGAAATTTACAAGATTTGTGAATAATACATGTTCTAGAAGCTTGCAGCAGGTGCTAGTAAGGGAAATGGGGCGATAGTTAGTAGGAGAACATTTATTTCCGGATTTATAGATAGGAACCACCTTCCCGATTTTCCATTGAAGAGGTAGCGTAGATTGATCGAGTGATTGCTGAAAAATTTTTGCCAAGATGATTGAGCTAGTTGCAGATGTATTTTTCAAAAATTTAGCGTCAACGCTGTCATAACCAGGTGAAGAATGAAACTTCAAATTGCTTATAAGGGTGGCAATACCAGGAGCGTCCATGTTCACTGGTGGCATTTGGACGTAATTGCAATAAGGTAGGTGTGGCAAAGAGCTGTTGGATTTATGCGAAAAATTGTTTACAAATGTTTCATCAAGGACACCAGCACATTCACTTTCAGAAATATAATCACCATACATATCTAGGAGAGAGATGGAATCATTAGACGTCGGGTTAATAGTGCGCCAAAATTGTTTCACATTTGATTTTAGCATGGAAGGTAATACATTCGACATGAAATTTTCTTTAGCATTTCACACATTTCCGTCTACAACAATAACGCTGAACTCCACCGCCTTAGGATATAATGAAAATCGGCTGGAAAAACTAGGAGCCCAGTAAAGGTGTTCGAGTAAGTATACTTATTGTGTTTATTTAAGCGCGACGCCAGCTGATCCACTTTACAGCGGTGATTTGCGTGCAGTATGCCTCGAGTATGCGGTACCAAATCATTCCCGTACTCTTTCTGAGGCCGTAATCCAAAAATAGTATATAGTATGACTCACGCTTGGATGCACGTACCGCGCTCGTTTAGTACAACTACTCTCGCGATGCAAAGAGACTTTGTGAACGGCGCAGAAAGCATGGCTTTGGCCCCGGTCGAACTGCGACATGCATTGAGTGGCACTAGGGGAAACTGTTTTCGGCCGGCGTCACTGTAGCATTTTGAAATATTGTTCTGGCTGGCACTTTTGCACTGTCTGTTTGTTCCGAGTGCCCGGCAGGACTGGATAAACTCATGCGCTGCAGATGCGGTTCAGCGCTCTGTTCTCGTTTCTTCTATCACCTCCTGTCGTTCGCGCTTTAGGCGCTCTCTTCGTCTACAATGAGAGTAAGTTAGAGCCAGATTCTAGCTCTACGTTGACGCTGCCTTATAGCACACATTTTGCGTTGTCACAGCCAAGGCACGCCGCAGTTCGACTGAGTCGAAAGCAACGCTGTCCGCTGTTCGAGCTTCTTTCTGTCGGATAATACTACCCGATGCAGTTGCTTACGCTTTTTGCAATGCATGTGTTGCAGATATTCTGGACTGTCGAGGAACGTGTCCTCAACGTTTCCCTCGAAATCAGCACAAACGTACAGTAGAGAAACAGTGCGAAACATGCATACAGCTGGACTCAGGTTCTGAAGTTTTGCGTTTGATTTGCAGAGCCTCTGCTCGCGTGGCAGCTGAGGGAGTTGCTTCACCACGCTGGCAACAGATGGCGCGACACGCTTTTTCATAAGGCAGCAAGTACTGAGCGTTGGTCCAGTGTTTTGGTGTATACACTAGAGGTAACTCTGGTGCTAGTGTCTACGAGAGATGCAAAGCATGGCGCTTCAACGAACATGGGAATTATGGGTATGAGATAAATTTGCGTAGTCTTCGTACTTTACGTTTGTTACACCTTTGCGAGGCTTTACGCTGCTTTGTCAAGAAATAACAATAACCAAATGCTCGACAGCGACGATTCACCACCTTAATCTTTTAGGCTTACCACTTCAAATTGGGTCATGAAGTGATAACGGTTTCTTCTTTTCTTCGAAACAAAGCCAAAAACGCCGTAATAAATGAAGCCACAAGTGCGTTCGGCACCCGCAAGCGCGAAATGGAGGGAAGCCCATGTGGTCACTGAACGATTGCAGTGCCAGAGTCCCCTCTGTTTAATTTTGGGAAGCTCTATGCTATCCCCCCCCCCCCGCCGTGCTCCTCCTGTGCTTCTCTTTCTCCATCGGGCATTGCTCCTCGTGGTGTTTTCACCCCCATTGCACATGCTCGCCCCCTCCCCCTCTTTTCCTACGCTCCCGTAACTCTGACCTCGGAACGCCGGCGCAGGCAGTGTCTGCTAGTGAGTTTCTTGATTCGGAACACCGTCTGCTCGCGCGGCACAACCGTTCTTTTGCCACTCTGCATATATAGGCACAAGATCATGACCCCTAAGGTAGTACCGGTGGAAGATTTCTCTTGAGTGAAGCAGCCACACTACAGCATTGGCAAGTGCAAGCTATGTGGACCCCCGTCTGGGCGAAACCCGCCTGCTCGGAGGTATACACCACGGATATATGCCAATACCGCAAGAAGGCGCGCGACACACATCTTCTCTGCGAATGTGCGCCACCCCCAGGTAACCAAGAAAAAGCAATGCCAACTGCCACCAGCAGCAAAACCACCAGCTGGATGAGTTTTTGTTTGTACACACCATACACAGCTCTGTGAGAAACGTTGTCTGAAACACAGGAAATCACGTCACGCACGGGCCATTTTCATGTAGGACCATTCGTCGTAGAGGTCAATTCTGCTAAAACCATGCGTCTTCAACCTATAGGGGCTAAATTGATCGCCGAAAATGCGAGTTGAAATCTCTGCTGGAGCTGTAGTTAGTTATTTTATGAAAACTTTTAATGCAGCATGCTTTCTGTGTGCGTTTTTTTTTCACTTTTCTGTAAATCACTTCGCTTTTCAAATTATACGTTTACGCTCTGACAAACAGCCTTTTCGTAGCTCATCCACAACGGTGGGTATGCGCCATGCTTCAAGTACTTCCACATTGTCATCTCCTTCAACTTCATCAAGAACAAAAACAACGAAATGGGTGAGTAGGCGCAGCTGTTTCACTCTCAATACAGCATTAAATTAAGCTGCCAGAAAAAGAACAACCATGTTTCTCAGAACCTCCCGCTTTGCATAGCCTTGTTTTCGATCACGTATCGTGAGTTTTACTCACAAAAAATGGAATTTCAAAAAAGCAGTGCACTATCCATTTGTATCCTTATGCTGGAGTGACATCGCTCAAAGCTGAACTTCAGCCGTCGTTTTTTGAACAGATGGATAACAAATCATTGATTTCCTAGTGAGCGTAATGCATAAACAATTTTTTTGGCTTGCCTTTATCGCTCATCTGCGATTTTTGTCGAAGGAGAAGTGAGGCATCTGTGTCATTGCTTAGCTCGTAAAGCGGAAAGAAGAAATATACAAAACGACATTCGCGTGCATGCTGTGTGTGTCACCTGATTGCTTGTGTTGTTAGGGAACGGCTTACTGCTCTCCCATAGTTGAGTACTGAGTACTCAAAATTGTTAAACATTTTTTCTAAACACACTCCTCTATTACCAATATCAGAGTGCCATATGAGCGATATATATAGGCCATTGTGAAATAAATCCCATGCAGATTAATCCACTAACTTTGCGTCGCTTTGCACTAAACTCTTACATGGGATACATTGTTGCGAACTCTCGGTGCAAATGTAAGACCTAACAAAAGACATAGGAAGAACCTTTCCCGCCGAAAAGCTCCCAGTTTACTTTTATCAAGCAGGCCAAGGGGAAGCTCTTATATTACTATGGAATCGATAGTTACGTAAATGATGCATTAGCATGTCATTGTCGAGGCATTAGGCTGGAAAATCATCAATTGCAAAGGATAGTAACTACGAAGAAATCAATATATGCGGTATGTTGTCCTCTGAACAGCTCTTCACAAAATGCAGCATTATGCCACGACTTCAAAAAATCGATGAACTTGTGTATAAACTTATCGATAGAGTTTTCTTCTTCTTTCTGATATTCTCATTTTGTGCCAAAACATTATTCTTATGTAGCTCTTTTCAGTGAGATCTACCAAGCATCTCTGCGTAAGTATTCAAACAACGTGCTTTTTATGAATTTATAAATATGCAACCCTCTAAACAGGCTCCTAACATAAATCAAATTATTGTTTCTTGACGTTGCTTTGCGCTTCCGATTTTCTAGCCATCCCAAGTTTCTGCTTCATGCAAAGTTTTCTGAATTTTTCTTCCACTCACTCTGCAGTTTTGAACACACAATTTCAACTTAAAATAAGAAATAACGGAACGAAAGTGGGAGTTTGTCGACTATCCACTGAAAAAATATGTCTGTGCATGTAATAAAGGTTCTTTTATATTCTCTCTTTTCAGGTCCCTTCGACCAGAACAAACCGTTGCCTGGTCTGTTTGCTCAGATAGCTTTTCCTCTTGTACGCGTACACCCTTCATCCTAACTACTGAGTTTTCTGATAGGTGAAGCCTCACGAACTTGCTTAGCGAACCTTTGCTGAAAGACACCTACGTTTTTGCAATACAAAACGTATCAGTAATAAACAATTTTACTTCAGCGTCAGCGTGACAGCGGTGGCTAAGAGCGTTTCATTACGGTAATGCATACGTTCGCTGCTGAGTTCTATAATATAGTGGTTTAGCGTTTGCATGACTAAGTCATAACTGTGTGCTGTGCACAAGCGGAAGAGGCATGTGTTGAAAATTTCAAAACAGTAGAAGCAAAAGCTTTAGCCTTTATCACTGGATAGAGCAATTTGACAACGTTTTCAGTCATAACGAAATGAAATAAATATGAAACATGCTTGAACAGCGAACAGTTACTTCTTTCAGAAGCGTTTAGACCAAGCGTACATGTAGGATTCACTTCAGGCAAGGAATCACGTGAACATGTGTTTAATATACTAGTTTAGAAGAGTAAAGTTACTATCTGGCGTCACGTATGGTGAAGTGCGTAACGAGTGGGTCCTTGAATGCATCCATCCTACTACAAAAAGCTCAAGCATGATCCTTCATTGTCGTCAGCCGTAGCACAAGCAAAGTGCACGGAACGTCTTACAGGTGTATAGTGGAAGCACAATTCTCAGAAGAATCATGAACACTACAGAAATAGAGCACACTTGCCTACTTCTCGGATTACTATGCTGTGAGTACGATGCAAGTGTACTCGTAGTTATTTCTTCCAAAGTGTCTGAAAAAAAAAAAGGCTCTTGAAAGGTTACTCTTCCAGCTGCTAGTGTGCCTGTGCTATGTGTCTCATGGAGCCCTTGTGGTTACTTTGTTATGAGTGCAAAGATGAGTTCAAAATTTGCATTTTGGCATATGGTTTCACATTTGGCGTGTGCGAATATGTTCAATATATTTATGATACATAGCGCAGACAAGACAACAGAACTTTAAAGTATTTACAACGCTTATGTATTATACATTTTTTGAGTCGTGTGTGTCCTTTGTTCTGCTCATGGTGGGTGAAGTTTGCCGTGGAAGATGCGTATGTGGAATGTGTACATTCTGAAAAGCCTTTCTTTAGTATAACACTCATCCGCTGCGTGCAGACCAGACAGCCTACCGTGATTACCCGCCATCGGCACCGTTGTGGCCAATGTACTTCTACCCTCCATACCATCCGGACTACTACTGCTCAGCGCCAACACTTCCACAACCTACCATTGCTCCTGCTTTTGTTCCTGCTGCCTTCGTTCCTCCTGAAGCTACATTCCCTGCCAAGAATGAAGGTACGATGGCCTGGTTTTCTGGTCACTCATCCTATAAATTAGTGATGGTCAAAATTACGCTCAATAGGTTCTCAGTGTTCATAAAAGGCCAAGTGCATCTCACTACAGTTATCGACGTCCTTGGAAGTTGCTTTCAATCGATATGTGCTGAATTATGAAATTTATAATCTGTCTTCACATTTTTCATCTGATGTTATGTAGCCTATCTTTGGAATCTGGAGATAGGGAATCTTATCTTGGGCTGGCTGGTTCCACTTGATAACTGAGAACTTCCTTCTAGGCATAACAATGGCGTTGGAACCATTTTTTCACTTCCACCTAAAGAAACTTTGCACATTGAGCTGTGAATTATGCTGGCTGGCGTAGCTGAATATAAGGTTTTAAAAAGTACCATAGTCTCTGCGGCATTAAACTAAGACGACTGAATTGTTTTGCCTTCTCTTTCTGCTTAGTAGGTTATGGCACAGCTGGCAATCTGTTAGCAACTACGATGAACGCGAAACCGGTTCCCCATTCGTCATATGGCAATAAAGCGTTTATAGTCGAATTATGCGCAACACTGTTTGAAATAAATGTGTTTTTATAACGTTTCATGAAAACTATAGCGCCACTTCTTCTAAATATTTACGATCAACTCTGCAATAGGAACCACCATGGTCACACAGCGGATAAAATACCATGTTTTCGGACCAAGGAAATTGCATTTATATGAGAGCAAAATCCAAAAAAGAGCACCCTAGGATGTAGATTTGAGTGCATGTTAAAGGACCTCAGGTGGTCGAAATGTAATCCAGAGTCTGACACTACGGTGTGCTTCATAAACTTATCGTACGTGGTTTTGGCCCGTAAATCCACCGCAATTATTATTAACACTCTAATATGCGCTAATTATACTTTAAATTGTTGATTTTCAGCTCCACGTGGAGACAACGCGTAAGTGTGAGAAAATATACCAAGCAGAAGCGTTTATTAACGTAGTAAATAATCAATGACATTGTGCTGTGGTTCTGCTGTGTCATCAGTAACTACGCCAGTGCCGTTACTTGGCCAATTCGTCACTTGGCGTCATTGGTAACCAGACAACTTTGCCATTTCGAGCTTTTATCTCAGCCATGAGAAGCAACTTTTTTGCGCTGCCACAGCACAAAATTTTATTGGGATTCTAGGTTAGTTGTGGTAGCATCAGTAGTCACTGGAGGCGAGACCCACGTGGGTTCATGCTTGGCGAGCGGCATGGTCATCTGGGCCGTCGCTTGCTGACGCGTAGCGCGCCGCCCGGCCCGCGCTTAACTGATAAATACGTTGAACAATATACACACCACTCTTTCTAACAACACGACGAGTGCTTTATTTGCTGTTGGGGGTTGCCCTGAGGCGAAGCACGAAATTCAATCCCTAGACATCGGGAAAAAAAAAAAACGGGTTTTCGCACAAGGGCAGTACACAAAATGGGAAAGAGCAAGCACGTCGTAGCTGAAAATGGCGAGCTTTAACGCGCCATACGAAACCAGAACTAAGATGATGGCGAACTCGTCTGCTGAGGTATTAGGTGGGCTACATTCCGGCCATATCCAATGGCAACGTCAGACAACAAGGAAACACGTGCTTACCCTGCGCCACCTTAGAAGAGAAATATTCGAGCATGTGCACTTCTCAGTTCACGCTGAATCTCGCGGCTCCGAGATGGGTTACAGCGCCACCACGAGACCCGGTGGATGGTGAAAAGTGGCGCAACTTGCCGTGTCGTCTGAACGGGACATGAAAGGGATGAGCAGCAGCAGCGAAACACCCCCACATAGGCTTCAGGTATGCGTCTAGTCCCTACGAGTTTCAGACGTAAACATTGGCAAGACGACCTATAGATTTGGAGTATTGTGCACTACGTAACTTTATGATTTTCCAGTTTACATTGACGAACTGTGCAATAGAAATTGACATCACTGCTCTGCAAAACACAACATCATGGTACGCATAAAGCATGCTATATTGGTGCATTGCATAATGTATGTAAATTAAGATACTCCTTTTCTAATTACCAAAGCGAAAAGGTGATTGATTTGTGGGGTTTAACGTCCCAAAACCACCATATGATTATAAGAGACGCCGTAGTCGAGGGCTTCGGAAATTTCGACCACCTGGGGTTCTTTAACGTGCACCCAAATCTGAGCACACGGGCCTACAACATTTCCGCCTCCATCGGAAATGCAGCCGCCGCAGCCGGGATTCGAACCCGCGACCTGCGGGTCAGCAGCTGAGTACCCTAGCCACTAGACCACCGCGGCGGGGTCAAAGCGAAATGGCCCCGAAAAGTGTCAAGTTACAAACACGCCTATAAGTTTTATCATGAATTGGTTCACTAACGTATGCTTTCACAAACGTAGACAAACGGATGGTTCACAAACGTAGATTAAAAGTTTGCTTATGGGCATTTATGCGCAACCGCAAATCAGTGCAAATCAGTGCATTTATGAGTCATTCAAAGCAAATCTTTCAATGTATACTACACCTTTCTTCATGAACGAAAACATTTCTGCATGGGTTACGCAAGCTATAGTGCATTAAAAGTTAATTATAAATAGAAGACTTGCCCCACAATTGAAGTGCTCCTGCCATTCACTCATGTCAAGGCAGTTTTTGTGGATATGCAATTAAACATTGTGTACATTTCTCCTAATAATGCATTGTCGCCCATACTAGGCAATAAAAGCTTGTGTTCGCTGCAAAAAAAAAGACATTAGGTTTTTTTGAGCAGTGATGTCTAAACATTGACTCAGGTTGCATCGGTATAGTTGAAGTTTTCTGTCAAAATGTAGCCATGCCAACATGTGTTTGTATGGCACAATCAGCTAATTGAAATGCACCTATTAGGCTTGACGCCGTGGAAATAAGATATTATTTTACGATAGCCGCATCATGTAGTACCTGAAACAGCTGTGTGTTCTTGCATAGTGGAGTACCTCGTGCTCTAAATGGTCGAGCATATCTTCTAAACACATGACCTGCATGCAAATGCGCTCTGGCTGTGGGTGAGGTTTATATTTCTTCGTAGGTGGTAGATTGCGCACCACCAGAGTTACCAACAAAGCTGTAGTAATGAGAGAAGAATTTCTCACTTGCGTCTGAGAAGACTGAAGAATAAATTTGTGCGCATTTCTTTATCAGGTCATCGTTGCCAGGGAAAGCACTGATTTGGGGGACGACCTTGGCCATAGCGGCGCTACTGATGTCCTCGGCGGTGCTCATATTTTGGAGGACAGAAGGTGAGCAATGAACTGGACTGAAGGCATTGTAAAGCCTTCGATGAGGCTAATAGATTTCACTTGGCATTCAATGCAAATATAATTTCACGATAACACCAATACCTAATCTCAGCTGGTCTGCGAATGACTGCGATGGCCCGTTCAATGCATGCATAAAGATGTTCAGTGTTCCATTGCACATGGAGCTCATCCTGTCTATTGCCCTCAAAGGAATAAGAGAGATTCCATATATGTGGCTGGTTTAGGTAGTGGCACCGTGTCAAAACCCGAATACAAACTATAAAGGAAGCAAAGGACTAATGCTCATTTATACCAAGCTTTACTTTTTGCAAAAAAGCATAATTTAATAAAAAATCAGCACGACTGTATTGCACTGCTGCGCACTTTGCGTTAAGGTATCTTAGTTCATCATCTTCTAATTACGAAGGTTATCAATAAAGATGCACTGACACAAAAGAAAGAGATAGCTGTTTGACCTTAAAAGCGCGAATGAAACAAGGATGAAGAAGTACACGCAGGACACGAGCTTTCACGGTAAGCGCCTGCCCAGTGGGTATCTGTTCTTCGTCCCAGTGTGTTTCTTTCGAGCTTCTGATAGATGAACTGTTTAAGACAAGGCCAAATGGCTGTGCTGACTTTTCCACTTCTGCAATTGGCTTTAATTTACGTCTATATTGTTACACTGCAGCTGAGGACACAAATATTGACACCGGCGTTTTCGTCTGGATTTATTTGCTCGTGTCACTATAGCCCACACGTGAACATCTGTAGATAAACAAAGTCATCCAAATGAAAGTGGTCTCCCAATTTCCGCTGCTATTTCATTTCTTCGCGTTGCGAAAACAGCGTGGAGACCAGAAAGAACGACTGAGCTGGAAATTGAGCTGGCAGTTCAGGCCATCCCGATCATCCAGCCGCAGCTGAAGCGTTCCGGTGCTCCTGAGAGAGGATCACTGCCACTGGTGGCACCCTCTTTTGGAGTCAGGGATGTCATGTCAGCCGGACCACCTTCACCAAGTTCCATCACTCGTGGAGAACGTGGCCCAGCCCTAAAAGCCATCGTAGTGAACAAAACCTCAACCAATGATCCCGACGAGAGAACAGCAGGATGATAAGCTGCACGACGACTGCAATGACGAGGGAATGGGTGCCGGGTAAAATACTCGCGTTAGATTTCTAGACAAATAGCATACCTACATTACGCTTCAGCCCTTATTAGGAGCCTCAAAAGTTGGTAATAAATTTATAATTTGTGTAGCGACGCACTTACACGAGAAATCTTCTGGAGCTCGGGCCCTCTAAGTAAGCTTTGGACCAACAGAAGCTTCACCCGTGTGGGGCGGACGCACCATTTTTTTCCTTTGTACTTTTTGTGTGTTCGACCTTTTTTGTGTGTGTGTTTCTACGTTTTTGTCGCTGGTTTCGCTTTCGTATAAAAACATGAAATTCAAGGCTCTGAGCGCGTGTTCTGTAATAAATTCCCACGAAAAATTTGAATTTATGGTTTGGTCCTTTATTCACAACTAGAACTTTTCTTGGTGGAATGATGATTGCTCGAGAGTCTATCGACTCATTCGACTCAGGCAGGCAGCATGGAAAATTCTATTGTACACTCAGTGCCCTGAAAATCGGAAGGATTACTAGTTCTGCACGTATGCTTTTAAACACAGAGTTGCCAAGTCAAAAGAAAATTACGACAGGGGAAAGTGCGAATATCTTTCTAAATTCAACAATGAGAGTACGTTATATAGCTACTTACGTTAAAACAAAAAAGATCCCGCAGTCAATCAATGCAGACTCTATCATTTTGTCTACTGAAGAAATAAAAGCTTCGTTAGAAGTAATTGGTAAGCGGTTGGAGCAACGTTTTTTTTTGTCAAATTTCACCACCTTCATCACATGCTGTAAGTGATGATGACTCGGAGAAGTTTCCGCGCATGAATTCCTGCAGGTGCTAGCTAACCTTTTATTAGTGTTTCCTGGCCTTAATGGAGGTACGTCAGTCATGTTGAAAATGATGTACAATGAGTCCGAGGAGGACCTATTGTATGTAATCAAAAACTAAATACGAACGGCATGGCTCCCGTTAGATTGTAAAGTATCAAAGGTAATGCCAATTTTAAAAATTCCGCGTAAAGGGTATGTATTCGATAACATTAGCCTCATTGCACTAACCTCAAACTTTGTAACATTCATTAAGAGAACCCTAAATGTTCGTAAAGCACATTTCAATATTGACAGAGAAATTCTGAATTCATCCCTAACTGGTTCAGGTCCAGATGTTGTATATGGCAGGCCCATATAGACCTTGGAAAGTCGAATAAAAGTAGCTAAGCCTGGCGCATAATATGCTGTGCCCGGCACTCTCAATATTGCAAAAACATCCGACAGCGTTGACCACTTAGAGTTAATTAGCTAGCTGCACAACGTTGGCTCTCCGAAGTATATACCATCATAGCTTTCAAAACGTTTACGTAATAGAGCGTTTTACTATTTTTAAACCCGCATCACGTCTTCTAGACATGTGCAAAGAAGTTTCCCGACAAAGGCAGTCTTTTCCCCGGTGTTAGTTCATATCTTGAGGAGCTCTAATCCACGGCCAAGGACGCCCACAAAAATTTGTGTGGACAACTTTGATTTTTTTTCATTACTGGATAACATTTAAAAGCTATTCGAAATATTTAATCTTACCTATCAGCCATAGAAAGGTGGGTTGATGGTTTTACACCTGCAGTTATCTGTCATGAAACGTTCTGTTTAAACATTTCTGCGTAAAGACCCTATTCACATCCCGCCCTCTTATCAACTTGATATCATTCCTCAAGCAGTGAATTTGAAATATCTTGTGGTGCTTTATGGCCAATACATGCCTTGCAAGATGCACATTGAATATACTTCAGCGAAAAGGCGTTGGGTAGTGGGTTGGCTAGATAAAATCAGTTATATTTGGGTAGGTATGCGGAGATATAGTCTTATATTTGTGCTTTGCATGTGTGTCCGCCAGGTGCTTGTGTTAGAGTGCGTGGTGCACGCTCAAAACACCTGCTTACAAAATACATCGTCTGGCAATCTTCTAAAGACAAGACTTCAGACTATGCTTAGGTGTCCCTAATTTTTGTAGCAATCAGCGTGTTCTATCTGGAAGGTAGGCTTTCCCCCCTTCCTACCTGCTTTAAAATATTAGCTATACAGTCACTTCTCAGGCTGTATGAGTCAATGGTAAGGTGGTTAGAAACAGTTTTTCTTGCCCGTCATGACTTGTTTTTTGGACAATACTGTCCGAGATTTAATGCGCCTCCAATTCTCAATATACAGCAATTTGTTGACAAAGTACACGTTGAAATAATGACGTACCTTCAATCAGTAACACAAACAACGCTGTTAAAATAGAGTTTGATTATATATTCCCGAAAAATTCACAATTGATGCCACCCTGTTGTTTTGAAGCTATATTAGGAAATCGCCTGCTGCATGCGCCAATACACGCAGTTGTAGCCTCTGATGCTTCACAATGTGAAGAAAATTGTGTTATTGGCATTTTTTCTCTAGTCTAGATTGTTCTTTTCTCTTCACCTTCCATATTTTGTGCCCATTTTTGAAGCAGAGTTTTTCGCAATAAATCTGGCTCTCCGTTAAATACCAGCCGCATAAGTTCGACAGTAAATTTTACGCATTAACTATCAGTATGTGCCCTCCTTACTGTAAACGACAACTCGCATCATCTGGGTGCTTTCAAAGCCTTAGTTTCTCCACTTATCAGTCTGATAAAATTGGTCTGAATTTCCGGACATGAAGGTTTATTTATCAATGAAATGGCAATTGCGCTGACAAAGTCATCCTTAAATGGGCCTGACATTGAGGTACCACCAGCATCCGAATTCATTATAGGCGCTAGATAAGAAGCAAACCGCTGTTAAATGAATTTTCTGGGCCTTCACTGACGACCACATCTAGGCACTTCGTGTATAGTTTGTCGGGCTGATGGGCCCTTGCAGCACGGCCGATGGAAGCAGGGTGAAGAGAGCACATGCGCAGTGCACATTCGCGGAACGAGTGTCAGTATTAAAATAAAAAAAAGGCCCCGTATCTGTGCGTTTCACTACAAATGTCGTCGAAAGAGGAGCCTTGCGTCTGAAGAGAGTGAAGAAAACGTTTATTTGATGTTCTGCGCGATAAAATCGGTGAATTGTATACCAGAGGTGCTGCGTTAGAGAGTCTCAATCCGTGCAAAGAAGGCGAACGAGCGCATCGAGGCACGTTAGACACGAGCGCTATCTGGCAGTTATCTTCGAAAACGCAGGAAGGCGTTTGAACCCGTGTTGGAGGCGATAAGGTGTAGAACGCAAAGTGAGGGGCAGGTGCCACCACCGTGTCATCTTAGCAAAGCGTTGAAAACACTTACCTTTTAGGGGCGAAGCTCCTTATAGCGGCACCCGTTCGTCCCTCGTAGCCGCTGTAGTATGTAACAAGTATAACATTTTTACCTTTAAGGTGGTGCCGGTGAGAGATTTCTTCTGTGCGCTGTTGAACAATAAAAATAGTGCTCAATGTACATTCTAATGGCTGCTTATGGGGAATGAGACAGGAGCATTCGGCTTTTAGTTAACGCGCTCGCTGTGATCTCTATTAGCAGCCATTTGCATATACATTGAGCACTATCTGACAAGAAAGAGTTGCTACGTTATATTCGCTGGGTGTAACCTCCTTAGTTTTAGAAAGGTTTAGCGCGCGTTGAGCCGCAGTGCCTTGAACACAGTGAACTAGTATATACCATCAACTCGAGCTGGCGAAAGGCGGGAGTAGACACGAAGCGCAAGCCGTAAGAGAGTGTGCGTGTGCCACCTCTCGTTTAGTCCTTGGAATGTCCGCTGGATGGCGGTGCTTCTATATGGGGAATATATGATGAAAAGATACGAGATGCTCGTACTTGGAGTTTTCAATAGATGGACGAACGGACACACAGACAGATGCATGGATGGACGCATGAAAGGACGCAGGGGCGGATGGATGAACGAACGCAGGGATAGACGCACGAACAGACGCACGCACGGATGGGCGGATGGACGCATGGACGGTCACACAGACAGATGCATGGACGGACGGAAGCAAGAACGAATGGACGGATGAATGCTTCGCCCCACTCTCCATCATTCACTCCGTGGATATGCTGCCAATTTTTTTTAACAGTGCGTTGCACTGTCAGCTCAGCGTGAGAAACGTTATGGTGTTTGTAATTACTTATGTATGCCTTTTCTAGTAAAAAGACACACATACAAAATATCGACGTGTTGTTACGGTACCTCAGGTATGTACAATGATTGCTTTTTATATGACAACCGTGCAAGTATGAATGTTGAAACTTGACCAATATTGGTGGGCGCTGCGGATGTGGTTGGCCGTTTGGAGTATCTTTTGGTGCCGTTAGTGGTATCGTTACGGTGGTCAAACAGACAAATGTACAGACAGACAGAGAGACAGACAGATGAAAATTTTTGCGTCAAAGTACCCCAAGAAAGACTATCATGTTTAAAAGTCACAGGGGGCGGAAAAGTGGCTGGCAGATAAGAAGGGATGCGAGATGAGTGCGGGGGCTTTTCGGGCGTCAGGTCAGCGTTGGGATGCGGTGTCGGTCACACTAGGCTGGATGAGGCTTTCTTCGTGCGTGCTAGAGGGGAGGCCACGCCCGTATGGGGGTGTCGGCTAACGCGAGGTGATGGCTTGTATTCTACTGCGAGTTGCGTGTGAGTTTCATTCCCTGCTGTTATGTTCTGACGCGACAGCGTTAGAGAGCTCGTGTCGCAGAAATTCCGCCGTCGGCGTCGGTACCGTTGGTTGTGAGCAGAACGTCGTCTGTGAGTGAAAGATCGAGAAAAAAGCATATAAAATAACGAAGATTTTTTTTTCATTGAGGATCAAACTCGGGTCGTTTGTGTGGCAAGGAGGTGTCTTTCCACAAAGCCACAATGTTACTTGCAACTGCTTTAGGAAAAAAACACTACATAAATACCTAATGGAAGGAGTCTCCTTAAAGCATTTTGTTCGACGGGTGTCACGACAAGAACGAGCCCATTTGGCGATTGGTAGGCGCATTTGGAAGACCATCAAACAACGTTCAAAAATGACTGGGATAGTGCAGCCATCATCGTTACAAGCACACAGGAACTTCCACGCAGCTCTAAAAATGGACAACTATGTCCTTCTCACAGAAAACGTGTCATGCCATTCCAGAGGCGTTGATCAAGCAAACAGCAAACGCTAGATAATGTGCTACCATCTATGAGGCATTGTGAGGCCCTTTAGCACCTCCGAAACGGCAAGCGCGTGGCGTGTATCTTGCAGGCTATCTGACTCCTGCTTTAGATCAAAAACCTATATGTACCATTGTCTGTGCACTTAGCGGTTGCACTTAGCGGTCGAAGGGCACACTAGGGGTGAAATTTCGCTATCACGTTCAACTCGTAAAGGCGAATCTTAAGGGTCCCCTAATTTTTCGCACTGGCTTTCCCGTGGTTGTTTCGCTGCATATGTTCCATTGACCGTCACTCGCGGGGATTGTTTGTTCCGGGTTTTTGGAGATCCTGTTCGCGTTGTGCCATGTGGAGCCGGTTCGGAAAGCTGTTTGTGAGTATTTTAAGTCATGCAATAAAGGCGGTTTTTGTTCCCTGCGTTGCTGGCTCATGCACTGTGAATTTCGGCTAACTGACCCGCTTGAGCGGAGATGGGGCCTTAATCTGGCGAAGGACATGGTTTTCTCATGTAGTTGACCTTCCTTTTGGTTCTTTCCAACATGGTTTTCTCAGTTTTCATCCTTTTCGTTGCCGTTCACTTTCGTATCACGAGAACCACACGAGAACTGTCCCGTCGCGCATCCCAAACGCGAAATTCTTTCCGCATTCCAATGCTCTTGCGTTCCGGTACAGCTACAGCTCGTGAAGGTGCAAACCCTACAGACTTGAAGTCTGATTTTATGCCCGACAAGGCGAAACAGGACGCACCCATGCACGATACGTCTCGTACCGACGATAAGCTGGCCACGTTGCTAGAACGCCAGGCTACACCAGCCGACAGTTTTCGATTACCACTGAAAGTGCCTACATACGAGAGACACACGGACAGGAAATCAGTCACTGACTTTTTGCAAGAGTTACAAGATTACCGTGACGCGCAGGCCATCACAAATGAGACTTTTCTGCTACGTGTTCTGCCCGTCACCCTGTCTGGTGCGGCCGCCCGTTGGCGTCGACGTGAGTCGTTCAAAATATGTTCCCACTTTGCGCAGGTATTCTGCGCCGAAATTCTTCCGCCCGTCTACGTCGTTAGCATAGAATAGGAACTGGGCAGCCGTACATAGGCTGAAGGTGAAAGCCTCCTAAATTACATACGGTCCTTACAAGAGCTTTACGACCGCGCAAACTTTTCAACATTTGAAGCGGAAAGAGTGATTCGGGAAGTGGGCCAGTCACATCCGCGTTTCCAGGTGTACTTGAGGGGTCGTTCATTCCCTTCACTCGACGTCCTCGCAAAAGCAGTGGGTGATAATCAGGCCACGATGTTGGTAAAATATTTCTAATAGCAAATTATGTCATAGTAAAATATGTCTTATTAAAATAGAAAATTGTGTCAAACTCGGGTAATGGGGGTCTCAATGACTGTACTGCCTTGTCAAGCTCCGCAGCAAAGAAGTGTGGCAGCTTGGGCTAGTTGGTATGGCATGACGATAGTCATGGCACGAGAACAATACGACGACACAAAGAAAAGAAGGTTATGAAGGACACAAGCACTAATAAAAAAATGTTTGTTGAAGCTGGACATACAGGGTGCCCGGTACGTGCCCTCTTGTCGGGGCCATTCACACCGACGAATTTTTCACACCCGTATGGCATGGCCGATAGAAGGGTGGTAACCTCCAAACAAGACTCTAACGTCCAGAGGGAGCTGCTTGGTGTGAATGCAGAAGGCAAAGGTGCGCGCACGGTAAATGGAGACTTCGATGAGGGTTACGAGGACTGAATGATGAAGAGAAACCCAGGAAAAGGAGCCTGAAAAACTAGAAATGTAACTTAGAAGTGTGGCAGCTTGGGCTAGTTGGTATGGCATGACGATAGTTATAGCGCGAGAACAAAACGATGATACAGAGACAAGAAGGACACGAAGGACACGAGCGCTCGTGTCCTTCGTGTCCTTCTTGTCTCTGTGTCGTCGTTTTGTTCTCGCGCTATAACTATCGTCCGTAGCTAACTTTTATTTCACAAAGAGCTGGTCTTGAAGCCTCTCCTAATGGTTCTTTTCGCAAAGTGAATCAGTCAACCAAACAACCTCATTTCCTGTAATAAAAGCTCTGTTTTACGCAAAGACACCTGAGGTCCCATGTTCCGCCTCCTTAGAATAGATTAAAGTGCGGACAACGTGCTTCTTGCGGGGTTTTGTTGCTTGGCCATAGTGACAGAAAGATTGCTGAAGCATCGCAGGAGTTTGGCAAAGGTTCAAAGAAGCTAGGTATTTAAATTAATCTTCCCAAGATTTCTTTTTTTTACTTTTTAAAATTTATATTTTAATTCAAATGCGCTCCTTCAGCACAGTATAATAGAGTTTATTATTCTATTACCAAATCCGCCCTGTTTCACTTTTTATTTTTCGTAATTTGAGCAACACTAACCTTAATTGAATAATTCCTTCATGAAAACTGTCCGGGATCTTGGCCGATCCCCCTGCGTAAGTGTGCCCTACCAACTAATGGAACTTGACTTAGTTTACCCAGCACCTCGAGCAATCTTGTCAAGTTTCTGTCACCATTCTTGCTTTATTGGAATCTTTAGAAAGCCTAGCTGAGCAGCAGCTCAAAGCCTCAGACAGACCTTTAAGTATTCTTTTCCTCGTGCTTCTCGCACAAGCAGATCATGTAGCAGTATTTGGCTTTCACGTTCCTTTCATTTTCCAATCTTTGATGAGAAGGTCAAAGCTGTTCTCGTGACAGTAACCATTATTGACTCCTCGGGCCTTTATTTGCATGACATTTATGCTGTTGTTTGCCCAATATCCTGTGTCGAAAAGCAGGTGTGCTAACGTTGACGTTAAGTCACCACGGAAGATGCTGAAGGCAGAGGTGCCTACTGAGCCGTTAACTATGTGGGAAAACCACGCTTCGGAGTTTAAAGGCACCAAATGAAGGAGACGCAAACGCCAGCCTCCATGGTAAAAGAGCGTGTTCTATTTCGGCTGGTCTCTTCCTCTTCCTCGTCGTTCTCCGTCTCTTGGTGCGCGCGCTATTCGCGCGGGAGGTTCAAACAATTTCCAACATCCTCCGCGCCCGAAAGTTCAATCGCCCAGCTCCAACGGGCATAAAAGTTGTACTGGCCTCGTAACTTCCGTACCTCCTGCCAAGACAATCTTGCAGGCTCTAACGTGATTATCACTTGATAAGTACACGTCAGTAACTCTACCAACTTTCCAAAAAGTTATGGGCACCTTGTCTTCCTTAATGACGACTACATCGTTAACCTTAAGCTGGTTGCAAGGCTGTACTCGCCTAATGTGTGCACTCCTCAAGCACAAGAGGTAGTCTTTATACCAACGCTTCCAAAAATCAGCCACTATTTGCTGCCTGTACTTCCAATGCTTTAAAGTATCGGAGCGAGTTCCCGACGTTTCAGCAGTATTAGCACTAGGCAGTGTAGTAGACTTCCTACCGGTTAGAAAGTGCGAAGGTGTAAGTACAGCTGGATCGGTAGCGTCAGCGGAGAGGTACGTTAATGGCCTAGAATTCACTACATTTTCTACTTCGGCAAGAATGGTCACAAGCTGCTCGAAATCAAAGCAACCTTTCCCTAGAATTTTCCGTAGGCAGCTTTTAACAGTGCGAATCATCCTCTCCCAAAATCCACCCCACCAAGGACTACGTTCTGCAATGAATTTCCAGGTAATGTGGTTATTAGAGCAAAAGTCCTGTACTTGGAAGTCTCTCAAAGCTCTGTACATCACTTTTAAGTCGCGACTGGCAGCATGAAAAGCTAGAGCATTGTCGGAATAAATAACACTAGGCAAGCCGCGTCGCGACACAAACCGACGGAAAGCCATTAAAAATGACCCCGCCGTCATATCGGAGCACAACTCCAAATGGATCGCCCGAACGACGGCACACGTAAAAATAACGATATAGGCCTTCACGGGACTGGTTCCTTTCACAAAAACGGGACCAGCAAAGTCAACACCCACAACTTGAAAAGGGTGTGATCTCTTAACCCTGTCGGTCGGCAGTGGTGCGGTAGGGGCTGTTGCAGGTTGGAGCTTGAATCTAGCACACACTTTGCACCTAGAGAGCACTTTTTTCACACACTGGCGGCCCTTAATCACCCAAAAACACTCGCGTAGCTCTGAAAGGGTATCGTTTACACCACTGTGCAGCAGGCGCCGGTGCGTGCGGTCGATGATGAGGTATGTGCAGCGGTGGTCAGCTGGTAGTAGAATCGGGCACCTCACGTATTCTGATGTTTTTACGTTGTCAAGCCGGGTCTTGATTCTTAAAATCCCATCATTGTCCAGGAATGGATGCAGATTACGAATTCGGGATGCCTTAGCTAATGGTTGGTTTTTTAACAATGAGGCGAGTTCTATACTAAAGGCTTCCGCTTGTGCATTCTTCATCCATGTAAACTCGCCTTCTTTTATCTCAGGGGCAGTGAATGGGCCCATCAGACGACGACTGGTGTGCACTCGACAATTGTGAATAAATCTTCGAATCCAAGCTGTGATTCTAACAACTCGTATCCAGCTGCTGTACTTGTCGAGCTCGAAAAGTGGCTCTGCTTGCGAGCATCGACAAGCCAAAACTGTTGTGTCTTCGTCGTTTGATCTACATAGTTCATCCGTTGACTCATGAGGACCAGCTTCACTTGCCGGCCACGTTTCTTGGGTACCAGATAGCCAGTCAGGCCCATGCCACCATAAATCGCTAGTACAAAGGTGATGCGCTGATATCCCTCTTGTAACTAAGTCGGCTGGGTTTGTCTTTCCAGAGCAATGTCTCCAGCGACTCGGGTCTGTGAGCCCTTGGATCTCAATTACCCTGTTACAAACGAAGGGCTTCCACTTGGTGGCTGTAGACTTGATCCAACTCAAGCAAACTTGGGAGTCGGTCCAGCAGAAGTATTCTATATTGTGTGTGGCAAAGTATCCACAAGTAGCTTAAGAAGTCGAGCTCCAAGAACCGCAGCGACGAGTTCCAGGCGTGGTAAAGTGAGACCCTTGATTGGAGCGACCCGAGACTTAGCGAGCAGCTGCTGGAGTCGAACCGCTCCGGTACTGTCTTCCACTCGTATGTATGCCACTACTCCGTAGGCACACGGGCTAGCGTCCGTGAATATATGCAGCTGGTGAGTGCTTTATCAGGGCTGCTGTTGTCTAGTTGATACCTCTTGGTTCTAAAGTCTTTGAGGTCTTGAAGTTCGACAGTCCACTTGTCCCACTCGATCTTCAATGTCTCGGGGAGAACGCTTTCCCAATCGAGTCCTTGCATCCATATCTTCTGAAAAAGTATTTTAACTCGAATGGTGAACGGTGCTAGCAGTCCCAAGGGGTCGAAAATTCGTGATGAAGCCTGAAGCACAGTTCGCTTGGTACAAAGTCCCGCTTTTAAGACTTTCGTCACAGAGTCAATTTTCACCGAAATGGTGTCGTCGGTGTAGTTCCAGGATAGCCCAAGAACCTTAGATTGTGTGACCTGCTCAGCTGACGTCTCTCCTGCTTGCTTGAGCTTCTCTCTTAACAGGTCGCAGTTTGTTGACCACTTCTGCATTTTCATTCCGGCCAGCTCCATTATGGCCTTCGTCTCTTCGTAGAGTTGTAGCGCTTCTTTTGTCGTTGAAGCTCCGAAAACTAGGTCATCGACGTAGAAGCTTGCCTTCAGTTTTGCGGCCGTTACTTGGTAAATTTGTTCAACGTGATCGAAATGGTATTTCAACGTTGCAGATAATAGGAAAGGGCTTGCGGAGGTGCCGAATGGAACTCTGGTCATTCGCATTTCTTGTATTTTTGGCAGTGGTCTGCCTGACATTGGTAGCCCTTCAAACCACAAGAAACGAAGAGCATCTCTGTCTTCTTCTCGAATGCTGATTTGTAGAAACGCCTTCTGCACGTCTGCTGTAATTCCGATGGCGAAAAGGCGAAACCGGATCAAAACCTTGAAAAGGTCAGCATTCAGATTAGGACCTTTTTCGAGTTGTTCGTTGAGAGAACAAGCTCCTGATGCATGCGATGATGCGTCGAAGACTACGCGAAGTCTCGTCGTCGTAGATGTTTCGCGGATTACCTCTCGATGCGGCATGTAGTATAGGTGCTGTGTACAATAAGGGGCATCTTCAACTTTTTCAGCATGACCGTCCACCTCATACTGCCTGATAGCCTTATCGTAGGCTCTCATGGCTTCGTCGTTTGGTGACAGCCGCTTGACGAGTCCATGGAGCCTCGAAAGGGCTACTTTGCGATTGTCGGCCATGTCGACGAGAGGTGATTTCCATGGCAACGCAACTTCATAGCGTCCTTTCCGAAGCCTGGTAGTGTTGTTGAATTCTTCCAAAATATCTGCGTTGCACTGAGACGTCGGCGTGTCGGCAATTCCGATAGCATCGAGGTCCCAAAATCTTTGTAATGGGAAGGCGATCTGGTCGTCTTCGTGGGAACCTGTTCGAAGAACACATACTTGGGTGCTTGCTTTGTTACTCGTGCTTCCACCACCAGATAAGGGGCCTTGGAGAGTCCAGCCCATCTTTGTGTTAATGGCGAGTAAGGCAGGGTTTTCTTCATCCCACCTCACTTCACTCGTGTTGGGCATCAACTTCCAAAGCTGGTCCGATCCAATGAGGACACTCACACCTGGCTCACAATCTACACTCGGGTAAACGACTGCGTCAGCCAGATGTTTCCCCTCCGCTGCGATGGCTTGAAGAAGACGACTCTGCCTTGGTGCTTCAATCATCTCCTCGCAAATAAAGGGCACCACTATGGCCTCAATGTCAATGGTTAGGTCGTCGTGCTGACTGCGGAGCGTGATCTTGACCATTTTGAATCGTCGGGTTGGGTCGCTCGCTCTACCAAACGCACTGATGGCGAGTTCGGTCTCGGCAACAGCAGGTAGACTTAGCTTGGAAGCGACGCTCTCAGTGACGAACGTTCGCTGGCTTCCGTTGTCGAGAACACCGCGTATATAGCAACAATGAGATGAAGTCGTTACCCAAGCTCGAAAAGTCTGGAGAAGAACATCATTGATGAGTCGGGGAACTGAAGCTCTCTGAGTGGAAACTTGCACCGTAGCATTCGGTTTCTTCTGAGCATTAGTCACTGATGGTGTTTCAGAACTACTAGCATTGCACATCGAGGAGGCGTGTCTGCGCTTGCATGCTTGGCAGTGCACTCTCCGCCGGCAATTGCGGACCAGATGTCCTTTTGACGTGCACCGGAAGCATCGACCGTCTGTTACAAGTTTGTTGCGCTTCTCGGCCAGAGTTATGTCACTCGTGCAGTCCTCTGTCTTGTGATCGGTAGCAGCGCAGAAAAAACAGGACGAGGGGGAAGATAGTGTCTTGTTTTGAAGAACGGATGCTGTAGGAGTCGCGGACTGCTTCTTGAATGATCTATTTAATACAGGTACGCTGTTGTTCGATGTCGTTGGCAAATTGTTCACTAAAGAACTCTTTTCTCGACATTCAACTTCGATGCGGAGAAATTTCATCAGCTGCTCAAGTTCCTGATCAGATGAAGCCTGGCTCGTTTCCGTCGTGTTCTCCATACTTTCTTTTTGAAGTATTCTACGACAATGTCAGCTGGTATGACTTTGAGCAGAACTTCATTCAGCATAGCCGCGTAGGATGACTCCGTGATTCCAAGACTACGCAGTCCCCTCCTGTTTAGTTGAACTGTGTCGAAAAGCTTGCGCAGAGCAGTGACATCACTCGCTAATTTCACTGGTTTGAGCGTGCGCAAATTTCCTAAGTACTTCTGCTCAATGACTTTCTTGTTTCCAAACCGACGTTTCAAAATTTCCAGCGCGTCATCGTAACAAGAATCTGTCACCTGAATACCGGCGACGGCCTGAGCTGCAGGTCCATCTAGAAGTGAGGCCAAGTAGTGAAACCGGTCTGTGTTGGACAGCCTTGGGTTCTCGTGCACGGAGTGCAGGAACATATCCCAAAAGGGTTGCCACTTGATCACGTTTCCATCGAAACGAAGAAGCTCCAGCTTGGGAAGTCGTGCGCCGAACTCACGTTGTGGAAGTCGTTCATGCTCGCTCGGTGCACCCTCACAGGTCCTTGCGCCCATGGCTGGAGTTGTAGACGACGCCGGCGTAGCAGAAGTCTTCAGAACTTCAATGTGGTGCTCGAGCAACGCCAGAGTACTGTTAGCGGCGTCATCGTATTGCATGACCACCTCATAGTCGTCTGCCGCCAGGTCGTCAGTGATCAGGGTTTCAACCTCGTTGTTCAAGGCTTTAAGTTCCACGTTGCTGGCGCGTAGGCGGCCGTGCAGCATTCGAAGTCCAGAAAGCTCGAACTCATTGGACTGGAGCACCTGGTTGACCTCGTTGATGATTCTCGTGTTCATCGATCGCCGCGAGGCCCGCTTGCTCTTCGCTCGCTCCATGTCGGTCTAGCTCGCAGCGCAGCTCACCCACACCAGGAATGAAAGGCTCGGGTCGTTGTAGGCTTGATTCCCGGGTTTCGGCACCAAAATCGGTGTGGGAAAACCACGCTTCGGAGTTTAAAGGCACCAAATGAAGGAGACGCAAACGCCAGCCTCCATGGTAAAAGAGCGTGTTCTATTTCGGCTGGTCTCTTCCTCTTCCTCGTCGTTCTCCGTCTCTTGGTGCGCGCGCTATTCGCGCGGGAGGTTCAAACAATTTCCAACAAACTACTCGAGCAAGCCAAGTGTCAGAGCTCGTAAATCACGCATGTTCGTCAAGATGTCAAGACTCGGGATGTTTCCAGGGAACTAAGTTCCGCTGCAGCAGTTTTCCAAGCAACTAACGTGCGGAAAACTGCTACAAACAGGGTGCCAACTATTAAGATTACTTTTCACAACCAAATGTAAATGATTTAAGGGCGAATGTTATACGTACTTCGTTCATTAGGACCCAGTGTACGTGTATCGTAATGGGTACGCTGGTGGGGAAAAACAGCTTGCCGCGGATGCGATACATTTTTCTTTCGCAATAAAATATGTGTGCAATTCAAAATTGTGTTTTCATTTCCCGTGTGTGGCCCCAGGAAGGTACTCGGGTAAAAGTAGTATATATATATATATATATATATATATATATATATATATATATATATATATATATATATATATATATATATATATATGTATATATATATATATGTGTATATATATGTACATATGTGTGTGTGTGTGTGTGTGTGTGTGAGACACACAATATGCCAAGGAATGTTTAACACACAATAATGCCAAGGAATGTATAAGGGCAGTTAGTAGAAACAATGTAATGTAAATAAGAAGAAAGAAAAGTGGGTGAAAAAGGAAAAAATAACCTACCGTGAGCAGGAATCGAACTTATGACCTTCGAATAACGCAAATACATCATCGAGTCACAACTTCCGATCACGTACCTCGTACCTTATTTGTGTCGGTGCCGATGCAGACGCTCGCTCGAACGCGTTATTCGAAGGTCGTAGGTTCGATTCCTGCTGACAGCAGGTTATTTTTTCATTTACTTTTCTTTCTTCTTATTTACATTACATTTGTTCTAATAACTTCCCCTATACATTCGTTGGCATTATTATCTGTTAGATGTCATTATTATTGTGTCAAAACATAGAAAAAACGAGCCCTTAGGTAGACACTTCTTCCTCTTTATATATATATCCAGGTAATTTACAATACAAGAACTCAATATAACGATTAGTTTTAACGCTTCGGCAAGCGGCTACAAATGACTGGTAGCTTCAAGTGAATATTTACATTTCACGGCAAATTTACCCTTTGATGGGTCCTCAAGCCAAAAAAGCGAGCGTCTGCATCGGGACCGACACAAATAAGGTACGAGGTACGTGATCGGAAGTTGTTACTTGATGATGTCTTTGCGTGACATCATTAACATTTCAGAAGTTACCAGAGAAAAACGTATACAATATAGGCAAATATAACTAACGCACATAGGTATTACGGGTTCACAAGAAAGTCATGTATTATACAAGTGAAAATCACCCATTTAGGCGTTCTTGTTTTCAGCCAGTAGGCCCTGAAAGGTAACACGTATTTTTATTTTTCGTGCTAATGAAAACATAAGCCAACAGTTACTGTATTTTTTGTCTTGATGGGTCATAATCTACCGATTGGTGGCACTTGCGTCACGAGTTTTGTTGAAGTGCATATTAGGACAGTCTCTGGAGGTGAGGATAATTTGTGTTTTGTTTTTGCAGAGTTCATTGAACTTTTTATCACATGCCGTATAAGATACGTGCGGGCCTTGTTTGTATACTTCTCTAAGTGCCGGGCCTTGCACGTGGACCTCACACCAGTAAGCAGCTGCAATAAAATTAGAGCGTTCAGTATATGAACAGATGCTACAAATATAATGGCTAAAACACTAGCTGACCGACAGGTACTTTTAGGCATACGGCAGCAATGTTTTACAAAATAGTGAATTGTTTTCATGAGATAGTAATAAAGAGACTGTTTCGTATACATTTCTATGCTGGTACCAGTGTCATATGTTCTAGAAGAATATCAGTGTAACGCATAAGGGTAAATGTAAGAGAATTTAATGAATAAAAATAAATAAATAACGAAAGGAAACTTCAGTTCACGTTGACTTAAGACATAGGCTTTTCTCATGGCGAGAATCTGTTCGTTCCAAAGAGGCCCACTATTGGTTTGAACTGCGTCTGAAAAGCACCCCGTACGGATATGACAAGTTAAGATAGGTCCCTCTAGCATGTTTGTATATGCGTGGGCAAACTGCAGATTGATTTCGGGCATCGAATTGCGAATCACACTTTCGTTTAGACATTTGAGGGACCGCATTTTACAGAGTGCTCAGACCAGAGGTCAGACATGTTTCTCCCTATCAAAAAAGCATTTTAAAGAGTGCCAACATGCTACACTGTAGAAGCCAAGAGAATTTAGGCGAGAAAAGTTCAAAGAAGAAAAGGGCAAGATATAAAGAGAAACATAAAGAGCATATGGTAATCATGATATGTACATATCAAAGCGCAATGATTGTGATGTAAGTTGCATTACAGAAAGAAATTATGGAATGCGTGTGTGAAAACGCAATGGTTATAATGTAAGTTGCATCATAATTGTCAATCGCGTCGCTTGAACTTTTGTTATGTATATGTGTTAATCTGAGAGTCGTTAGGGTGTGTCAATTCAAGCTTACATTTTGTGGGGAGTGATGCAAACGCGTTACTGCTTTCATGCGAAGTTTTTGCCTTTCGTCGCTTTCTCGAACTCTAAATACGTTTCTCCTTACCTTTTCATCCACTATTATACGTTATGAGGCTAGCCGTAGATGTAATTAAATTGTATATCTGACTCGTGACAGAAGACCACTCTGTATAACTACATCTTTTCTCCAGAGTTTTATAAGTACTACAAATTGCCAACAATACATAATACAGCCTTAAAGGCAGCACCAGCATATTATTCAGCAATTAGGAACTTTCGCGTTTATTTTCATGCACTCAAACCACCAGCAACGTATACACTCCACGTAACAATCACATGAGCGTAGCTCATCAGTTTGCAAAACGGGAGTGCGCAACTCGTCATTTCCCAAAAAACATCAATGTAGAAACGCTACCCCTCTAAATCAGCAAAACTCTGACATTGCGGTCGCTTTGAAGCCAAAAGTGTCAAAACTAAGAGAGACGGGAAAAAGTTAGGAAAGTATAAAAGCGTGACAAGTGATGTCATCAAGAGCACTAAGCTGGCCTAAGCTCGAAAAGTCAGCAGTTTAAAGCCATGGCGTTTCTTTAACAAATACAGAGTTTCAAACAATTAAGGGAAGGTCAGGTTAGTTACAATTAATGTGAAGTCGAAAACTGATAGGCGGTCAATTGGTATTCTAGAGTGCTAAAAAGTGCATTAGAACCCCCTACTGAGATATCGCGCATCAGCATAGCATGCAATGAATATTCCGTTGGAATGCTGATGCCGCACCATTGTCAATCTTATATTTACCCTAAAACACGTGATAAAGAAACGCGCGATGAAGGAATCAATAGGTGTAAGGTAGCAGCCCTCTCGACCAATGCCCCACCACGGTGGTCTAGTGGCTAAAGTACTCGGCTGCTGACCCGCAGGTCGTGGGATCGAATCCCGGCTGCCGTGGCTGCATTTTCGATGGAGGTGAAAATTTTGTAGGCCCGTGTGCTCAGATTTGGGTGCACTTTAAAGAACTGCAGGTGGTCGAAATTTCCGGAGCCCTTCACTGCGGCGTCTCTCTGTAATGTGCACATAGACGACCTAATAGTCTTCTCCAAAACAGAGGCTGAGCATCAGAACCATATGTATCACTTGTTAAACGCCCTAAGCTTGGTACATCTCTTGGTTAATTCTAAAAAGAGTGCATTCCTTCAATAAAAGATTACGTTTCTTTGACAAGTCTTCGACGGGAACACCAAAACACGAAACAAGAATCCGTCGAGAAGATGTCCGAGTTGAAGAAACCTTATGACGTTCATTCAGTGCGTGTGTTTTTGGGATTGGCAGGACGTTTCCGATCTTTCATAAAGGCTTTTGCTGACGAATGTGAGAGAGTTTACCGTGAATTGGTGCACAGAATTTATTCTGACCCTGTCCTACACCTACCAGACTTCACTTTTCTCTTTGAATTGAACACTAACGCCTCAGATTATGGGACTGGTGCAGTGTTGTATCAAAACTGTACTGAAGCATCCAGCCGAGAAAAGCGACACGTAGTAGCTTACTACAGTTACACGTTCAAGCCATCTGAAATTAACTACAACACTACGAAAAAGGAACCTTGCCACTCGAACTTTCCTTTCGAAGTAGTTCACTTAGATTTCGCACTAAATAAGAAACGGGAAGGAGTAAAATTTTTCTTCTGGCCATAGATGAATGCACGTGGATGGTCGCGGCATGAGCAGGAAAAGAAGATGCAAATAGCGTCATGACCCTGCTCGAAAGAGATGTTTAAGACTACGCGGTCAATCGTATGCGATAACGGCCCTGCGTTCAATGAGCGAAAAGCTAGCAAGTTGGCTCGGGATCAAAATATTGTCGCGAAACAACGGGAACAGAGCACAAGTACGCTTTGAGACATGGAAAGCAGCGTGTTCTCAACAGCTGAGCTGCAAGATTGTTTTCTTCGTTCTCAAGTCAAGCCAGAGGCCCACTACCTGGTGTCCGCTAAATCCCCCCATCATCTTTTTTATCCACATGTGGACACGGGTCATTTGCCTTTCTCTCAGAGCATCAACCCGATGCGAAGTCAATAATGCAGTTTTTTTAAGTCTCACGCAATCACTCGCTGACGCAAGGCTTCAGCGCACTACGTGAACGAGTTCAGGAAGGTGCTGGCGACGTTTTGTACTACACGAACTGTCGGGAACGACTTCGTAAGTGACGTCACTATGTTGTTGCAGCACTCGGTATGGCCCAAAGTATCTCCTCAAGAGCTTTTCTGAAAGTCCTCGTTTCGGTACCAGTGTCCAAACCCATACTTGTCGCCAGTTTGATAGACAATTGCTCTGCGGGGAGCATTGTAGCGGCCTACATCGTACTCTTGCTGCTGGTGGATTCGTAAACGTGCTAGTTGTATAGTTTTTCTGCGCGTTCCGTAAACGTGTTGGCGTCTGGATCGATGTCGTCACTTTTGTGCGGTAGCATCGCATCTAACATAGTTCGTACTTCTCGTCTATGAACGAGGCTGAACGGGGTCATGCGGATCGTTTCTTGCTTGGCCGTGTTGTACGCAAACATTATGTATGGCAAGATGTCATCCCAATTTTTGTGTTCAACGTCTACGTACATCGAAAGCATGTCTTCAATGGTTTTGTTCAGACGCTCTGTCAGCCCGTTGTTTGTGGGTGGTAGGCGGTGGTCTTACGATGCGTTGTTCCACTCAGCACCAGGACGTGATCCGAAAGAGCTGCCTTAAATGCGGTTCCTCTGTCTGTGATAACGACAGTTGGTGCACCATGCATCAGTAAAATATTATCGATGAAAAATCTTGCCACCTCCACTACTGTACCTCTCTGGATAGCCTTCATCTCGGCATAACGGGTCAGATATTCCGTCGCGACGATACCCCGCGGTTCCCTGCAGTAAAAGTAGGTAGTGGGCCCAAAATGTCCATGCCAATCTTGTAGAATGGAGCTGTTAGGACCTGCACGGGTCGCAGGAGGCCAGCTGGTTTAGTCGGTGGTGACTTGCGTCGCTGGTAGTCGAGACAGGTATGAACGTGGTGTTTCACGGCTTCGGTTAGTCTCGGCCAGTAATGACTTTGCTGTACTCTGGCCAACGTTCTTATGTAACTAAAATGGCCAGAGGTCACCTCGTTGTGGCATGCTTTGAGTACTTCGGTACGAAGGGCTGCTTGGATGACGAGCAGATAGGCGGATCCTGTCGACAAAAAGTTTCTTTTGTAGAGTACTCCACCCCGTAAACAAAACGATGACAACACTCTTGCGAAGACTCTTGGCGCCTTCTGACATCTGCCTTCCAAGTAGTTAATTAAGCCAAGCAACTGAGTGTCGTCACGTTGTTGCTGAGCATTGACGGTCGTGTCCAGGACACCGAGAAATGACGTTTACTCCTCCTCAGGTAAGGTAGCCGACTCAATGGGGGAACGGAACAGACAGTCAGCGTCCATATGTCGCTTGCCTGACTTGTGTACGACCGTCATGTCAAACTCTTGCAGTTTTAGGCTCTAATGCGCTAATCGGCTGGTGGGATCTTTTAGATTAGTTTACCTGCAAAGGGACTGATGGTCACTAATAAGTTTCAAGTGCCGGCCATACAAGTATGGGTGAAATTTCATTACACTCAATACTATGGCGAGGCATTCTTTCTCTGTTGTTGAATGTTAGCCTCTGTGCGTGTTAGTGTTCGGCTTGCGGAGGCGATCACTCTTTCTGTGTCCTGTTGTCTTTGCGCAAGCACAGCCCCCAAGACCTACATTGCTAGCGTCTGTGAAGCATCGTCGGGGCTTCTCCGTCGAAGTGGTCAAGCACCGGAGGCGTTTGAAGACGTTGACGCAGTTCATTAAAGGCAGCCTCCTGTTCTTTCCACTCAAAGGCAACGTCGTCTCTCGCGAGACGAGTTAGTGGCGACGCGATGCGGGCGAAGTCTGCGATAAACCGACGATATTAGGCACAAAGCCCAGGAAGCGTCTGAGAGCCTTTTTATTGGAGGGTACTGGGAACTGTGTGACGGCGGCAATTTTTCCAGGATGGAGCCGGACGCCTGTGTTGCTGACGACGTGACCGAGAAATTTAAGTTCGTGAAAACAGAAATGACGCTTTTCTGGTTTCAATGTTAGGCCAGCGGACCGTATGGCACGTAAAACAAGTTCCAGTCTTTTGAGATGCTCATCAAAAGGGGTCGAATACACTGTAACGTCGTCCAGATAGACTAGGCACGTCTTCCACTTTAATCCCGAAAGTACCGTGTCCATAAGCCTTTGAAAAGTCACCGGCGCGGAGCACAAACCGAAAGGCAAGACTTTAAATTCGTATAAACCATCTGGCGTCACAAAAGCGCTTTTTTCTAGGTCTATTGAGTCTACCTCGATCTGCCAGTATTCACTCCTCAAGTCCATGGAAGAAAGGTAGCGAGCGTGCCGAAGTCTATCAAGGGAGTCATCAATACGTGGGAGCGGGTACACATCTTTCTTGGTCACCCGATTCAGCTTCCTGTAGTCCATGCAAAAACGCAGGGTGTCGTCCTTTTTCTTTAATATCACTACAGGCGATGCCCAGGGGCTCTGTGATGGTTGATTGATGTCTTCTTCAAGCATTTTCGCAACTTTTTGCTGTATGGCTTCGCGTTCCTTTGAAGGTACACGATAAGGGTTCTGGTGGAGAGGTCTCACCATGTCCTCGGTGATTATTCGGCGCTTTGTCAAAGGTGTTCGACCAACTCGTGATGTCGTTAAAAAGCAGTCGCGGAATTCAGCTAGCAGGTGAAGAAGTGTCTGTCGCTCGTCTTTTCACAGAGTGGCGCCAACGTCAAGAACGGGTTCTGGTTCTTAATTAGGCGCTTCGTCCAATACCGACAAACATAATATGCTTCGCATTTCTACAATATTGTCGTACAAAGCGATAGCTGTGCCCTTCGGAAGGTGCCGGCGCTCAGAACTAAAGTTGGTCAGAAGTAAATTCGTGTGTCCACCAGTGAGACGGACGATACCTCGCGCGACCAAAATACCATGGCTAAATAGCAGCGAGCCAATTTGGTCAGCAATGCCTTCGCATCAAATGCTTCGTGCCCTTCCACCGAAACAAGAGTGCACGACCATGGCGGGACGACCACATCATCTTCAATTATACGTAGAGTGTTACGTATTGCGTCTGAACAGCCAACTAAACCAAGGCTGCTGCGGAACGTAATTGAACGGTCCGAGATGTTGATGATGGCACCATATTCTCTTAACAAGACCATCCGTATGATAAAGGTCCTTGCAACATGAGGCGAGGATGACGAACGTCGCCACGAAAGAAGAGCCACCGATGTCGAGTCTTGCTGTACACCTCCGACAGGCATCAACAGCTGGCCGCCTACTGTCCTCAGGTGAGGTCCCGTCCACGTAGTCTTCACTTTTTTGAGGCGTACGACAAGGTTTTCACTTATGATAGAAAAGTCGGCGCCGGTGTCAACTAAGGCTGTTACTTGCTGTTCGTGTACAGAAACGGTAAGATCTGTGGTCACAGTTTCGTCGGTATTACAACTTCTCTGCTTTACGGCGTCCTGTGGTACAAGTAACGGGGGATTTTTTCGTCGCTTTGACGGCCTGCAACCTTACCCGCGGTGGTCGCCGCCTTCAGTTTCCCCGGCGTGGACTTGGTGACCTCCTTCCACTGACGTCGGCTGTAGTTCGGTGTTGCGACGAAGGTGAATATGCCGGAGACGGAGAGCGTGGTTGACGTCCCAAACCTGGCTGGTAATCAAGCACACTGTCGTGATTGTTGCCACGGTGGTTGTCAAAATGGGACTGAGACAAGAAGGGTCCTTGAGAATTAGCGTCCCAGCGTGGTGCGTAGTCGTCGTTGGCGCGTCTGTCGTCAGACCATTGCCGAAGAGGTCGAAACGTATCGACGCGGTGCCAGCAATGACGCAAAATGTGACCCACATCTCCGCAGGTAAAACAAAGCGGACGCCTATCTGTAGTGCGCCAGGCATCTGTTTTACGATGCTGTGGACGCCACAACGGCTCGTAATGTGGCAAATGCCGTGTCACGTTGGAAGACGGTTCTTGGTACGGCGACATTTTGTACGGCGGCACGACGGCAGGGCGCCGCGATGTCTGTTCCTGCGGTGGCTACCAAGGAACGGCTTCCGATGGCTGGCGGTACGACGGTGCAACGGGTGGTGGGCGGCGAAGAGCGGCTTCGTAGCTCATAGGTCTATGATCGTGAGTAGGATCAGCTGTTGAAAACGCTTGGCGTATTTCTTCGCGGACGACTTCAGTGACAGACGGCCGCCGTGGGTGGATCCGTGACCAGATTCCGCAGCGTCAGCAGCTATTCGCGAACAATCTCTCTTAACAAATCGCGCAACGAGCTTTGATTTTCAGATGTCGGAGCGGCGACTTGAATGTGGGCACTGCTGGACAAGCGATCTTATTTTCGGATTCGTAGGTGAAGCACTCGTTCGATAGCCGTAGCTTCTTTGATGATGTCTGTCACGAAGCTTGGCGGGTTCCGCAAAAGTCCAGCAAACAATTGCTGTTTAACGCCGTGCATGAGGTAGCGTAACTTTTTGTCGTCGGTCATGTGCGCGTCAGCTCTACGGAAGAGAGAGCGAACATTGCGGCTGTTTCATTGGGTTTCTGAACCCATAGTTCTAGTAAATGCTGCGCACGTTCGCACCGGTCAACATCGGCAAACGTGTCAATCATCCCTCTTTTAAAGTCACTCCATGTTGACAAACTGCCTTCTCTGTTCTCGTATCAAGTTCGAGCACTGTCGTCGAGATACAAATAGGCGCGGGAAAGCCTTCGTTCAAGAGACCACTGGTTGGTGTTGGCGACACGGCTATAGTGATGAAGCCAGTGTTCGACGTCATCATGTGCTCCACCACCAAAGTGATCAGGCGCCAGCGGTGAAAAAAGGGTTACCTGAGATGAGGTTGACAGACTACTGTCTCGTAGTAACTGTTGTGGACTGGCGGTGGCCATTAGTAGATGTGAGCGGTGCCTTGTAGAGTGTCCCTGCGATGGCGTGAACTCTGGAGGGAGGCCTCGCAGGCGACGACTGAAGCGATGCACGGGAGTGTCGACGAGTGCGCCCGGGCTGGATGAACGGCTCCCCGTGGGAGTGTGGAGCATCAGGTGGAGTCGCGGGCATGCGCTTCCACCATTGTCGCAGTACAATGTGAACAAAGCCCAGGTACGCCTTGAACCAGCGAAAGCAGCGTGTTCTGAACAAGTCAAGTCAAGTCAAGATCTTTGACGATCTGGCGCATACCCACGCTGGGGGATTGGCCAAGATTTGGATAGTTCGTTTGTTTGTTTGTTTCCCTGGGATGATGGCTCATACCCACTCAGGGAGATTGGCCAAGAAAGTGTAGTGCAGTTTTTCTGTGATCATTTTAACTATGTGTAATGAATTGGTATTATAATAAAGCTAATGTAAAAAACAACATAAAAAGAGCAAACAAAAAAAGTCAAGCTAAGCAATTTTGAGATTTGAGGTGTTATGATTACCACTCAGCTGCGTTTACTTCACTCTGTCCTGGGGAGTAATAAATAATAATTTTTTGATTGAAGATCACAAAGGTATACGCTTGGTTGCCTGAATATAATCGCAAACGGCATTGAAAGCATCCCTGTGGAAATGTCCCAAGACTGAGGCACCAAAGCTTAGCGCTGTTTCCACCGTCAATCTAACGCCTATTTTCAGAAATGGCATAACTAGTAACCTTTTTCGAAGTATAACGTAGTGGCGACAGTACAAAAAATAATGATCTAGTGATTCCGTTTCTCAGCAGAATGCGCAGAGGGGTGATGTTGTCTGACCAGTTCTGTGTAGATACAGGTTTAGGGGGGGGGGGGGGGACACGACATCGAAATTTAGTAACTAAGACTTCGAGCTTTCTGGAGTGGCTCCTGTGGGGTTGCCATGGAAACATGAGGTGGTTATATTCTGCCCTTGTAGTTACTTTTTCTATCGTATCAGAGTAGATTGCTGATTATCGATATCTTATTGCCGTGATATATTCAACATCTGGCAGTATGGACAAAACTGGCCCATGAAGTGCGGCTCGTGCTGAGGAATCGGCCAAGTCATAGTAACCTCATAGTAACCTCAGGAGTCTCAACTGCGGGGGTACTAATGTTTTGAATGTACTTAGAATTCGAGAGTTCTCTGAAGCTGTCAGAGCTGCACAAACTGAAAGAAAACGAGTCATTATGACTGAGTTGTTTTGATTTGATGGAATTTTTCGAAGAGCTAAAATAATCACCACGAGCTCCACTTCAAAAACTGGAGTAAAATCAGGCAGTCTCACTGAAAATGACCAGTCAAGCGAATCAGAGGCAATGCCTACATCTGCCTTTGGATTATTTACGGAAGCATCTGTGGCTATTATACTTTTAGGTTCTGCATGCTCCAAGTAATATAATAATATGTTATTTAAAATTTTGAGAGATTGTAACTTGGCGTTTCGGGGGAATATATCATCATGCACAATAATAACATGACAATACGAGTCATTAGTCTCAATTACATTTCTAATGTTCACATTTATATTTTGTAGATTCTTTTGTACAAACATTATCTGAGGTGTGTGAAATCGTGGCCAATGAGCAAGAAAGAAGGCGTCAGGGTTTGCGATAAAAGCATATTGAGATCTTCTTGCCGGTAAGCTATAAAATTTTAAAAATGCTTGTACGGTCAAAATTTGAAATCGACAAAGTAGTGTAGGCAGGCGCGCTTCCTGGTACAGTACGTTGATAGCCACAAATCTAGGAAGTCCCAGACACATTCGGAGTGCTTCTGGCTCCAAGACAACTAGAGGTTTCGTTTTATAAGCAGGGCCACCTTTGAATAATATGCAGCCAAATCCCATGGTGGGGCGCACATACATCTTGTACGACTTTATCAAGGTGTGCCTCCGTAACCCATATTTCCGGTTACTTAGCTTGTGTAGTAAGCCTGAAGCCCGCTGTGCTTTGGTAGTTATATACTCTATGTGTGGACTCCAGTTAAGTTTGTCATTATAAATGATTCCCAAATATTTTTAGAGTATACTTGCTGGATGGGTTCCTCTTTATATAGAATTGAAATGGAAATTGGTTCTGCAAGCGGAAACGCCATGAGCGCACTTTTGTTGACATTCAACGATAACGAAATCGACTGCAACCAAATTTCTAACATGTTAATATATCTTTGTAATTTAAGTTGTAGTGAGTAAATACCACAGTCAGCAGCAAAGAATGCGATGTCATATGCATAAATGTAGACAGTAACTTCTTGATCTGTTGGAATTGTGATCATTAAAGTATTAAACAATACTGGAGATAAGACTGCTCCAGACGATCTGACGGCTGACCAATAGACCCTTTTTAAAAAAAGGGCATCCCTAGTGCCGTGGACGTGAACTGCAGCCTGCCGCAAGGGGGAGGGCACAGTGCCTAGAATAAGTATTTTTTAGGTACTATAGAGAGGGCGCCGCACCAGACAACGCAGGCTGTGTGTCCCAGCGACACTGATTTGCGTTTCTTGCAGCGCACACAGACGCCTCTTGCCTTCCTGCAGGACAAGTCAAGAGAGCACACCGATGAGAGTCTCTTGCAGCCGGATCCATGCATTGCCAGTCATAACAAGCCAAACTGCTTGTCCAACTCATTGAGGGGTACAAAATATTGCTCATTGTGCTGCGGAAGAAGCTCAGAAAGCTGATCGGAGATTACTAGAAGCTCGTTAGAGCTAGAAAGCGGTGCGATTGCAGCGGATGATACAGAGAACTAGGCGCCAACACAAACATCACAGTACTCGCGCATTTGACGGCTCGTTTTCTATGCCCTCATGAAGGCGCTAGCTATCCCACGCTTCATTGCAAAGTGAAACTGACAAAAACTCACCGTCAGAAGGCGTATTTATAAAAAAGGGCCTAAGTCTCTCGTATACAACCTAGCGGCACGAAGTCTGCCAGTACGAGACCCTCGTTAATGAATTATGTATACTTAGGGCTTGATTTCCCTGTTTGACACAATAATAATGACATCTAACAATCAAGAATGCCAAGGAAGGTATACGGCAGTTTATTAGACCGAATGGTAATAAATATAAAGAAAGAAAAGTGGGTCTATTGGTCAGCTGTAAGATCGTACTAAGTTCACGTGCTACATGGCGCCAAACAGGCTCACAAAGGGTGTGCCACACTTGCCGCCTTGGCTACTGGTGGCGCTGACCGACACTCCCACGTTTAATTCAAAACTATTGTTACAGAAGAAAACAGACGCCGTATCGACGAGGTTGTGGATGAAATAAATATTTGGTGGCGTAACCACGGAGTGAATGACGGAGAGTGGGGCGAAGCATTCGTCCGTCCATGCGTCCATCTGTGTGACCGTACGTGCGTTCATCCGCCCGTCCATGCGTGCGTCTGTTCGTGCGTCCATCCTTGCGTTCGTCCATGCATCCACCCCTGCGTCCGTTCATGCGTCCATCCATGCATCTGTCTGTGTGTCCGTTCGTCCATCTATTCAACACTCCAAGTACCACCATCTCGCATCTTTTCATCATATATTCCCCATATCGAAGCACCAACATCCAGCGGACATTCCAATGACTAAATGAGAGGTGGCACACGCACACTTTCTGACGGCTTGCGCTTCGGGTCTACTTCCCACCTTTAACTACCTCGAGGTCATGGTATATACTAGTTCACTGTATTCATGGTACTGCGGCCCAACGCCCGCTAAACCTTTCTAAAACCAAAGAGGTTACGCCCAGCGAGTATAACGTAGCAACCTTTTCTGTCAGATAGTGATCAATGCACATGCCAATGGCCGCTAATGAGAAATGAGAGGCAGGAGAATTCGACTTTTACTTTCTCACGGCTTGCGCTTCGTATCTACTTCCCACCTTTAACCACCTCGAGCTCATTCATGGTATATACTAGTTCATTGTATTCATGGCACTGCGGCTCAACGCTCGCTAAACCTTTCTAAAACTAAGGAGGTTACGCCCAGCGAGTATAATGTAACAACCCTTTCTTGTCAGATAGTGCTCAATGTACATGCCAATGGCTGCTAATGGAGAATGAGACACAGGAGCATTCGGCTTTTAGAGAACGCGCACGCTGCGAATTTTTATTGTTCAACAACTCACAGAAGAAATCTCTCGCCGGCAACACCTTGGAAGTCGAAATGTTATAGTTGTTACATACTACAACGGCTACGAGGGAAGAACGGACCCCTCTATAAGGAGCCTCGCCCCTAATATTTCAAACCAGCAGCAGTGGTTTGACCGGTAGACCAGACACCGAGTGGAGATCACTCTTCGTTCTCTTCGTCAGGGCAGGCACGCGCATCGTCCCACAAAATGTCAACATGCCTGTATAGCATAATTCCTGGCGGTAGAAGTGCCGTCTTGGCGCACCTAGATGTCAACGTCAGCGGGAGAGTGGTAAAGCTTCAAGCGTGCCACATGTACGATATGGGTGGTGTGTGGGGCAGTTGAAGGTGATGAGGCAGGAAGGGCAATTTCGTATGTCACAGGAGTAATGCCACAAACGACTCAATATGGACCTGTGTAGCGGGAAAGAAGTTTTTTCGACAAGCTGACTTGACGGGCCGGTTACCGCAGCAGAACCAATGAACCGGTGAAAAAGTGCACGTCGCGGTGCCGTTGATCGTAAAAAACGCGGCTGGTTCTCCTGAGAGGCCAGAAAGCGAGCGCGGGCGATTTCACGTGCGTTGGCAGCCCAAGCGATAGCGTCAAGCGCATATTCGCTGGTCGGTGTCGTGGTAGACGGAATGACTGTATCTACGAGTAATGTTGGTTCTCGGTCAAACAACAGAAAAAAATGGGGAGTAAGCTGCAGTGTCATGGCGAGAATAATTGTAGGCAAATGTGACGCACGGCAACGCGAGATCCCAATCGGTGTGGTTGGTTGAAACATACTTAGCGAGCATGTCTGTAAGACCACTTTGAAATGAGAGCGCACTGCTTAGACGCGGATAGAAAGTCATGTATCACGAAATCAACCCATTGACAAATGTTTGTAGGAGTTCGATTTAGACGCTCCGTCAGTCCATTGGTTTGCGGGTGGTATGACGTAGTCAGCTTGTGTCTCGTTCGACAAGACTTTAAGATGTCGGCTATGACCTCGACAAAAAGGTGCGGTCACGGTCTGTAAGCAGCTGCCATGGTGCTCCGAGTTGTAAAATCACGTCCTTGAGGAGGAAGTCGGTGACATCTGTGGTGCAGATTGTTGGAAGAGCTCGTGTGATCGCATAACGCGTGGCGTAGTCCATGGCCATGGCTATCCACTTGTTACCCGAGGAAGACAAGGGGAAATGACCAAGTAGTTCAAGCCACTGCGGAAGAACGGTTCTGATGAAACGTGAAATGGTTGAAGGCACCCGGCGGGAAGTGTCGATGGTGTTTTGCGGCGCTAGCATTTCTCACAAGCCGCAACGTATCTTCTGACTGAGCGTGCAAGCCCTGACCAAAAAAAGCGTCGGCGTATTCGGTCGTAAGTGCGTGACACACCAAGGTGAGCAGCAGTCGGAAGATCATGAAGTTCATGTAGAACTTCCGAGCAAAGGTGTTTCGGAATGACAAGAAGCAGGGCCGGTCCATCCGGCTCAAAACTTTGGCGGTATAATACACCAACGTGGAGCACGAATGAGCGATGGGACTGATTGGAAGATGCTGATTTGAGGCGTTCAATGATAGCACGCAAGGACGCATCATGGCACTGCTCGTCACCGATGGATGTCATTTGCAAAAGGGAAAAGACGCAAGGCTCGGTGTCGGTGTAAGGCATAGCGCTCGACTCCGCAACCGGGTAGCGGGACAGGCAGTCTGCGTCCTGATGTAGGTGTCTGCACTTGTACGTCGCCATGTAGGTATACTCTTGCAGTCACAGAGCCCCAGCGCCCGAGCCAGCCAGTAGAATCCTTCAGTGAAGAAAGCCAGCATAACATAGCGCGTGGTGGTCCGTTGTTACAGAGACATTCATGGCGCATAATATGGGCGGAACTTCGTGACTGCCCAATTAAGAGGAAGACATTCCCGCTCTGTTATTGAATAGTTTGCGCTCAGCAGCTGTGAGAAGGCGGATAGCGAAGGTGATAACTCGGTCGTGTCCCCATTAGCGTTGGGCTAGGATCGCTCCAATCCCGTGACCACTCGCATCAGTTTGGACTTCTGCCGGAGCGGACGGGTCAAGTGGGGTTACTATAGGTGGAGTCATTAGGAGGGTGATGAGGTGAGAAAAAGCGGCAGCTTGAGCAGACACCCACGTAAAAGTCACGTCTTTCTTCAGAAGGTCGGTGAGTGGTCGAGCGATGGTTGAAAATTCTTTCACAAACCTTCTAAAATAGGAACAAAGTCCTACAAAGCCCTGAACGTCCTTGAGAGACCTGTGATACAGGAAATCGCGACGGGCGTGAATTTTCTCTGGGTCAGGCTGGACACCTCATGCGTCGACAAGATGGCCCAACACCGTAATCTGGTGGCGGCCGAATAGACATTTCGCAGAGGTTTAGTTGAAGGCCAGCAGTGCGGAAGATGTCTAAAATCATGACAAACACTGGAGGTCTGTCTCAAATGTAGTCGAATATACAAGGACATCATCCAGGTAGCACAAGCATGCTGACACTTGAAAACCCTTGTAATAGTGAGTCCATCATTCGCTCAAATGTGGCTGGGCGTTGCATAGCTCAAACGACATTCACCTTGAATCGGTGTAGGCCGTCTGGAGTTACAAACGCTGTCTTACTCGGTCTTTTTGTCCACCGCAATCTGCCAATAGCCAGAACGTAGGACAATTGAGCAGTATCGCAAGCCAATGAAGACAATTGAGGGCGTCAATCAATTCGTGGAAAAGGGTAAACGTCCTTTTTCGTGATTCGAATTAAGATGGTAATCGATGCACAAGCGCCACGTGTCAGCTTTATTTTTAACGAGCACAATAGGAGATGCCCAAGAGCTCGAGGAGGGTCCAATAATTCCTTCCGCTAGCATCTTGTTGACTTTTATTGAATTACCTTATTCTCTGTGGCAGACACCCGGTATGGTCGGCGGTGAATGGTTGGGGAATCAGCAGTATTGATGCGGTTGCTTCACGAGGGAAGTCTGACCAAGTGGACTGCCGTCGATGTCAAATATGTCGCGGTAGAAGACAGAAGGCAGAATAGGGCGTTGAATTGCTCAGGTTTGAGTTTTCGGGTCAATCATGGGGCGCAAGGCCGCAGCGAGAGATGTGGCATCTTGCGGGTGACATGGAAGATCGGAGCATGTGTCTGCCGCAAAAGCGTAACGTGGGCGTCTATTAGGTCCAAGCGTGGTGACTGAAATTCCGTGTGGTAGTACTTGCTGCGTGAAACCGAAATTGATAATGAGCAGACATGTTCGGTTAGAGGCTATGGTTGCGACGAAGCAGGGCACATTGATGTCGCGCGCCAGGAGAACCTCGGGAATCGGCATGACGACATAATCACCGTCAACAAAGGGTGAACTTGTTGCCAATTCAATGAAATTGAGGGCTTTTGGCGGTATCCGGCTGAAGTCTGTAGTACGGAAGCTTTGGCAGCTCAGGGCAAGAATCTGGACGAAGATGAAGTTTTTAAACAGAAAGTGCTGGGGGAACAGTCGATCAGGGCAGAATGCGCCCTTAAGAAGTCAATCCCGAAGATGAGGTCATGAGGGCAATTATTGAGCACGGTAAATGAAACAGAAACATGGCGGCTGACAAGGCTAATACGAACGGTACACATTCTAATGACGGTCACAGTTCCACCATCGTTGACACGGACGGCTTGTGCTGCGGCAGGCGAGAACACTTTTTTCAGGCGGCGACAGAGACGAGAACTCATTATAGACACCTCAACTGCAGTGTCAACTAAAGCCGTCTAAGAAAGACCATCCACATGAACTTCCAGCAAGTTCTTATTAGTAGGGAGCGTCAACGGAGGATTCGGGTCAGTCGCACTTGATGCAGCACTACCTGCAGGAGCTGCATAGGCTAGTTTTCCGCCCGGGAAGATCCATAGCTAGTCGGCGACGGATAGCGGCGGGGGCTGAGGCGACGGAGAATGGTGGCGTTGCGGTGACGGTGAAAGAGTTATAGAGCGGCTGTTTAGGTGCGTCAGAAGCAGGGATACCTCATGGCTGGGCGAATACCGAACGGTAGTCTACGTATGGACCGCGTAGAAGAAGAAATTGGCTCCAACGAGGGTGGCCGTACAAGTGCTGGCGGCAGTAGCGGGAGACATGGCCAACCCGGTGACAGCGGAAGCAGATTGGCTCGTCATCTGCTGTTCTCTTTTCCGTTGGCCCCCGCCGCGGTGGTCTAGGGCTAAGGTACCTCGGCTGCTGACCCCGCAGGTCGCGGGTTCGATTCCCGGCTGCGGCGGCTGCATTTTCCACATGGAGGCGGAAATGTGTAGGCCCGTGTACTCAGATTTGGGTGCACGTTAAAGAACCCCAGGTGGTAAAAATTTCCGGAGCCCTCCACTACGGCGTCTCTCATAATCAATGGTGACTTTGGACGTTAAACCCCACAAATCGATCAATCAATCAATCTCTTTTCCGTTGGATTGCGGGATCTGGTCAGGGAGTATGGGTTATGGAGGGGCACATTTATTGACATCGGTGTGTAGTCCGATCGGGAGATGGAGCAGGCGATAAAAAAACCAAGGTTAGCAATTTCTTGCCGCACGACTGTCTGAATAACTGACAGAGCCGGAAATGTTTACACGGTGTCCTGGTGGAGCGCAAGTGGATGAAACAGTGCTGGACGGGCCGCCTCAAGCTCGCGCCGAACGATGCGAGTAACATTCTCGTGCAAAGGTGGTGCGGCGCAGAGATCGATACAGGTTGACGTGACAGGCTTGGTAGGGAGCCGCAAAATTTGAGGCCGAACTCGGCAGTTTTTGGCCACTTTGAAGTGGCGGCATTCCTTAAATATACCACGTTCCAATTCCCAAGTTTTCATTATCGTCCCAAAACACCACACGATTCTCAGCGCAAACCGCGCCTGCAGTTTTCGAGAAGGTTCCGGACTGTAGTAGATCATTTCGATAAGATCACGCCCACTGTGCGAACGGTACAGATTGTTCTGAAACCTACGCCACCGCCAGCGATAACGCTAGAACATTCGACGTCAAGAGTATAAATGCCGACGCGCTTCGCCGCTTGTCAGTTGTTGAAGGAAGGCCGACGCTCCGTTCGCCGCTATCAGTCCGAGACTGCTATCTGTGCAAGACTGGTGCTGTAATCGAACTTTCCGTTTACTGGGCACAGGTTCGCCCAAATAAACAGTTAAATCCCAACACGAAGTCTCCAGTCTTCGGCCACGTCACGAACCCGTGACATCTGATGGAGGTGCTGCTTCGTTCATGTACCGGACCCCCCGTCAAGTCGTGAACCCAGCCCGCGTCGCGGAGAAGAAACCGACGCCAACCAAGAGCAGCGAACAAGCCGCCGACAGCAAGGTCTCCCACCAGAGTACGGGCTTCTACAAGACAAGCCGCGGAAAGCCAAGGCCATGACCTCTACTGCAGCGACTATGACAACCGAAGCGTCCCAGCCCGCGATCGTCATTCATCAACCCAGGGAACCACCAACGTTTCATAGGTCATCGTTTGAAGACCCGGGAACCTGGCTAGAAACATACGACCGTGTGGCCACCCTCAACCACTGGGACAACGAAGAAAAGCTCCGTCGTGTGTACTTCTACCTAGAAGACACCATAAGGACCTGGCTAGAGAATCGGGAGTCCACGCTGCGAACGTGGGATGTCTTCTGCGGCGCATTTCTGCAAACGTTCGCGAGCGTCGCTCGCAAAGAGAGGGCCGCTGCTCTACTAGAGACCCGGGTTCAGCTACCGAATGAAAAGGTTGGAATTTTTACAGAAGAGATGACCCGCCTATTTCGTCACGCTGACCCAGACATGCCTGAGGAGAAGAAAGTTCGTTTCCTCATGCGAGGGGTCAAACAGGAGCTCTTCGCGGGACTAATGAGGAATCCACCGAACACCGTCCAAGAATTTGTATCCGAGGCGACCACCATCGAAAAAACCCTGGACATGCGCACCAGACAGTACAATCGTCGCCTGACTCCAGAATGCGCTGCTGCTCAAACCAGTGACTCCGAAAACCTGCGTAAAACAATCCGAGCGATCGTGCGGGAAAAGCTGCGCAAACTGTTGCCTTCGGCGCAACCTCAAGTGGATTCGATCACCGACATTGTGCGAGAAGAAGTTCGGCAATCACTTCGAATTCCCCATACACCGCTGCCCGAGCCAGAAACTATGAGCTACGCCGCTGCAGTGCGCCACAACGCTCCTCCCCGTCCACGCCAAAACGCCGCCTCGTCGCACTTCCGTCGCCAGACACCACCGCCGCCACCACCCCCACTGTCACAGAACGAGCGCTAAAAATGGGCGCGCCGCCAAATTGTCGCGACGAAACGCCGGAGTGGCGCCGCGAGGTCAAAAGAAAAAGAAAACAAACATCTAAAGGCTCCCCGGGGCGCGCGCTCTCCCCTCGGAAGCATGGCTTCGCCGACGAACCTCCTCGCCCCACATCGGCGGCCGAGATAGCCCGCGAAAGTTCTAGAATGAAAGGGGCGTGGTCATACCGAGTTGAGTGATCGGCCGCGGAGGGCCTTCCAACCGTCTCGCCCTCTTCCCAGCCTTCGCTGCGTATCGCGCCGACGAAATGACGAGAACCGTCTTGAATGTCGCGCGCAAGGTATTTAACCGAGCAGCTGAGATGAGAGATCAGGAGAAGACGGAAGTAGCGCCAGAGTGCGTAGGGATTCCGCCGTGTAGTCGGCGAAGGTTTTGTCCGTAGGGACGAAGCAGGAAATGAAGAGGATTTCCACCTGAGGGGTGAAGGCTCGAGCTACAAGCAAGAGCGTGTGTTTACCGCTATCGAGCGAAGACGCGTGGCAACAGCTGCGTGTGTGAAGCCGACGTGTTTCCGGCGAAGAAGTTGAAGCTTGAAGAGTGGCCAATTGAAGACGCGAGGTTTCCTGGAAGAGAAACTTAAGGGGGCAGCGGAACGACAACAACGCTGGACTTTGAGTGAGTGATTCTCGGAAGAGTATCATTCAGACTTTTGTTCCAAGGACTTTGGATTGAATAGGTTTTCTATCTCTTTAGTCTTTAAGTGTCTTGGTTGTTAAATGCATGCGACTGCATTGTAGTGTGAATTGTTGTCTGTGTCCGTTGTTTTGAGTGTGGCTGATTGTACTGTGAAGTACGTTGTTTGATTGGTGACATATTGTCCTCATCAATTGTGGAGTGTACATTCTTGTGTATGGTTTTCGATCTGCCATTATTGAGATTATAATTTTGTTTGTTTATCAACTCTCGGCTCTGACTTGTTCTTTGGGCCACAGCCGGCGTCTGCTGGCGCGCCAATAAGGACCACTTCTAAATTGTCCACGCTTTCGTGTTGCGGTTCGGGGGGCCGATACTTCGGCTCTTGGAATTAGCCCGGCGATCGCCTCCCTAATTAACGGGACCGGTGTGACAATTAATCTGGCGTCCGCGACATACGACCTTTGGTGCACAGTGTGTCCAAAGTAGTGAGAAAGAGCCTCGAGTTGTTGATAGTGCTATCGGAACGATTTTGTGTGTTGCTCTGTGTTCTCGTTAACGAGTGCAGGGGAGTGCTCCGATAGACTGATCTAGGCAGATACTTTTTGCACGCGGCAAGGTTTTATTTGCGAGACACCATGGATCTCGAAAAGTTAGTTGCTCTTGGTGAAAAGATGGGTCTTTCTGGCGCCGAACTACGGAAGTGGGTCACCCAGAAGGAAAAAGAAGAAAAAGAGAGAACCAAAGAAGAAAAAGCAGCCGAGCTGGAAAAAGAAAGGTTGGTGGTCGAAAGAGCTGAAGCGGAAAAAGAAGCTGAGTTGGAGAGAGAGAGGTTGGCAGCTGAAAGGGCGAGAGAAGAAAGGGAAGCAAAGGAGCGACAGCTGAAGGAAGAAAGAGAGGCAAAGGAGCGACAGCTGAAAGAAGAAAGAGAGGAAAGGGAACGGCAGCGGCAGCACGAGATGGAACTCGAGCGGCTCCGTTTGCAACAGCGAAGTGAAACTCCGGTCCAAGCTAGAGTTGAAAGCAGCGAACGGGAAGAGCATGGCTTCCGCTTGAACCCAAGCAAGCTGCTCGTAGCGTTTGATGAGAGGAAGGACGACCTTGACGCGTACCTTCACAGATTTGAGACGATTGCGAGGAGCCAGAATTGGCCGGAACACCAATGGGCAACTGCTTTGAGTACTTGCTTGAGTGGTGAAGCGCTCAGTGTGTACGGTAGGCTGACGCCGACCGATGCAGCCAACTATGCAAAGGTGAAAGCTGCTTTGCTGAAGCGATTTAGATTTACTGTAGAAGGTTTCCGAGACAGATTTCGGACAGGAAAGCCAGCTGATGGTGAGACGGCTACGCAGTATGCCGCCCGACTTTGCCATTATTTCGACAGATGGATTGAACTTTCAGGGACAGCACAGGAGTACGAAGAACTTAGAGTTCCTAATTAGAGAACAATTTCTCACTAGTTGCCACCCAAGCCTGTCGCTTTACTTGAAAGAGAGGAAGGCTGAATCACTTGAAGGAATGCTTGAATTGGCTGATCAATTCTTGAAAGCGCAAGGTGGAACTAATTTGGCCAAGGTCGAGAAGGAGTGTCCCGATGATTCGAAGAAATTGGTTCCCGAAGAAAAGAAGCGTGCACCAGAGAGCATTCCGCGATGTTTTCTGTGCAACCGAGTGGGTCATCGCGCGAAAAACTGTCGAAGGATCTTTACGAGCCCTACGGCAGTAAAATGTTTTAAGTGTGGTCAGACTGGGCACAAAGCAGACGCTTGTTGGAACGGAGTGAGTCAAACTCACCAGGTATCTTGTGTGCAAGCGGCACCGAAATCTGATAATAATGCCGTCACCGATGGATTCGTAGAGTTGAAGATGGGGAGAAAATTCCTATTGTGGGTGCTGTAATGTCAAAACAGCCACCCGGTGTTACGAAAGGAATGCCAACGCTGCCTGGAAAAGTTGCGGGCAAAAAGATTACGGTGTTAAGAGATACCGGCAGCTCCACTGTTATCGTGCGGAGAAACTTGGTACGGGAAAGTGAGTTAACCGGCAAAACGAAACCGGTTTGCTTAATTGACCGTACAGTTCGGATGCTTCCCGAAGCAGATATGAGGTTGAAACCCCATACTTCAGCGGGAAGGTTACGGCTCTATGTATGACGACCCCCCTTTACGACCTTGTCATCGGAAACATCGACGGGGCGCGAGCACCGAATGATCCGGAATGTTTGGAAGAAGACCTTAAGATAGAGCCCTCGCCAACCCAAGGACCGCGAGATACAGTGGAGGAGCAACCCGTGACGGATCCCACTCGAGCCCAAGGTGAAGCCGCGGTGCAAGGGACTATGAATGATAAGATGATCGTGTTGAACGAGTTCACGGGCCGGGCAACTGGACTTACGTCGGCACGACCTCAACCGACCGACAGTGCAAAGGAGACGGAGTTGGCCAACCAGGCCAAATGTCGGGACGTGAGCAAGCGGGTGACAGGATTGGTTGAGCGTTATCACCCGTTAACAGTGTCAGAAGTGACAACAATGGCTGAGACGCCGCTTCAGATACCGTCGTTGGAAAGGGCTCGCCGAAAAAGAACGAAGAAAAACAGGAAGAGATCGAGAGAGCACCACAAGAAAGGACGCAAGCGCAGCTCGAAATACACAGGATAGGTGCTGAGGTCGAATAAGAATGTGTTTGGCAGTATTGAGTGCCATATGTTGTGTTAATGTTGTGTTATCCTGTGTCACAAGTGTCGAAGTGTCTGTGCTGTGATGTGATGTATAGTGTGTGTAATTGTGGTAATGAGTGAACTTTGTACGTTTGTATTGTTTGGAATGTGTGATGAAGCGTTGTAGTCATGTACCTGTGGCTAGATTTCATGTGTTGTGGAATTGAATTACAATGCACAATTGTATTGAGTGAACTATTGCGAATGTGACGTGCCATGAGCGGCGGACTGTGTTACAGTCTTTGAGTGTGTGGGGACTGTTCGCGCTCGTTTGTGTGGTTCTGAATATTATGAGATAATATTCTTAAAGTGGGGGGCAGTGTCACAGAACGAGCGCCAAATTGTCGCGACGAAACGCGGGAGTGGCGCCGCGAGGTCAAAAGAAAAAGAAAACAAACATCTAAAGGCTCCCCGGGGCGCGCGCTCTCCCCTCGGAAGCATGGCTTCGCCGACGAACCTCCTCGCCCCACATCGGCGGCCGAGATAGCCCGCGAAAGTTCTAGAACGAAAGGGGCGTGGTCATACCGAGTTGAGTCATCGGCCGCGGAGGGCATTCCAACCGTCTTGCCCTCTTCCCAGCCTTCGCTGCGTATCGCGCCGACGAAATGACGAGAACCGTCTTGAATGTCGCGCGCAAGGTATTTAACCGAGCAGCCAAGATGAGAGATCAGGAGAAGACGGAAGTAGCGCCAGAGAGCGTAGGGATTCCGCCGTGTAGTCGGTGAAGGTTTTGTCCGTAGGGACGAAGCGGGAAATGAAGAGGATTTCCACCTGAGGGGTGAAGGCTCGAGCTACAAGCAAGAGCGTGTGTTTACCACTATCGAGCGAAGACGCGTGGCAACAGCTGCGTGTGTGAAGCCGACGTGTTTCCGGCGAAGAAGTTGAAGCTTGAAGAGTGGCCAATTGAAGACGCGAGGTTTCCTGGAAGAGAAACTTAAGGGGGCAGCGAAACGACAACAACTCTGGACTTTGAGTGAGTGATTCTCGGAAGAGTATCATTCAGACTTTTGTTGCAAGGACTTTGGACTGAATAGGTTTTCTATCTCTTTAGTCTTTAAGTGTCTTGGTTGTTATATGCATGCGACTGCATTGTAGTGTGAATTGTTGTCTGTGTCCGTTGTTTTGAGTGTGGCTGATTGTACTGCGAAGTACGTTGTTTGATTGGTGACATATTGTCCTCATCAATTGTGGAGTGTACATTCTTGTGTATGGTTTTCGATCTGCCATTATTGAGATTATAATTTTGTTTGTTTATAAACTCTCGGCTCTGACTTGTTCTTTGGGCCACAGCCGGCGTCTGCTGGCGCGCCAATAAGGACCACTTCTAAATTGTCCACGCTTTCGTGGTGCGGTTCGGGGGGCTGATACTTCGGCTCTTGGAATTAGCCCGGCGATCGCCTCCCTAATTAACGGGACCGGTGTGACACCCACCGACGACATACCGTTCGCCAGCGGGCCAGCGCAGTGCGCAGAGGAAAACCGACGTTTGGCGCACCCCTGACCACCGCCCACTGTGCTACCACTGCGGCGAGGCCGGGCACAATTACCGCCGTTGCCAGTACCGACAGATGGGACTGCGTGGCTTCGCCGTCGATGCACCACGTCCGCAGCCAGAGGAACGGCCACGTGACATCGCCGACTACCTGACAGGAACCCAATGGACACCCCGAAGTCTTTCCCGTTCGCCGTCACCCAGCCGTCGCATGTCACCGCACTCCCGGCAGTACTCCGGCCCAACGCGGGGCCGGTCTCCTAGCCCGTACCCGGGAAACTAAGGGCAGCAACCGGTGGAGGTGCGGTTGCTGTGCGACGAACTACCAAAGATCCTCCGACGACGACGACGCCGCGACGGAGATTTCCGAACACAACGCCAACAAGGCAAAGCCCTGACGGCGAAAGCTCACTTACCGAAGGTGGCCTGACGACGCAACATGGAAGCAGCGGAACAAGCCGATGCAGCCAGGACCCGACGCCACGCCCTAACTGTAATGCGAGACGGCGAACTAGCGACCTCGACGTTCTTATCGACGGCCACAGTGTGACCGCTCTCGTCGATACTGGAGCTGACTATTCTGTCGTCAGTGGGTCGATCGCCGCGAAGTTAAAGAAAGTTAGGACAGCTTCGAAAGGCCCTGAAATCCGCACAGCTGGAGGTAATCTCGTAACGCCTGCAGGAATCTGCACAGCGAGAGTCACCGTTAACGGCCGTATTTATCCTACAGTCTTCGTAGTCCTACAGCGTTGCTCGAGAGATGTCATCCTTGGCATGGACTTCTTATGCCTCCATGGTGCTGTCATCAACCTAAAAACAAGGTCGATAACGTTATCCACAGAAGAAGCACTACCGCCGCGCACGCCGTCAGGACACCATTCCTTGAATGTGCTGGAAGAACGAGTCAAAATTCCGCCTCGCTCAAGCGTCATTATTTCAGTCGGCGCTCCTAAATCACCTGACTTGGAAGGCGTCGTTGAAGGCAGTCAGCATCTGTTGGTCACCCGAAATATTTGCGTTGCAAGAGGAATTGCAGAGCTGCGGGGAGGCAAAGCAACGGTTATGCTCACGAATTTCAGCAATGAGTACAAACATGTGAACAAAGGAACAACGGTCGCATAGATCGAAGAAATTGTCGAAGCCAACCAGTACTTCGCCTCGCCGCTCTGCGGAACCTGCTCAGAGGACCAAGCCCCTCCCATAGCTTTCGACGTCAATCCCAGACTTCCGAACGATAAGCAAGAACAGCTCAAGGCCCTGCTCCTGCAATACGAAGATTGCTTTTCGTCGTCATCAAAAATCTGGCAGACCCCAATCACGAAAACATCGCATCATAACCGAAGAAAATGCCAGACCACTCGTCCTGAGTCCGTACAGGGTTTCGACGCGAGAACGTGAGGCCATGAGAGACAAGTTGATGAAATGCGCGGGCTGACATATCCAGCCGTCCAAGAGCCCATGGGCATCCCCCGTGGTGTTAGTGAAGAAAAAGGACGGGACCCTACGTTTCTGCGTCGATTATCGCCGCCTGAACAAAATCAAAAGAAAGGACGTGTATCCTCTCCCACGAATAGACGACGCACTTGATCTGCTCCATAACGCCAAGTACTTTTCGTCAATGGACCTCAAGACTGGCTATTGGCAAATCGAAGTCGACGAAAGAGACCGAGAGAAGACCGCGTTTATAACACCGGACGGCCCTCTTCGAGTTTAAGGTGATGCCCTTCGGCCTTTGCTCAGCGCCTGCAACTTTTGAACGCGTATGAATACAGTACTGGCAGGATTGAAGTGGCAGACTTGCCTTGTGTACTTGGACGACGTCGTCGTGTTTTCCTCGAGTTTCGACGAGCATCTTCGGCGCCTTGAAGGCTGTACTTCAAGCCATCAAGACGTCCGGACTCACACTGAAGCCAGAAAAGTGCAGATTTGCGTAATGAGGAGCTCTTGTTTCTGGGGCACGTTGTCAGCAAGTCTGGAGTTCGTCCCTATCCACGGAAAACAGCCGCCATCGCCGACTTCCCGCACCCACTGACAAGAAGGCCGTGCGCCGATTTGTGGGCCTGTGCGCCTATTATAGGCGGTTCGTGATAAACTTCGCCCGCATCGCCGATCCTCTCACTAACCTTACCAAGGCCGACGTGGAACTCAAGTGGGAAACGCCACAGGAACACGCTTTCAGGAGCTTAAACATCGCCTTCAGACGCCTCCGTTACTTGCCCATTTCGACGAATTCGCCGAGACAGAAATACATACTGACGCAAGCAGCGTAGGTCTTGGCGCCGTTCTTGTGCAGAGGGCTGACGGACTTGAAAGGGTTATTAGTACGCCAGCCGATCGCTATCCAAAGCAGAAGCAAATTATTCCACAACAGAAAAGGAGTGCCTCGCCATCATCTGGGCTACGTCGAAATTTCGCCCCTACCTCTAAGGCAGGCCCTTCAAAGTTGTGAGTGACCACCACGTTTTGTGTTGGCTAGCCACCTTGAAGGACCTTCAGGTCGCCTCGCACGATGGAGCCTGAGACTTCAAGATATGACATCACTGTCATTTACAAGTCCGGCAAAAACACTCCGACGCCGACTGTCTCTCTCGTGCGCCTGTCGACCAACCGCTACCAGACGACGCGGATGACGACTACTTCTTGGGAACGATAACTACAGACGACTTCGCTGAACGACAGCGGGCCGACCCAGAACTTAAGGCCCTAATAGAATACCTCGAAGGCAGGACCGCCGAAGTCCCGAAGGTATTCAAGCGCGCACTTGCGTCGTTCTTCCTACGAAACGGTATTCTACAAAAGAAAAACTTTTCACCGCTTCGAGCCAAGTACCTCCTTGTGGTGCCTTCAGCTCTGCGACCAGAACTCCTGCAGGCCCTGCACGACGATCCGACGGCAGGGCACCTCGGTGTTTCTCGCACGCTTGCGAGGATACAAGAAAGGTACTACTGGCCACGTCTTACCACCGACGTCACTCGTTATGTGAGGACATGCCGGGACTGTCAGCGACGCAAGACACCACCGACAAGGCCAGCGGGACTTCTGCAGCCAATTGATCCACCTCGCCGACCTTTCCAGCAGATTGGTATGGACCTACTAGGGCCGTTCCCGACGTCGGCTTTCGGAAACAAGTGGATCGTGGTAGCTACCGACTACCTCACCCGCTATGCCGAGACAAAACGCCATGCCAAAAGGCAGTGCATCCGAGGTAGCTAAGTTCTTCGTCGAAAATATCGTCCTACGTCACGGCGCCCCGGAGGTCCTTATCACCGACAGAGGAACGGCATTCACTGCCGACTTAACTCAAGCGATCTTGGCATACAGCCAAACAAACCACCGTCGGACGACAGCGTACCACCCACAGACCAACGGCCTCACCGAGCGGCTTAACAAGACGATCGCTGACATGCTGTCAATGTACGTCGATGTCGAACACAAGACGTGGGACGCCATTCTTCCGTATGTGACCTTCGCATACAACACGGCGGTGCAGGAGACGACGCAGATATCTCCATACAAATTGGTCTACGGAAGGAGCCCGGCCACGACGCTCGATGCCATGTTTACCCAACGTCACCGACGAAGAAGCCTCGATGTACCTTCAACGTGCCGAAGAAGCCCGACAACTTGCGCGTCTCCGTATCAAGAATCAACAGACGACAGACAGCCACCGTTACAACCTTCGACGACGCTTCGTGGAATACCAGCCCGGTGAACGTGTTTGGGTGTGGACGCCGATACGCCGACGTGGACTAAGTGAAAAGCTTCTGCGACGCTACTTCGGACCATACAGGGTGGTTCGACGTCTCGGCCCACTTGATTACGAGGTTGTCCCCGACGGCATCACGAACTCTCAACGACGCCGATCGCGACCTGAAGTCGTGCATGTCGCGCGCCTCAAGCCGTTTCATGCGCGTTAACAAACTGAAACAGTATTTTTTTGTATTATTGTTTCATCGTAATTTATTCATTGTACTCTCTTGCATTATCATTGTACCTTCTCTTTAGTTATAGCATCGGGACGATGCCTTTTTTTCAGAGGGGGGCAATGCCACGTTCCATTTCCCAAGTTTTCATTATCGTCCCAAAACACCACACGATTCTCAGCGCAAACCGCGCCTGCAGTTTTCGAGATGGTTCCGGACTGTAGTAGATCATTTCGATAAGATACGCCCACTGTGCGAACGGTACAGATTGTTCTGGAACCTACGCCACCGCCAGCGATAACGCTAGAACATTCGACGGCAAGAGTATAAATGCCGACGCGCTTCGCCGCTTGTCAGTTGTTGAACGAAGGCCGACGCTCCGTTCGCCGCTATCAGTCCGAGACTGCTATCTGTGCAAGACTGCTGCTGTAATCGGACTTTCCGTTTACTGGGCACAGGTTTGCCCAAATAAACAGTTAAATCCCAACACGAAGTCTCCAGTCTTCGGCCACGTCACGACCCCGTGACAATATGAGATCGACGGTCGGGACGTTGTTGTACACGAGCAAGTTTAAAGCGTCGTCCGCGATGCCCTTGAGTATGTGGCGCACCTTGTCACTCTCAGTCATTTGCTCGTTCACTTTGCGGCACGACGCATGTACGTCCTGTATGTACGAGACATACGACTCGGTTGATGACTGTACACGGGTGGCGAATTTTCGTCGTGCGGCCAATTTGTCAACCGGACGGGTCCCCAAATATGTCGGGTAGTCGTTCTTCGAAGATGTCCGAGCTGGTTAGCTCAGCCTCATGAGCTTCGAACCATACACGCGGGGTGCCGTCCAAGTAGAAGATTACGTTGCGAGCGTCATGGTAGGGTCCCATCGCTGAGTCAGGCTAACGCACTCGTACATGTGGAGACAGCAGTCGACGTCAAGGAAAGGCTGGGCGGAGAAGGTACCGAGATCACGGGGGTGGGACATCGCGAGGTACGTAGTAGCGGGCGCTCTAGTTGAAGGCGGTGACGGGTTCTCACCTTTGGAAGTCATGACCGGAGGCTGGTTGGTGGGCCACTGTGAAGCTTCATAGTGAGGACGGGGAACGTTCCACCTCCACCAAATATGGTACGTAAGAAAAGAGACGCCGTATCGACGAGGCTGTGAATGAAGTATATTTCGAACCAGCAGCAGCGGTCTGACCAGTAGACAAGACACCGAGTGCAGACCACGCTTTGTTTTTTTCATCAGGCACACACGCACATCGTCCCACAAAATCTCAACATGCATGTAGTAATAAATACCTAATAAAGTCGTTGGGGGATGACCGCCATAGTAGCACAGTTGGTAGAGCATCCAACGCGTTATTCGAAGGTAACAGGTTTGGTTCCCGCCCACGGCAAGTTAGCTTTTATCCACTTTTCTTTCTCCATATTTACATTATCATTCAGTTAATTAACATCCCCTATACTTTCCTTGGCATTCTTGTCTGTTAGATCTCATAATTTTGTGTCAAACACGAAAAGACGAGCCTTTATTTATACATTTCTTTCCTTATTTCAATAATGTAAGGCTCGTACTGGCAGACTTGGCGCCTTTATGTTGTAAAGGAAGGAATATTGGTCAGCTGCCAGATCACAGTAAGTTTACGTGCTACGTGGCGTCAAGCAGGCTCATAAAGAGTGTGCCACACTCGCCGCCTTTGCTACTGGAGGTGCTGACTGACACTCGCACGTTTAGTTGAAAGGTATGTACTCAATAAAGTGGTTGCAGGGATGGCCGCCATGGTACCTGAGTTGGTAGAGCATCGGACGCGTTATTTGAAGGTCGCAGGTTCGGTTTCTGCCCACGGAAAGTTATCTTTTCACCTATTTCGCTTTGTTGACTTTTACATTAACAATCGGTTTAATAACTTTTCCTATACTTTTCTTGATATTCTTGCCTGTTCGACCTAATCAATATTGTGTGAAACACGAGAAAACGAGCCCTTAAGTATACATTGCTTTCTTTACTATATATATATATATATATAATATATATATATATATATATATATATATATATATATATATATATATATATATGTCAAGGTTTACTTCTGCGGATTCAGGGCTTGGTATGCTTTGAAAACGACGGACGAACGTGCTCAATGTAAATTACGTTACGGCAGGAGCGTCAGCCTTCGTCAGGGATTACAGGGCACAGGCGAAATCACACTTTTTAAATACATTAGTATGGCGGGGGCCCCCAACATGTGCTAAACTTTAATCGTGATAGATACAGCATATATAGTATCACTATCAGTAAACATAGGCACTGATGCGATATTGTCATGACTTCATAAAAAATATTGTGGGCAAGAGACAGTTTTTATGCACAAAATATGGGCTATGCGCATGTACAGGCTTACTTGTGGACACGGAAACTGACGTAAGAAAAAAAGAAGTCAATGATGAAGAAGTCAACCAAAAAATTTTTTTACTCTGTCACTGCGGTGAATATGCGCAGTGAGCAGGGTGCACCACGGCGCGTGACAGGAGAGGTGTTCAACAAATGGAGTGAAATAAAGGAGAAGAATACGTTTCGAAAGGCTAACACAAATCAGTGTAAAATAACAAAAAGAAGTAGGTAGACAGCAACAGTGGTGAAAATGGGCAGTGAACGTGTATAACAAATGAAGTGCACTAACGGTAACAAGGGTAAACCAACATGAAATAAAAAGATTTTTTCTTGTTGGTTCGAAGAAAGTTCGAAGTTGCCAGGGATTTAAAGCATGCTAGACATTACACAGAGTGCAGCCATATGCGAAATTTCACTGACACAACACAGATTAAAGTTTATCGTTTATATTGTAGTAATGTACAAGTTAACTTTTCCAGGTACATGCAACATTGAAATGCATGACACTAAGCGCTTGATATAGGCACTAGGGATAGGGTATCGTTACTGCGTTCAACTCTTGAAGCAGATAATGAACGGCCCGCATTTATTTATTTTCAATAAGATCCAAGTTTTTGTTCACAGCCAACGAAGTCACCTCTGACACCGAAACTTCTTCGAATCGAGCTTCTAAATACTGTCGCTTTAACAGGTCATCTAGAAACACATTAAATTCAGAAGGCGTGTGCTCTAGTACGTTTACCACTACTAACATTTACGTGCAAAGCAAGTTTATTGCGAACGGGCATCTGTACTGAGCTGACACGATTGACTCACTGAATACAATATCGTAGTTTTCATAAGATTGGAAGAGCGTGTTGACAATACCGAATGCGATACTTCATAAAGTGGAAACATCGTGAAGCAGGGAGTCCAGTTTCTTTTCCTGCTTTAATAAATAACCGAATTTTCATAAGTGGTAACATTTGATGTAAGGAATTTTATTTTACACATGGCAGCTAGTTATCTTATTCCTCGGAGTGTTTTCAAATCTCTGCACAAGAAATAATTTTATGTACACATGCCTGATGTCGATTTGCTTCCCACTATGCGAAAAGCTTCATGCGACAATAAAAACCCTTTTTTGCTTGTTTATTTTTTCAGACCTTGCATATTCTTGCAAATAATACAGTAACTGTGGTAGTTCAGCTTTTTTACAGCAAGATATCACTCAGATTTGGGATTTTTTGTAGATTGCCTTCATTTCGACTGATGTGAACAGGAACTGAAAGAGGAAACGTTTACTTGCCATTTTGGTCGTCAAGAAGGTAGACCCAAAAATGCCACATTTCGAAAAAAGACTGTAGTGTCGAAGTTCTTTTTTGACCATAAGCCTGAAAAAGTGCAAAGTCGACCGATAATTTTACGAGTATATATTACTTACGACAACATATAGGAAAAACCCGAAATTTCAACTGCCATTCATAAAAACAATATATAAATAGCTGATTTTGCAATTTTTGAAAAATAATGAAGTTGGTGTCTTTGAACAAACTGCTCATGATATTTTCTTTCTAAAGATCTTCGTGCGTTTTAATGAGCTAGCAAATAATGCAAAATCAATGCCCTGGCAACCTTCCCAGTAACTTGTACGTGCTGATCAGGTGCATGCCTCGTTTTTTGCACAGATAATTGTACGCGAACTGTAAGGAATGTCATTTATGATACCTGAGAGAGACATAAGTTACAATGACATAACAAATTGTTTAGGGCAAGTTATTCGTAGTACTTGTAATTTAAGTTTGAAAACTACTGACCGTCTCCCGAAGTAAACCCTCATGGAATGCGAAGCAGCTGTGATGCGCACGGCGTTAACCCGGCTGAAACGGCATCGGCGCGGGTGCTGCAAGAAGGGTTTGAAGCGAAACTCGGTGTAGCGTTTACTCGAGTACACGTTTGTTGCAAACGCAAAGACACGGAAGGCGGGACGCGAAGAAGGATGTTGCGCTCGGATTACTTGGCTCGCACCTCGTCGGCGTTACTCGCGTACCCTTTGCATTATCGAACGTGATCGGTGCTCTTAACTCGCACCTCGTCTGTGTCGCTGATCCTCCACTGCTGACGCTTGCGTTCGGCTTCCTGGCTCGCGCCTCATCGATGTTGACGTCGCCATTCGCGAACGCCATAGGCTTTGTTAGCCCTGGCAAAGCCGGCGCAGCCCGGAAATGTACGCGCACAGAAGTGGGAAGCATGCCGTGACGGCGTCCCGCACGTTGGTGCGATCGCGTAAGGTTTCTAGATGAAACAAGTAACAGTAACTCACGGCGCTGTCCACATTGTCAGCGCCGCGACTTACAGGAGGCGCGCTCAACGCGCGCACCCGCTGGCTCACTGCTTTTCCTCGCCAACAGATGGAGAAAGGTGGCACGGGTGAGATGATGCCCACGTGAAGAGTTGGCTTGAGCTTGCGAGCGGTGGAGAAGGTGAAGCAAGAGAGAGCTGGCACGCGGCGAGCGTGCGGCAGGCGAGGGAGAGACGTCACCGCGCACTACTCACCGCGAGCATGAGCTATTTGGCACCGCACCAACACCTGCGGCGAGGGGAGCGGTGCAGACGTAGGGGCAGCGTTACCCAGACTAGTCAAAGAGCTGGTTCATATCTAACAAAGTAGATAACGTGCCCTGAGCAGAGACCCAATCAGCGTCCTTCGATTAACGCGTGCGATGCTCTACCTTTTAGGCTTATGTGGCCGTTAAACCACCGTCTATCTTGTAAGGTCCATGTGTGCATTTTATACGTAGAAGCGTTCCCCATGACGGCGAGATGGAACGCTTTTTTCTATCTCTCGGCGTCACGTAGCACGTGATATTATTACGAGCTGGCAGGTGAAGTTTAACCCCTCACATACTACTTGAAACCACCAAGCCTGACGGACACCCTCACGAGGAATAAAGGAAAAAGCTCAAAATTTGATGTCCTCCCATATACCCGATAAAATGGTCGGGGACATATCTGTTATGCTACCTAAGTTTGTATAAAAACGAAGGCAACAACAGTAGGTTTTTTATTGATAAAACGCCCTATAGTTTACTTGGCAATAATGTCTGTTAGTTCTCAATTATATTGTTTCTAACAAAAGAAAACGAGTTTTTAAAATGTTTTTTTCTCCATTAGCCTGTGTCCAAAAATTCAGGATAATCAGAGATAGCAGGTCTGACACTCACTTTGTCATACCTTTTCCGTAACGCTCTTTTCCACTCATATTTTCACTAGAAGCTGAACCAACCTATACTTTTGACAGAACTGCACCAAGAAGTTGCATCAACTCATATTTTCACTAGAAGCTGCACCAAGAAGCTGAACAACTCATATCTTTACTGGAAGCTGCACCAAAAAATACAGTTTCAAGGAGTTCGTATTTAAAAGCTTTAATACTGTGTAGTGGTGCCGACGCCCCAAACGTTTGTGTATTTGTTTTGGTCTAGATCGGTAGTGCACGCAGGACTGTGACATTTATTCCAACTGAACAGAAACTTGTACTCAGTATCAACACCTAAGATGATTGCTCTTTCTTTTCATGTTCTTTGTTATACATTTTTATTCAAAGAAGCTTTATCTTAAAGGCAGCATCTAGACAAGCATCATGGAAGAAGATTGAACTAAAAAAAAAGTGCTTTCTTTAAGCATGTTTGCTTCGGAGCACAAGTGACACGCCTCCTGGTATTAAAAATATCAAGAAAGCTTGCACTGTAGTTTAGCGTGGCTGCCTTCTTTGTTTCTCTTTGGTTTTCTATTTTCTTTACTCTCACTTTTGTTCTTGTCTTTGCCTTTTCTTTGTGTCTGGGTATGACAAGGGCGCTTTTTGTGTGAATAGGTTGAAAGGGTTTTGGGCTGCTAACACGAAGGTCTTGCGTTTTAACCCGTCCCAGCCACGGCGGCCACATGTCGATGGAAGCGATATGGTAGAGGCCCATGTGCTGTGTGAGGGTAGCGTACGTTAAAGCACACCAGATGGCCAGAATTACGGGAGCCCTCTGCGCTGTCTCTCATAATCATAACGTGGTTTCGGGACTAAAGTCTCACATATTAAACATTGTACGTGCACTTATCTTACATATCTTCACGTGCGCGTGCTGGAATGAAGTCCATACTATTACTATTAATAATATTATTATTATTTGACATCAGACTTTTGTATTTGACGTTGTTGCATTTTCGTGGAGGTGCCATATAACGATTTCCAGCTCCAAGTCAGCAATAGAGCACCATTCAGGCCCTGCCTGATCGGCATACTTGCCCCTTGTAGTAGTGCACCAATGTTTCAGCCGCCATAAGCTGAGTGCATTCGGCAGAATAAGGACTACATCTGCTTGCGTAATGGAGACGACCAACACCTTTATTACGACCGATGAGTCAATAAATACCAACACAGCTTATTGTAGGCCAATTAATGCTAAATGTATTCCATGATGAGACATTCGGCTTCACTAAAAGTTGGTGGAAGCTTTGTAAGGAAAAAATAAACTAAGAAAACAAAACAACAAACTAATGATATAAAGAATACAGCTATGACTTCATTGTTTCTGAAGACTGTGCAAGTTGGGAGAAAAATCCACACATCCCCACGAAGTGAATGATGAAGGTGCCAAGATAGATCATAGAGTCTATAATGTCTACATCGATGTTACCGACTATGGTCGGTCAGATAGATGAACCGACGGATGGGCAGACAGCACAGGTGCCTATATATTGTGCTGTCATATCCCCTTCTGCCATGAATTAAGATGAACTCTCAGAACCACGTGAAATTCGCATGGCACAATTACAAGGCCATCAGTAATACATTTACAGAAAGAAAATGAACGAATTTGGTGTTGGTTTGAGTTTTAGTACTTCATTTTAGTGATTGATTAATTGATATGTGGAGTTTAACGTCCCAAAACTACTATATGATTATGAGAGACGCCGTAGCGGAGGGCTCCGGAAATTTCGACCACCTGGGGTTCTTTAATGTGCACCCAAATCTGAGCACACGGGCCTACAACATTTCCGCCTCCATCGGAAATGCAGCCGCCGCAGCCGGGATTTGAACCCGCGACCAGCGGGTCAGCAGCCCAGTACCTTAGCCAGTAGATCACCGCGGCGGGGCCTCCATTTTAGTGAGTGTGTAACTAACTAATCATCTCATCACTCTTTCACTAATCAGCTTCAATACGTGCATGAAAATAATCTACTAATATGCCTGAAATGCATGCATAGTTTGTTTTCGTTGTATTCTTTGAAGCTCGCAAAAATAAAACTTTCAGATTGGTCCAGGAGTGCAACACTTCAAACTATTGTAGGTCGGTCTGTCTGTCCTTTTGTCTGTTTGTCTACCTTTAACTTAACCGAGCACTTTAAACGGCACCAGCGGACACACCAAACGGCCTACCCCATCCGCAGCACTCGCCAATGTTGCTCAACGTTCAGCGTTCATACTTGTGTGATTGTCAATTAAAAACCAATTATCGCGCATATCGGAGGCACCAAAATAACACGTATATATTTTGTATGAGCGTCCTTTACTAGAAAAGGCATACATAAGTTATTCTAAGGACGGTAGCGTTCATCACGCGGCGCTGACCATGCAACGCTTGCACGAAAAAAGAAGTGTTTTCAACGCTTTGCTAAGACGACACGGTGGTTGCACCTACCTGTCGTCTAGCATTCTATACACCTTATCACCTCCGAGACGGGCTTGCACGTCTCAGAGCCGCGCGTTTCGTTTTCCAAGATAACTGCCAGATAGCGCTCATGTCTCACGTGTGACGTGACTTGGTGCACACGTTCACCTCTGATGCACGCTCGAGGCACTCTAACGCAAAGCCTCCAGAATACCATTCACCGATTTTCTTGCACGGAATATCAAAAACACGTTTTGTTCCATCTCTCCAGACGCAAGACTATTGTCTTTCGATGACGTTTGCAGATTAACATGCAGATACGGTGCCTATTTTTTTCGTTTTGGTAATACGCTTTACATGTACTCATACGTGTTTAAATTTCTTGGTTGCTTCACAGTTACTAGAAGTTATATGCAAAATAATAAATATTTTTATGGGCATTACCATTCCAGTCCCTCATCTTCATTGTGGGGTACGGATACTTTATCAGCTGCGCCTTCACTGTGATTTTTTTATGCCTGAAAAAGGAACGAAAAAATAAAATCACTCTTACTTTCGCGAGACCACAGCTGAGTGCTGCATCAACGTATATCAGCGTTTTCCAGTACTTTCAAAAAGATTTATGAAAATGTCAAGCAGAAACATCAAACAATGCTACTTCGCTGAACACTCAAATACTTCATCCGCTGGACGACATATAGATATGCACTCATTCTTCGTACTGTTGAGGCCCGGTGGCTGACAAAAGGCTTTGTAAACGTTGTTAGGCGTAGGAAGAACACTGGGTAGCTAACAACGCGACACATAGCACGGATATTCTCCGCCGCTGTTCGGTGAGCACAAGGCCTACGGAGGCACACATGCCGCCTCCAGCCGCCGCCGCTCACTGCTAGACCAACTACGCTGCACAACACGTAACCATGGCAACGCTGTCATTGTTCCCAGTGAATATGGCCGCCATGGCGTCATTTACGCCACACTTTTCACGTAGCGCGCTGGCTGGGCATGCCCTCTAATCTCATTCTTTCCACCGTGGCTTGCTACGACGGTCCGCTCACACGCTGAGCGCGTGACCGCATAGCGCATGCGCAGTGGCGCAGCCACCGACTGGCGGAGCGGCATGGGAGGCGAAATACGGTTTGATAAATGTCCACATTGCGGGCACCAAAACAGGCCCGTGAGGCTGAGTACTGGCAACAACTGCGTACCGATGATCAGGCAGCCTTCAAAGCCGTGCTCAATTGCGAATGGTAATTCAAGTGCCAGTGGGGAGTGGTTTTGCAAATCAAGCCGCCGAGTTAGCTCGCGATGTCAACCATGCACTTGCAAGAGAGATATATATATATATATATATATATATATATATATATATATATAATATATATACATATATAAAGGCAGGGAGGTTAACCAAGTGTGGCTCGGTTGGCTACCCTACGCTCGGGGTGGGAGAAAAGGAGAATAATAGAACAGAAAGAGATAGAAAAGAAGAGGAGTATGAAAGAGAAGCATGAATAGTCAGCTCGAGGCTACACAGCACGGTCTTGCACAGTTCTTTCACAAGCGGTCGTGAAGTCTGGTGGTCCTTAAAAAGGCGTCATAGTGATGATTTCGGGAGCAAGTTCCAGGAGCCGTAAGCTCGCTGCCGGTGGGACATTCATTCCCCAGCGGCGCATTGGCATATCGGCTGCGACATCTGTGACCGTCTGTGATTGGAGAACAACCGTTGGTATTAACGCATTGCTAAACGCATTTAACCGCTCAATACACTCTTCCATGTCCACGATCATGAGAAGCTGATTGTGCGGCATGTAAAATAAAAACTGTGGTAAACCCGCGCTAAACATGTCGAACATGTAACGAATCTTTGCGAAAGGCTTCAGTGTCACGTCGGGTTGAACCCACTGCTGAAAACCGAGGTTAAACTTTAGATCTTTCAGTGGTTAAATATTTGAATGGAGTTCATGGACGATGATTTGTTCACTTCCTTCCCTGCCCTCCAAGAAATAACTTAGCAATGTCGCCAGAGTGGACACAGCAAATAGCTCCCTTTTCCTTTCTCCATGCATTTATTACATAAACATACTTATCGCCAAGCGTTTTTACTGGATGCGGAGAGTATACGCCATTACGCGTTCCCTGCAGTGCACAAGGAGGTCTGATTTGTTGTTGCTGCAGGCCGTGGTTCCTTGCCTACTGGGTCTCTGCCTTGCCAGTTTTATAGAGGCATCAGTGCACTTCCAGCCACGTGAAGTGACATTGATATTTAAATGTCTCCATTAGGAGACCCTCGATGTAACTTTTTGTTAGGCCAAGTGGAAGCATAAGTTATTCAACAATATAAGGACTGATAGCGACCATCCAAGAAAATGCTCAAAGAAGAACTGAGCCCCAGTGCTCCTCTAATCTTTCTTTCCTTTATCTTTCCTGGCTTACGCTAAAGCTCGTACTTTAAAGAGGCATTCTTTGAGTACTGCCATGGCTTCCTCTCAAATTGTTTTGAATAAAATACCAGCAAACTGCAAAGATCAGCAGCACTTGGGATCACGGGCCTAGTGTCGCTCTGGATACTGGGACGCTGGAGTTTCACTTTATTGAAAGGCACTGGGTAATGCCATGCAAGAGAGATCTACAGCGCTGAAACTGCGGTGCCTATGTGCCATAAATAATAATGAAACTAGAGACATAGTATGCAATAGCACAATAAATAAAGACCACCCACATCTTGACCACGTCAGGCAGGCGGCGCAAGCCAGTGGAGCCTTGGACATGGGGCCCCTTCCATCTAGCTCCTAAACCTCTTCTTTTTCAACTCAATAAAGTTAGTTTCTCTCTCTTTCTCTCACCCACATCTTCTCCCGGGGAACTTGAGTAAATGCTTTGCAGAGTGTCGGGGTATCGCCTGAATGTTGCGTAGTTCGGTATGTTTTGAGAATGCCTATATAGTGATCATTTCGTCTTTATTGATCCTATTTATTGAATGATTTGGAAGCGATGCCTTAAACACCAAGTGAAAGCCACAAAAAGACGACCTTGATTGAATTGCGAACGTGGCTTGCAGCGCGAGCAGTCGTTTTTACTACCAGACGCTGCCTGCGTTGGCCTTGCGAGGTGAAAGAGGGGAAAGGGAGTGACAGTTTTGCGCATGTCTTCCTGGGCCGGCACGAGACGCTATAATGTGGTGCGAGACACGAGACGTGAGCATGTACAGTGGGGCGTTGATGTCACCACCGCCGACGCAAAAGCACGACATCGTGCGACTAAGAATTGCTCCGGATATAAAAGTGCCAAGGCAGAAATTTTGAGGTTGGCACATATTTTTAAAATGAGCATCCTACCCACTACCTGACATCGGAACCTAACAAGGCAGTTTTGAAATAAACGTTTAACCAACAAACACACCAAACGACTTCATGCGCACATGCCACAGAGTCAAGGTATATGCGGTCTTCCTAATCAAATAACTATTGTGTCTTCATTAGACATGAACGAATCACTATCGGGACCAAATGGCATGAGGATGGTTGCAGGAGCACTAAGTTTCTTTGAATCTACACATCATAACTAAAAAATCACAGTTTTGTCGCAAGGGCCAAGCAATAAATATAGCAACAACTTCGAATGTAACGCTGAGAGCAGCAAACTAATTAAAACGTGCAGCACACTCCTAACGCACGAATAACGTACAAAAACAGCACACACAGGACGAGAGTAACTAACAACACTTACAGCTCGACTTTTACAGCTCGTTTACCGCTCGACAAAACAAAATGATGCACGAAACGTAATCACAGGTATACAGATTACAGTATGGAGAAAACCGGCTTTCGTTCTTGCGGAACACGTAAATGTGTTGCGCACGTTTTAACGCCCTTATTAACTCGGGATGTAAAAAAAAGAAGTATGCTAAAAGCCAAATTATTCCTGCTGGCTTATATGTCTTAATAAGGCATTTCCTCCCTATTACAAATGTAAAATTCAAAGTGGCAGTGGTTTTACGTTTGTTACAAAAGCCTAGCACATATTATTCCCTTTCTCTGCCAAGCTAGAAGTTGTGAACATGTTTGAGTCTTTTTAGGATTGCATCAATTGGTACCACGGAATCAAACATTTATTAATCAATGCTACCGAATCATCTTTTCAAGACTATAGAACACTGCGCACCAAGCTGGAAAAAAAGAGTGCAGGTTTTATTATGTGCCAGTACACTTCAGGGGAATATCCAATGTTTACAGCTTTTCTCCTTATGTGCCAGCAGCTAAATCAGCTCCTCTACCCTTATTTCTATTAGGCAGTGCTCAACGAAGTACTAATGAATCTCAGCGTGTACCAGTGTTTTCGGTGTGATGAAGTGCGGAAAAACGTACTGGTATCACATGGGAGCTGCTGGAACCAAACTTGTGTTTGCAATAAAAAGTTTAATGCGTTCAGCTAATTCAGTTGTTCAAATAACTCAGACCATAGACCTCGACGCGCTTGAAATACAGGTCCACGAATTGGTTTGTATTGCCATGGTACGTATAAGAAACATGACACAGACGTAAAGGGAAATGTATAAAAAAGGCAGACAACCAATTGAGCGAAAAGTCGATTCAATACAAGCGAAGCTCTGGAGAGGTAGATGTGCTAAAAAAGACTACCCTACGAAGTGATCAGGGAAGAAAGTGACGTTCTATACTATACGTTGCACACGAAAGCGCTAGGATGAGGTTCATCAACTCTCCGACATGGCACAGAAATGGCATTCAAGGTATTTCATCAGCAAACATGAGTTGACCAACCCATGATACGGCACAATAACGTACCTTGCAGATCGACGTGCCAAGCGCAGGCTTATCATGCCACTTTAGACAACGGAGCGCCCTTCAGCGTGAAAGATTTTTTTTCAACCCTCTAGACATACTAAATCACTACAGCCAGGGCGTACTCTCTTGCGGGCCTACAAGGAAACTCCTCCGGACTGACCAGATTGAATGATGTTAACGGATCTTGATCAAATATGACTGGGTGACCAAATGTATGCTTGCAGGCATGTGTTATGGCTACGACAAAAATGACAGAATCTGAGCGCACCGGGGAAAAGCCACACACACCACACACACACACACACACACACACACACACAACACACACACACACACACACACACACCACACAACACACACCACACACACACACACACACACACACACACACACACACACACACACACACACACACACACACACACACACACACACACACACACACACACACACACACACACACACATATATATATATATATATATATATATATATATATATATATATATATATGACGCCACGCCAAACAGGCTCATAAAGAGTGTACCACACTCGCCGCCTTGGCTACTAGTGGCGCTGACTGACACTGCCACGTTTAAATTGACATAGATACCCAATAAAGTGGTTGGGGGGGGGGGGGGGGATAGCTGTCGTGGTAGCTCAGTGGTAGAGCATCGAGCGCGTTATACGAAGATCGCAGGTTCGGATCCTGCCCACGGCAAGTTATCTTTTCACCCACTTTTCTTTCTCCTCATTTGCATTACAATTGGCCTAATAACTTCCCCTATACCGTCCTTGGCATTATTGTCTGTTAGATCTTATTAATATTGTGTAAACACGAAAAGTGAGCCCTTAAGTATACACTTGTTTCCCTTATATATATATATATATATATATATATATATATATATATATATATATATATATATATATATATATATATATATATAGATATATATATATATATATATATATATATATATTCGAAGGCCGCAGCTTCGGTTTTCGGCAAGGTTTCTTTGGCGTTGCATAAGTAAGTTGCCAAACGTTGAGGTGGTGGTTGCCAGACTGCCGCTGAATTTGGCTAAAACGTTTTCTCCTGTGGTTGTGGCTTCTCCGTATGAGTTGGGTGCCATCCGTGGTGCATATTGCGAGTGCATGAGCGACGCTGGCCGTTTTAATTAACGGAATGAACCGAGCCTAGGAGAAGTTCAGCGCGGCACTGCTGTGCTATTAAGAGGCCGTTTTAATTAACGGAATGAATCACGCCTAGCAGAAGTCGGGGCGCGTTCTCTTGCTCTGTGCGCAGCTGTGCAATTAAGATATCACGTCTCAGTATGGGGGTGAGGTGGAAAACTGAATAGAGTCGAAGGAGGTGATGCGCTGCCCCCCTCCCCCCTTACTTTTATTTTTTTTTGTCTCTCAGCTGATCGCGTCGCGTCGACCACGCGCTACGTCGGGGGACGCTACGCTTCCCCTAGCTGTGTCAGCACAAGACATATCGTTCGGGCTCGCATATACATGTGATGAATAAGGGTTCCAAGGCTGGTTATTCGGGGTACGTCGGATATGCTACAGCTATGTACGCCTAGAAGGCTGCTTTATCGAGCTGCTTTATTGAACCGCGCTCGACTTCTGCTAGGCGCGGTTCATTCCGTTAATTAAAACAGCCTCTTCATTGCACGGCAACGCCACGCTCGACTACTGCTAGGCGCGGTTCATTCGGTTAATGGAAATGAAATAAAATGATCAGATTTATTTCTGGAGAGAGACAGAAAAACGAAGCGAAGCTAAAGGCCATTTGGCCTGACGTGGCTTCGCTACGCGAAAAAAGTTAAGCCAACAGTGCTACATTGAATAATAATTATCACAATACAAGGAGCGGCATAATAACAGAAACACAGAAATAGCATAAAAGCAAAAATAGGTGACATATAAGTACAAAAAATAGGCTGCATAGACACACATAATCAGACATCGAGACTCTTTTCATTACATATAAAAAACACATACATATTGATATATTCATATAATACACTCATATATTCATACATACATATGCCCATCTGTACGTACATGCTACTGCATACACACGCGTTTTGTACCTAAAGGTGAGAGTATATGTGGAACCTAGCCAGAAGTTTATTGGAAACATGATGTTTACTATACTCAATTAATGAGGAGATGTTTTATGTGATATTTGAATTGCGTCAATGAGAGGTTAAAATTTAATTGTTCACCTAAATGATTTATAGGCTATGGGTATGCAATTAAAACGGCCAGCTTCGCTCGTTCGCGAAATGCACCACGGATGGCAACGAACTCTCGCGGAAAAGCCACAACTACAGGAAAAAAATTTGCAGTCAAATTTAGCGGTTGTCTGGCAACACTGACCCTCCCAGTCTGGAAACCACTCATGCAACGCCAAAAAGAACTTTGCCTAGTTTGTATCCCACTTTTCTTTGTTCATATTTCCATTACAATTCAGTCTGATAACTCCCCCTATACTTTCCTTGGCATATCCCATCTGATGATCGAGGTAGGGCTGCCCCCCCCCCCGCCCCCCCAAGTCGCGAAAGAGTTGGTACGCCACTCCTTTGCCCGACTGAGGTCCCTCCTGCCATATATTTCTTTATAAGCAGTGGAAGAAAAAGATAGATATTTCCTTTATTTTTGCAAAATGGACAGAAAAATCTAAATAAAAATGCCAGAGGGGTCAAAACACAGAATTTAAAAATTCCGCAGATCCAACGTACCTGACAATCGGTGTTATGGGAAGCAAACACACGCAAGCTGTCTATGTTGTATTTTTTTGTTGAGCGAGGCGTTATGAAGTTGCATGCATATATGTACAAATGCACGCAGAGACAAACGTTAAACAGCCGCCTGTGTTTTATATCACAAGTTATTTACAGTTGCGTAACGATGCCAACAGCAACATAGATATTAGCAGCCCAAGAAGTGGTAAGCTGATAGTAACCAGTGTTGCTCGCAAGAATCATAGCCCTGTAAACTGCTTAAAAAATAAACCAAAGTGGATGACACAATCGAGCGTTGGCTTTGTTTCTCTGCATTAAAACGACACAGGTTGACGATTGAGCCTTGTGGCTCAAGCCACCTGTCTGTAGCCTCGTGGGCCATCGGCGGCGCTGGTCTCTCTATCATAAGAACGCTGTTCATGCTTTATTGGCCATGGACGTCACCACCGGATCACTTCTGCCTTTGCCCCCTGAATGAACCGCAGATGGCTTCAATGTCTCTTCGGTGGTTCCAGGGTATGTCTTGACAGAAACCCGTGCACATCCAAGCGAACCCGTACAGGCTTCTTTGGCGTACCCCGGTGCCGGGAAAACGGCACACAGCCTCTTGTTTCCCGGGAACGTTTTTCGTGCTTTCCGCGCCAAAAACCTTCCGCTCAAGGCATTTTCGACACCTGAGTGGCTGAAGGGTACTCCACAGCTTCGCCTGACAAGGGTCTCGTTCAAATGATTACAAGAATCATATTATACTCCTCGGACCTTACCACGGGCTCCACGTGCGAATCGCCGGATAATGTCATAGTCCTGCGGCGTACGATTACGTGACTCCGCGTCACGGTTAACGTCATGACAGCGACGAGCACCGCCGTCTTCCCCGTTATTCTTCCGGCATTGAGTGCTGCCGACGCTATGCTTGACGTAGAAGCCTCACATGACCCGGAGGCAAGCACACTCGTTCAACGCAGAGAGCTCTGCGGTGTCCTCGTGCAGCTTGATGACAAGCTGGGCGGGTTCGCGTTAAAGCTTTGTGCCTTTCCACATGCGGTCCTATCATTGCAAGCCTCCTGCACAATACAGGAGTCCAACGGCTTTAACAACCACGCCGAAGATTGGGTCGGGACCGTCAACGCTGTAGCACAGCGCGAGGCATGGACGGAGCCTGGCATCGCTACGAAGGCGTGTGGCAGCAGTGCTGGGCAGACTGGAGCAATAAGCTCATTGCTGCTTTGGACCAACAAACCACCACCTCACTGCTACCACGCAGTCTACTCTGGCCACAGAGAAGGATCAACCTCGGCAGGGGCACCAACTCTAGGCAGCCACTGTGCGCTGAAGCTCACCGGCAGACAGTCGCGCAGCTGGGCCTGATACGAGCCCAGCTGTGTCTCAGCGTCGTTATACAACACCACAGCATCGATACGTATGGCCGAGAGCGTTTCACATCCACAAAGATGGGAAAACCTTTCCCCATGTGCACCACTGCTTGAGCACTTTGAGGCACCAGCCCAAGTCCTACTGGACGTGCAACCATCTGAGGCATAGCTGTCAACAAACTCCGCCAACATCATCTCTGACCAGACTGAAGTGGATCTATGTGCACAGCGTTCATTGGCCGGACAAATTTCTTTGTGTAAAGACGACTTTTCACAAAACACAGAGATCTGTAAGATGTCCGAGACCACTCAGCACAAGCCCCATGCTAGTAGAACGGCTTCCGTAATATATTTCCCTCCCGGATGCAGCGCAGCTTCACACATTCCTGGCTCGAGAAGGCTAGGGAGCACCAAACCGACAACTCTGCAGAAACACTAGACACGTCGTAAGTCGGAGTGGAAACCTGACGACAAGCCAACATCTAGTCGCACAGAAAAACGTACCTCGACCAAGTGCAAAATGCGCAGACGGCCCCGATAGCTGCTGCATGTTGCGTTATCAGACCCAGCATTTTCTGCCGTGTTACCGAGAATGTCACTAGACCAAGGCAAGCTTTCCAGAATTCAGCGCCCATGATGACTGCCCACCAGAACCTGCCTATACAAGTTCTCGAAAGACGTCGCACCGTGGCCGAGTTCATCCCCAGCGACAAATCGAAATCCTCCTACGAGAAAACATACGGACAGATCTCGAATCAGAGCACAGCGCGAACGACACCAACCACTGTGGCATTTCCAGAGCAAGTCGCAGTGTGGACGCGCCCAGCCACAGCGAACAGCCAGTGCCACACACTAGATGCTCGCAGTCACCAAGAATTAAAACGATGCTTTGGCACGCATGCGAGACTGGGGAAGTGAAGCAAGACAAAGTACAGAATAGAAACAGCCAGCCTAGGATTGGGTGGTGTCCTTGTTTCTTTGCATTAGAATAGACAGACAGACAGACAGACAGATAGATAGATAGATAGATAGATAGATATATAAGTAGACAGATAGATAAATAGATAGATAGATAGACAGACAGATAGACAGACAGACAGACAGACAGACAGACAGACAGACAGACAGACAGACAGACAGACAGACAGACAGACAGACAGACAGACAGACAGACAGACAGATAGATAGATAGATAGATATAGATAGATAGATAGATAGATAGATAGATAGATAGATAGATACGCAGGCAGACTCGCAGGTAGCATACGTTCAGTGTCACTGTGCTCTGTATATTTCTGTGTGCGAATGTTAGCTCTGTATATTTGAAATGGGCGGAAGAAAATGTGAGCATATAGACTTTATTATTGGGAAATGGAACGCGTTCTTTTTCTTCATTAGTCCTAGCCACAATATTTATCTGCTCCTGCAAGATGTTCACATATTCAGCAGAACGAGTATTGGAAAACTCTGAGGGAGTGTTGTAACTCCCTAATAGAGTCACATAATCTATGTCGAAATTCACTACGTCCAGGGAGCTTCCTTATTTTCGTTAGGACAGGTACCACAACTCCGTAAAGAGTGGTCCTACTGTTTGCAGCAGAGTTGTGTTGATTGCCTGAAAGGGGGTGAGATATCGGGAAAGCGTTTATTCTCGAGAAGGCAGTTTTTAATGTTCTCTTACCCGTGTGAGTGTATCACTGCTCAGATAAGGCGGCGCCGACAACGAAGTGGAGTACAACAGCGTTCGTACTCCACTTTCCTGCAAAGACGAAGTGTGAGATACACCACCTAGCACGTACTCTCTATTTTTTGTCTGCAGTTATAGTTTAGCACGTTTGTAAGAGACTGGTATGGTGGCGGACGCTGCTTAAACCCCAGATTATGGCGGCAAAGTGTAGAGACACGTGCCTTCAATGCCCGTTTACGAACTCCCACTGGTGAAAGGTTATGCGGACACTTCCCAATACTTCACGATTCAAACATACAGCTATAAAATTGGGAGGTGTTTAAGAGGTACAGTTATTAAACAGAACACTGGCAAACTTGTCCAAGAGACAAAAAGCTGTTTAGAAAGCGTCAAACAGTAAAATACTCAAAAACAACACCCAAAAAGAACTGGCATGACAAACTGTTCGAGGGTAGCAAATTAGCGAGAGGTAGTTGACAAAAAAAGGTGTAGCACAAGAAAACTGAACGTGTTTAAACAATGCGAAAATCCACACAGCTTTGAAAAGCAAGATGTAGGTGTGAAAATAAGTTCTGTGCACTAAGGCACAAAAAAATAGCCACAACAGATATCGATATGAAGTATGAAGTAGTACAAAGATATGAAGTAGTACAAAGCAAGACAGCTCTTTATAGTATAGTCGCGACAAGCTATATGATAACAGAAGAAGTACCAGTAGCTCAGAGAAAATGGACATCCCACCAGTAACGTCAAGGAAAGTAAACAAACCTTTGGAAGCAATTCTAAAGGACATGGTAAGCATCACTTAACATAAGATATCTTGAAAGTGAGGTGGCAGATTGTGTTAGAAAAGCTGCTCACTCTGTATACGAAGTGTGTTTGGGCTCATCGTAATTTATAGGAAAGGGGATATCAATTACTTGAAAAATGGCAAGCCATCAGCCTATAGTCTGTTCTATAACTCGTCAGTTGACAGGAAACGTCAAAGTAGGAGTGCGATCACTGTAAATCAACAGAACTCAAACATTCCGGATACTTCGAAGCTAACAACGTCAGAATTGAGAGAGACAGGAAGAAGTTAGGAAAAAATAAATGCGCGAGAAAGATAGAATAGCAATAAAATTGTGTGCTTTTTGTTGGTTGCATGATTCTGCAGTAGTTGTCTTTCAAATCTTCAGCACGGTGCAAAAGTGCCGCCTCAAATGCGTCATGTGCTGTTCTGCGCGTATGTATTGCATCGCATGTGTGTTCTATTTATGTATGTTATGTATAACTTCGAGTTGCTGGTCACAATAATACCGAGAAATTATCTCGAGACCTGTACGGCACTTCTTTTTTGCAAATGATTGTTTGTACTTCCACCCTGTAACGGCCCACTTTTGGGCTAACAGTATAAATAAATGAATGAATGAAATGAATAAAATACAATTTCACAGAACCACGCTCAGTTTGTTATAGTAAAATGCTTACGTACACTTGCTTGTCCCAGACGGCTTGGTACAATAAGGACACGTTAGTTTTTGTTAGGTTTCTTGTCCTGTAGTTGAGGCACGACACTTCATGGCCTAGGTAGGTTACCGGTTGAGACACTGATAGTATCCATATTTTATGGGTAGTGTTCAGCAGCTGAAAATAAAAATAATAACATATGAGTGCTGATGTTTCGTTTTTAAAAACCTTATTTGCGAAAGAACCAGCCTTTCATTATTTCGTTTTTATTCTAAAGACAGTTCAATTACGTTTGTGTGAAGATATTTACGTGATAGAGCAGGTGAGCGACAGAAATGTATGTAGATTGCAACCAACGGCACATTGTCTGGAATGAATAACAGATTATTTTTACCAGGATTTATTCACGCAGTTCAAAAGTATTTGAGATATTTGTGCGTCTTCGCTGTATTGTGAATACCTGCATATAAATAGGATGCATCTTCGCACCGGTGGTGATATGCTTGCAGCGGCTTTCATCGACGTGCAATAACGTGCAAGCCCAACCTAGCACAGACATAGCCAAGTAAGCCTAAGTAGCACCATGTTACTATAGAGAGGAGCCGTTAGGCCTAAGTGAAGTAAGTTCAGCTCCACTTCATTTGTTTCTATTAGTCTCTCTCTCTTTTCTCTCCGTTTGTGGTTCTCTCCTCATGGGTTAAACAATGTTATGTTTTCCATAGAGGCCGATTTTACAAGTGAGTGAGCCTAGATAGCTGTGTGTGTTCGACGCAAGTCTTGGAGCCATGTGCATGCACCCAGCATCCCTTTGCACCTCACCAAAAAACAAATCACAGCTATTCACAGACTGAATATTGATGAGTGGGGCGAAGCGTCCGAATCCGCCCTTTCGTGCATCCATCCATCCGTCTTACTCTGGGTCGATCTGTCCGTCCATGCGTCTGTCTGTCTGTCTGTGTGTACGTCCGTCCGTCTCGTGAACAAGAGTGGCGATGTGGGCTTGTTGGTGAAACATTTAAAAGAAATTTATGTAGCGCGAGGCGAAAAAACGAACACAGGAAAGAATAGACTGAGAAGACAGAGCGCTACTATCAACAACATGTTTATTTTCGACCTCCAAGCTGCTTTTAAGCCATAATCGTCAGGCGACCAAGCAGATAAGCACGTGTAATTCAGATACATGCACGACAATGCCATCTACCTACAAGAAAAAACGATAAATAGGACAACAAAGGTTTTTATTGTAGGTAGATGGCATTTTTGTGCATGTATCTGAATTACACGTGATTATCTGCTTGGTCGCCTGACGATTATGGCTTAAAAGCAGCTTGGAGGTCGAAAGTAAACATGTCCTATTTATCGCTTTTTCTTGTAGGTAGATGGCATTGTCGTGCATGTATCTGAATTACACGTGCTTATCTGCTTGGTCGCCTGATGATTATGGCTTAAAAGCAGCTTGGAGGTCGAAAATGAACATGTTAATTATAGCGCTCTGTCTTCTCAGTCTATTCTTTCCTGTGTTCGTTTTTTCGCCTCGCGCTACATAAATTTTTTTCAAAAGTCTCGTGAACACTCGAAGTACCACCATCTCGCATCTTTTCATGATATATTCATTATATACAAGTACCGCCACCTAGCGGACGCTCCAAGGACTAAACGAGATGTGGCTACCTACACATACAACGAGGACGCACGACCCACGGCTTAAGGAGCTTCGCCCATAAAAGTCTCTTCCCTGTGGCACATACCCACTCTCTCGGGTATGTGCCACTGGTGGCTACAAACAATAACGGAAGACCATCCGCTTAGCACGCAAACGACGTCCCGGGTTCAATGCTCACTTGAACGGGTGACGCCATAAGGACCTTCGCCCCTAAAATTTTGTTTCATCCAATTTATTTCTTATTCTTCTGCTCTTCGATTCTGTGTTCGTCTTTTATATCGCCCTTCCACTTTACCGAGCCAAATTGTCGTTTACCGCCTGCCTCCCCCTTTCCGGGTTCTTGTCAAATAATTTCTCGTTGTACTACTATTTCCTCTTTGCTACCCCACGCAGCCCCTTCCAACCCCAGCACTATCCGTCACTCTTTTTAAATGCGAAGAGTTTCCCAGCAAATTCCAGCGACATTCAGCCTGCCTGCCTCTCTATCTATCTATCTATCTATCTATCTATCTATCTATCTATCTATCTATCTATCTATCTATCTATCTATCTATCTATCTATCTATCTATCTATCTATCTATCTATCTATCTATCTATCTATCTATCTATCTATCTATCTATCTATCTATCATAATACAGAGGCACGGAAAAAAATGAATTCAGTGTTCGCCGTGCGCAGGCGAAAAGGAAAACGAAGTGTGCGCGTGGTGCGTGCGGTGGTTCGAGGCAGCACGTGCAAGGAGTCAGTTCTCGGCTGGACGTCCGGTCCGGGGAACTAAAGAACGGCATCTAGGTGCTCTACCGTTCCTGGACTCCGGCTGGGCGACTGGCCCAGGGACCAGGCGAGGTTCCGCGGTGCTGGCTGCCGTCCAGAGTGGCTGTGAGTTTGGGTTGCTGCGGGCCTGATGTTCCTGCTGCCATTCCGTGTGGCTGGCGCAACCCCGGTGCGCTGCTGAGACCAGAGGGGTGGCGGAGAGCTGCTGCGGAGCTACCAATCAGCTACCGACTGCTGCTGCTGCGGCAGAAGGCCGTATCACGGCGTGGTCCGGCGCACGTTGAGGACGGCAACGAGCCAGACGGCGCACAGCCCACGAGCGATCGGCGCTGTCGACCCGCAAGCCACATCAAAACACGGCGAGACTTTTCTAATTCAGAGAGACATTGAGTACAACTATAGACTGCGTGTTTCTACTACTTTAAGTGTTACTCGTTCATAGTTACGTTCTCTGTAAATATATTCTCGTGTGTGTGTCTGTGCGTTCGTGGTTCGATTCAGTTCCTTGCTGAGTGGTCCTGGGCCCAAAACTGACACTACGTCACAATCTGGCGAGCCTGCCAGGATACCGCTCGTAGAAACGTCGAAGGAAGTTATTGTCTCTCGAGAGCACATTCACAAAACTTGTTTTGATGATGGACACAGAAAGATTAGCTGCTGTTGGGGCACCACTAGGATTGAATGGCGCAGAATTGTGTAAGTGGGCTGTGGCAGAACAGGCGAGGCAAAGAGATGAACGTGCTGCTGAGAGAGAGGCGAGCAGGGAAGCAGATGAGAGAGCGAAGCAAATCCTTGAGCCGAAGCTAAAGCTTCAAGAAGGAGCTCCGAGGGTAGATGCCTCAGCTGTCTCTGATTCTATGGCTCAACCGAGTAGCTCCTCTGCAGTACTGAATCCACAGAAATTGCTTCTGCTGTTCGATGAGCGACGTGATTATTTGCACGCTTACTTGCAAAAATTCGAACGCGTGGCAACAGGACAAGGCTGGCCACAAGAGAAATGGGCATTAGCCGTGAACATGTGTTCGAGTGGCGAAGCGTTGACAGTAATTGGCCGAATGACTGCCACAGATTCTCTAGACTATGAGAAAGTAAAGAAAGTCTTGTTGCAGAGGTTTTGATTCACTGCGCAAGGGTACCAAGAAAAATTTCGCAAGGCACGACCAGAAGATGGAGAATCCGGGAGATAGCCGTGAGACTCTCAGAGTACTTCGACCACTGGGTTGACATGGCTGACGTGCCCAGAACATTCGAAGGCCTTCGAGACCACATGCTCGCCGAACAGTTTCTCCGCTGTTGCCATCCAAAACTAACGATATTTTTGAAAGAACGTGAGTACAAGTCACTCCAACAGCTAGCTGACGCTACTGATCGCTTCATAGAAGCGTAGAATCTGTCAAACCAGGAAAAGGGTACAGACGACTCCAAAGAATTCAAGAGTCTTGGTAATGCTCCCAAGAAACCACCAACAAGATGCATGCTATGCAAGCGTCTGGGACATCAAGCACATGAATGTCGTAACCCAGCTAAAGAAGTGACAAAGCGTAGAGTATGTGGGAAAATTGGCCACGAGAGCGACGAGTGCTGGAGCATGAAAGCACAGAAAGAAAAAAGTTTCGCATGTGCTGTGAACGAGAACCATTATGGTTTTCCCTCGAGTGACAACTGTGGCGAAGGGAAAAAAAGGAAAGAAAAGGGACCCTCCTAATGCAAGTGTGGATGAAAGGGTACCAGTATTTCTGGTACAAGGAATGCCAGTTGTTGAAGGCGAAGTGTTGGGTAAACCAGTCAGGGTTCTTCGAGATACGCGCAGTAATATTGCAATTATCCGAAGAAACCTAGTGCCAAAACAATGGTTGACCGGGAAGAGTAGCAGAGTCTCACTCATTGATGGTTCCGCCATAGAAGTACCGGAAGCCAAGATTTCCGTGAACACCCCATACTTTAAGGGAGAGATAACCGCACTATGTATAGACAAGCCGCTTTATGATTTGGTGCTTGGTAACCTACCAGGTGTCAGAGATCCTCACAAGCCGGGTCATAAGTGGAAGCCTCCTACAGTCGACAAGAGCGATAATGTGACGCGAAACTGCAGCATGTGCGCTGAGAATTGTCTTCACTATGTTTTCGCTATGGTTAAACCTCACGAGGACAAAACAACACCATTGTTCGTGCCAAAAATAAAATGGTGCGACGTAACAAAAGACCAGTTCTCAGAAGAGCAACAGAACGACAAAACACTGAAAGCCGTGTTTGCTAAAGTCGGTAAAGATTTCAAGTCATCGAAAGGCCACAATTACACGTTTCTTGAAAGAGGACGACTTCTTTGCCAACAATACTACCTTGAGACAGGCAGGAAGTTTATCCAGCTCGTCGTGCCGAAGATCTTCAGGAAGCATATCCTTGAAGACGGCCATGAAAATCTTATGGCAGGTCACCTAGGCATTCGGCGCGCGACAGATCACATTTTAGCAGATTTTTAGTGGCCGGATCTGCATGGTGACGTGAAACGGTTCGTCAAGTCCTGCGATAAGTGTCAGCGAACGACACCAAAAGGCAAAATTGGTGTTGCGCCTCTAGGAAACATGCCTCTCATTCGTACGCCTTCTGAGCGTGTTGTGGTTGATTTAATCGGTCCGTTCTCACCGAAGTTGGACCGTGGCAACCGTTACATGTTAACTCTTATCAACTTTGCCACCAGATACGCGGATGCCATTGCACTCCCTGCAATTGATGCTGTGCATGTAGCTGAAGGATTGATTGAGATTTTCTCTCGAGTCGGCTTACCAAAGGAGATCGTTACCGACCGAAAAAGAAGTTTTATAGCGGCACTCATGGGAGAGGTGGGCTGTCTTCTTGCCATCAAGTTTCTTCGAACGCCACCTACCATGCCATGGCGAATGGGCTCGTTGAGAAGTTTAATGGAACGCTTAAGATAATGCTCAAGCGAATGTGGAAGGAAAAACCACGATCCTGGGAGAGGTACTTCGCCCCACTCCTTTTCGCTTACAGAGAGGTGCCGCAAGCAAGCTTGAGCTTCTCGCCTTTTGAGCTGATTTACGGTCGTCACGTGCGAGAACCACTGACTGTGCTGAAGGAGCTATGGAGCAATGAAGACATCGACGGTGAAATTCGCACTAATTGGTCGACCTTCGAAACCGCCTGGAAGAGACATGCAAACTTGCGCATGATGAATTGGAAAGAGCACAAGCAAAACAAAACATTTACTACGACCGCAAAAGCCGTCCTCGAAAGCTAAACGTCGGGGATAAAGTATTACTTCTTTTGCCGACAGATACCAACAAACTGCTCATGCAATGAAAAGGTCCATTTGAAGTCGTCGAACGCAAGACTTAGGTCGACTACATTCTCGCGATAAGTGGAAAAAGAAAAATTTTCCACATCAACATGCTCAAAAAGTACGAGGATCGCGAACTTTTACCAGTGCAGCAGGTGTTGGTCATAACCGAAGTTGAAGGGCCACTGGAAGCGAACGAGGAAATGTCAAGCGAAGAAAGCTCACATGAGATTCCTTACCCTAGCTTATTTCGCACACAGACTGCGGATGATGTGAAATTATCAGAGAATCTGAGCCGGGTGTAATGGGAATGTATCGCACTATGTTATGTAAACTTCTTGAGTGCTGTGGACGTACAACTGGACATTTAGTGAATTATCTAGAACTTTGTGACATTTTTTCCGCCTCTTCCTCACGTCATAAAAGTTGTAAACGGCTTTCTTAAACGTGGGGTTGTCAAGATAGAGAGGCGCGGAAAAAAAGAATTCAGTCTTCGCGGTGCGAGGGCGAAGAGGAAAACGAAGTGTGCGCGTGGTGCGTGCGGTGGTTCGAGGCAGCACGTGCAAGGAGTCAGTTCTCGGCTAGACGTCCGAGCCGGGGAAGTAGACAACGGCATCTAGGCGCTCTACCGTTCCTGGACTCCGGCTGGGCGACTGGCCCAGGGACCAGGCAAGGTTCCGCGGTGCTGGCTGCCGTCCAGAGTGGCTGTGAGTTTTGGTTGCTGCGGGCCTGATGTTCCTGCTGCCATTCCGTGTGGCTGGTGCGACCCCGATGCGCTGCTGAGACGAGCGGGGAGCCGGAGAGCTGCTGCGGAGCTACCGATCAGCTACCGACTGCTGCTGCTGCGGCAGAAGGCCGTGTCACGGCGTGGTCCGACGCACGTTGAGGACGGCAACGAGCCAGACGGCGCACAGCCCACAAGCAATCGGCGCCGGCGACCCGCAAGCCACATCAAAACACGGCGAGACTTTTCTAATTAAGAGAGACATTGAGTACAACTATAGACTGCGTGTTTCTACTACTTCAAGTGTTACACGTTCATAGTTACGTTCTCTGTAAATATATTCTCGTGTGTGTGTCTGTGCGCTCGTGGTTCGATTCAGTTCCTTGCTGAGTGGTCCTGGCCCCAAAACTGACGCTACGTCACACTATAGCTATCTATCTATCTATCTATCTATCTATCTATCTATCTATCTATTCTATCTATCTATCTATCTATCTATCTATCTATCTATCTATCTATCTACTACTATCTATCTATCATCTATCTTCTCTCTACTATCTATCTATCTATCTATCTATCTATCCTCTATCTATCTCTTATCGATTTCTTATCTAGTCTATCTTATCTATCTATCTATCTATCTATCTATCTCTATCTATCTATCTATCTATCTATCCCTATCTATATATCTATTCTATCTATCTATCTATCTACTATCTATCTATCTATCTATCTACTATACTCTATCTATCTATTATCTATTCATCTATCTATTATCTATCCATCTATCTATCTATCTATCTATCTATCTATCTATCTATCTATCTATCTATCTATTCAGCCACCTATGACTTTTTGTGCTCTCCCCCGCCATTTAAGTGTTGGGATTGATAGCAAAATCGGTATGACATCGCATGGCTGTATGACGAACATAAATAATCAAAATCACAATAAGCATGTCATGAAAAAAAATATTATTCATGGTTTGATGTTGGATCGGTTGTGACCGTTTTGTTGACGGCATATATGCGAAAATTGTTATATTATGACTAGACTGTACGGAGAATACGGCTACTTGGCTGCAGCGCGAACTTGACAAAGGGACAACAATTAGGCCAGTATCGACACACACACGTAGACGCACTCGTGCATACCCTTGTTTTTGTGCTTTGTTGAGTTTGTGCTGCTACTAAGTGCCAAAAATTATTTATCAACAAGCCAACTTGGCCACTTTCGTTGTATGACGAACATAAGAGACAGGTGCTACCATGCAAAACGTTACGTGCATGTAATGTACAGCGTAAATTACATGGCATAGTAACGGGCTGTGAACGGCCGTATAATAAACAAATATACACGAAGGTTTCTACAACGACTCATCTATGTAGGGCTAATGAAATTATAGTGATAATCATGCCATGACTGAGATTGAATTGACAATCATATCAAGGATTGTATTAAGGGTGTTATTAAATTAGGTGTGATTAAAATGTGAAGCAAAAAAGTTGATGAAATTGTAACTACAACCTTCGAATGCTCTACCAACTCAGCTACCGCGGCGGCTATGTTTTGTCCACTTTAGGGGTGATATATATTCATTACACATGAAAGTGACAGTCAGCCCCACCAGTAGCCGTGACCGTGAGTGTTAATCACTCTTTATCGGCCCGCTTGGCGTCACGTAGCACAGGAACTTATTACAATCTGGCAGATTATCAATAATGCCTCGTATAGTACCTGAAGGCACCAACTCTGCCTAGACGGGACCCTCACTATGCATTAATCAGAAGAACGTACATTGAAGAGCTTATTTTTCAATGTTAGACACACTATTACTGAGATCTAAGAAAGAATCATCCCAAGGAAAGTTATTTCTTGCAAACAAAATCACCGGAAGCATAAAAAGAATTTACCGAATACAGGTACTACTTCTTAAACAACGAAGGGTTTCTAAGAGGCCCCATCATTTTCATCTGTTCAACTAAACTGCAAAACACCCTGATAAAATTTGAAGGACACTCGCGTCCATAACTGATTGATTGATTGATTTGTGGCGTTTAACGTCCCAAAACCACTATATGATTATGAGAGACGCCGTAGTGGAGAGCTCCGGAAATTTATAGCACCTGGGGTTCTTTAAAGTGCACCCAAATCTGTGCACACAGGCCTACAGCATTTTCCCCTTCGCTTCGGTAACTGAAACTGCACTTGATCCAGAAAGAAGGCGTTGAACTTAAAAGGCTAATCTCTTTAATGCATTTAATGATTTTTTTTCTTGAGCAGATACATGATCGTATCGACCTCTCGTACATGAACCTACCTAATTTACTTGTCAGTCATTATTCCTAATGGAGGTTAGAAGGTAAGAAGTTATTTTTTCCGTCTCGTCGGTAAGTAACAGCAGAGCCACTGTTGCACCCAGTCTTTATAAAGCACCCGTAAAGTTTCTCATAGTTATAACTTCATATATCATCGAATACTTTTCATTCTTTGTGAACAGGTGCTTTCCTTCGAAACTTGCAGACCGCATAGGTCCCAGTACTATTAAAAAAGACGAGCTCAACTATCTTTCAAATTAAAACTCTGTATGAGTACCAGCTGTTTTTTCTGAAGTTTTGAGAACGTATTTTTAGTGCAGTTTTCTTCCTTTACTAACCACCTTCATAATATATATCTTGCAAAATTGGTTTTCGTAAAAACAGGTAGACCTAATTTGCCGCTAGAACCAAAGGGAGTTTATAATAAAAACTTATAAAAAAAGAAAGTAATCTTGTATTTTTCTCACTTTTTCAAATGCCTTTGAGCTCATAAGTAAAAATGTTGTGCTTGAAAAACTTGATCACTACGGTTTCTGGGGCGTAGCTCAATCTATGATAACGTTCTACCTACAGCACAGATGCCACTTCATAGCTATAGCCGGGGACAATTCGGAGTGGACATCAGTAAACAGAGGCATTCCACCGGAGCATATTTGGTTCATACTTCTTCGTACAATAGATTTTTCTATTCATTCACACCTCTGAGTATTGTACATCAATGATATAGTAAATGATCGCCCATCTGCTAAGTGCGTAATTCATAAAGACGATATAAGCATGTTTTTCGAAAATGACTTCGCTTCCAAAATGTCGAATCGAGCCATTAACAGGCTTGCAAGTGTATACAAGTGGGCGACATGTAATTCTCCAGAAGGTTGCTGTAGGAAAAACAGGGGCAGTAATGTTTCATCGGCAAAATAAAGAACTTGAACTACGCCTTATTAAAATAACAATATTGAAATAGAATTATAACTGTCTTTTAATCACTTGGCATATATTGTACAGCATCGAGTAATTCTGGCCAGTAGTACTTAGTGCAGATGCGAGCCAATGTTCTATTCACTCCGAGATGTGTTGCTGCTGGGTCATCGTGGCAGGCTTCCAGGATTTCCGGTCGCAAGGCCGAAGGAACGACGAGTAGGAATTTCTCCCTGCTGTGCTCGAAGTTTCTCTTGTATAAAACGTTGTTTCTCGTCAGGTATGACGAAAATTCCCGGACGAAAACTCGAGAAAAACGCATGGGTTGCCCTTCCAGATGCTTGATCAGTTGAAGCAACTCTGCGTCAGATCATTGATATTCAGTCATATCTGCGGTGCTGGCGGCTCTAGGAAACGGAAAGTCGTCTCCATGCTCCACAGGAGCAGATTATGAAAACCAAAATGGCACTTTTGGGTTTTTATCGTCAGCCCTGCTGAACTAATTGCTTCGAGCGCTGTCCGTAGTCGTTTCACATGCTGATTGAAGGTGGCCGGAAAGATCACATCGTCATCGAGATAGACAAGGCAGGACCCATTTTAACGCAGACAGCACAATGTCCATCATCCACTGAAATGAGGCGGGTGCGGAACACAGGCCAAATGGAAGTACCTTGAGCTCGTATAACCTATTGGGGGTGACGAAAGCAGTTTTCTCGCGATCTCGTTCATCCACTTCTATCTGCCAGTATCCGCTCTTGAATTTCGCGTCTCGTAGTCTGTCAAGGGTGTCATCAATTCTTGGAAGGGGATAGACATCCCGCTTTGTGACGACGTTTTATTTTCGGTAGTCAACGCAGAAGCGCAAGGTCTGGCCCTTTTTCTTTACCAGCACTACAGTTGAGGCCCATGGGCTGGGCGATGGTCGAATTACGTCGTCTCTAAGCATTTCTTCAACTTGGTCTCTGATGACTTCTCTTTCTTTTGGTGACACTCGGTACGGATGCGGCAAATAGGTCTAACAGATTGATCGATTATGATGCGGTGTTTGGTGATGGATCTCTTTGCACTTTCAATTACGTGGAAAAACATGAGGCGTACTCTCGTATAAGGCTCTCTATTTTTGTTTCTGGTTAGGTGATAGGGCTGCGTCGATGTGGATAGAGGCGAGTATAGAATCTATACCGTCAGGGTGTAGTGGTGCAGTCTTGGAAGAATTCAAATGCATAATCGGAACGTAGTCGTGCAAGTGACCAACAACAGTTCCCTTCGCAAGGTGTTGCACCTCATTTCGGAAATTGGTCAGGAAGACACTCGTACACCCATCACGCAGTCGTACAATACCTTTTGCTGCACAGATCCCTTTCCCGAGTAATAGCCCAGTATTGCTTTGTGCCATTTCTTCACAGTCGTTGTATACATTGCTTTTTACGGTGACAATGATGATGGATCTTGGAGGTACGGTTACATCACCACCTTCAATGTGGAGCGCATCGAATCATTTTTCACTCTCGAATGTCGCGATGGTGTGTTTCGTGCAGAATGAGACGCGCGTTTCCTGCAAGATTATCACTGCGCCATTTGCCTGCAAAAAGTCTATGACGATAATTGCATTTCTTGAACATTCCGACAGAACAATGAAGCTGGCGACTTAGATAAGCCGCGCATTTCCACTCTAGAGTTACACATGCCTGCTGGATCGATCAGGTGTTCCCCGGCGTTTCGAACTTTCGGTCCTATCTAAGGGGTCAGTACTTTTTTCAGTGTTCTGGCAAGTCCACTGCTCATGACGGAATAGTTCACGCCTGTGTCTACCAAAGCATTCGTTCCGTAGCCGTCTATAAGTACCGACAAATCGACGTTACCGTTTCCGCACGTAGTCTCGTGTCCATCATCTCATTTTGAAATCGGCAGTGGAGGTTGTTTTCTTGCTTCGGCAGAGGCCTTCTGTCCCCAGGTCGCCGATTCTAGTTTTCCTGAAGCGGGCTTTGGGGAAGTCGACTCGGCGAGTTTGAGGATGGGCGCGGACTTGGTGACCGATACCTCAGTGGCGCTGTCGACCGAGACTGATGCTGCTGCGAGGAGTGAGTACTTTAACGCGTTGACGAGTACTCCTCGATGTCAAAAGGTCGTTCCCCATTCCTTTTGTAGTGGAGCATACGCACCAACGCGTATGCGCCTTCGGAAGACAACGAAAAGCCCGTGCTCTGATTGCGCGAGAACCTGTGCCGCCTTTTGCCAGACTTGCTGTTCGCCCATTTTCCGTAGCGACCTCGTTGCGACTCCTCTGTTCTAATAAACATCATCGCATTTGGTGGAGGCTGCTGAGATCCCTAAGCAGACCTGGAGCTCCGCTCTCGCAAGTTGGCCGAAAGACTACCGTACAACATGACTGACGCAGTCACCAACCAGCCCATCCCAGCACAGCCAGCACCATCGGCTGCCCCGTCGACCTGCCCCGGTGCTACCCGTCAGCGGGACCCACCAATCTTCAGCGGCAGTGGTGAGCAAGACGTCGAAGACTGGCTCTCCTTGTACGAACGCGTGAGTGCCAGCAACAAATGGGACAACGACTCCAAGCTTGCCTATGTCATCTTTTACTTGGCTGACGTCGCCAAGCTATGGTTCACCAACCGCGAAACCGCCATCGCCAGCTGGTCCACCTTCAAGACCCTCGTGACCGAAGCGTTCGGCCGACCAGAGGTCCGCAAGCTCCGCGCTGACCAGCGTCTGCGCCACCGAGCCCAGCAACCTGGTGAGACCTTTACTAGCTATATTGAGGATGTGCTCGACCTCTGCAGGCGTGTTAACTCATCCATGTCTGAAGAAGAGAAAATTCAACATATTCTCAAAGGCATCGAGGATGGCGCATTCCAGATGTTGCTGGCGAAGAGCCCGACCACGGTGGCAGTCCTCGTAAGCCTGTGCCAGAGCTTCGATGAATTGCGTCGTCAGCGTTCCATCGCCCGACAGAGTGTTCCATCACCAGATTCGATCTCGGCCGTCGCACTCGCCAATGGCAACGTTCACCAAGGAACTCTGTCGAACCAGATTAAAGACTTCATCAGGGAGGAAGTCGCCCGACAGCTTTCCCTGCTGCCGCATAGTGACGCGCCCACGACAAGCCTCCCTTCGAATATGCAGCAGGCCATACGCACTAAAATTTGCAATGCACTCCCTACAGTTCCGGCCTCTTACCCGTGCACTTCGGTGCCATCTGATCTCTCAACTGCTGGCTACGCACCAACTGCGCCGCCTTCACCTCTCAGCTACGCAGCTGTGGTCGCGCGGCCCCCACCGCATTCAGTCGCCTTATCGGCTCCACCTCCTCCGGCCTCGCCTCCAGTCTACAGGCCCCCACCTCGCTTTTTCCGTCCATCTAATGAGTGGCGCACCCGAGACAATCGTCCCATCTGCTTCGCGTGTGGCATCGCTGGCCACATTGCACGCTTCTGCCGCCGCCGTCCCACGCCTGCGCACGCATACTTCGGAGCTCCTACCTACGCACCGCAGCAGACCACCACGTCTGCATATGAACAGAGGCACTCCGACTCGGATCGCCACCCATCGACTGCTCGTTTCCCATCACCTCGTCGCCGATTGCCATCGCCTATGCGTCGTCGACCACCTCTTGAGGAGGGAAACTAATCAGTGCAGTTCCGGAGGCAAGAACTGCAACTTGTGCGCAATTCCCAAGGCCTCCATTTTCGCCGCAAAATGTTGTTCATGTCGATGTTGAGGGAGTCGCCACATTAGCGTTAATTGATACCGGGGCCGCCGTTTCTGTGATGAACGCAAACTTTTGTAGGAAACTGAAGAAAGTGACCACATCTCTCAGTGGCTTGGTGCTGTCCACGGCTAGCGCGCAACGCATTCATCCCTCGGCTGTGTGTACGGCGCGCGTCGTCATCCTAGACGTTTTGTACGTCGTACAGTTTTTGTTCTACCATCTTGCTCTCATGACCTTATCCTGGTTGGGATTTCTTATCACGTCATGAAGCTATCATCGATTGTTCCCGTGCCGAAGTGTCTCTTGTGCCAACATGTGAATTTCCACCACCCGACCGCTCTCCTCTGCTCTGCAAAGTCATCGCTGATGACGACGTCACCTTGCCTCCTGAAGCTTCGGTCCCTATTAGCCTTTCATGTCTGGCGCAACCTGACGGCACGGTGGTGTTTACGCCATCTCCGGTTTTTACTGAACGCAAGGGCATCGTTCTCCCATTTGCTGTTCTTACAATTGCGTCTGGTTTAACCGTAATGCTGGTCACCAACCACTGCAACTACCCTATTGGCTTACTTCGTGGTGAAACGTTAGGATATGTGCAACCTGTCGACCATATCGATGATATTATTCTTCCCGACGAAACGCCATGTCACATTGCTGCAATCACTCATGCGTCTGAGCCATCAAGTTCGTCAGCCTTCGACAATGCTATTGACGCAGACCTTCCCCTCTCGCATCGCCGCCAACTTGTTGCTCTCCTTAACAAGTTTCGTTCTTTTTTCGACTTTCAAGAACCTGCTTTGGGCCGCACCACGACTATCGCTCATACTATTGACACCGGCTCACATTCGCCTCTGCGACAGCGTCCTTACCGCGTTTCCGCCGAAGAGCGCCGCGTCATTACGGAGCAAGTAGATGACATGCTTAAACGTGGAGTCATACAGCCTTCTCAAAGCGCTTGGTCATCACCTGTGGTTCTGGTCAAGAAAAAAGATGGCACCGTACGATTTTGCGTGGACTATCGCCGCTTAAACAATATTACGAAAAAAGATGTCTACCCGCTACCACGAATAGACGATGCTCTTGACTGTTTACAAGGCGCCGAGTGCTTTACATCTTTGGATCTGCGTTGTGGGTATTGGCAGGTGCCAATGGCTGAATGTGATCGCCCTAAAACAGCCTTTGTAACGCCGGATGGCCTATATGAGTTCAAAGTCATGCCATTTGGGCTCTGCAACGCGCCTGCCACATTTGAGCGCATGATCGACACCATCTTGCGTGCCCACAACTGGAAAACCTGCTTATGTTACCTGGACGACATCGTAGTCTTTTCATCTGATTTCCCGACCCATCTTGCTCGCCTCCACGAGATTCTGACGTGTCTAACTTCTGCAGGCCTACAACTCAACTCCAAGAAGTGCCACTTCGCAGCACGAAAACTAACCATCTTGGGACATGTCATCACCAGAGACGGTGTTCTTCCGGATCCCGATAAGCTTCGAGCTGTCGCTGACTTTCCGTTGCCCACATCACTGAAAGCCCTAAGAAGTTTCATCGGTCTCTGCTCCTACTTTCGTCGCTTCGTGCGCAACTTCGCGTCCATCATCGCACCTCTCACGAGTCTGCTTTCCAACAGCAAAGGCATATCTGCATGGTCACCTGCATGTGACGACGCATTTCGCCAGCTCCGCCGCCTGCTGACCTCACCACCTATTCTTCGTCACTTCGACGCTGCTGCGGCCACAGAAATTCACACCGATGCAAGTGGCATCGGTCTTGGTGCAGTTTTGGCACAACGGAAATGCACCCAAGCTGAATACGTAGTCGCCTATGCAAGTCGCGCTCTCAAAAAGGCTGAATTGAATTACTCCGTGACAGAGAAGGAGTGTTTGGCCATAATCTGGGCGTTGACGAAGTTTCGCCCGTACCTTTACGGCCGTCCTTTCGACGTGGTCACAGACCACCACGCTCTATGTTGGCTGTCCACCTTGAAAGACCCGTCCGGACGCCTGGGGCGTTGGGCACTTCGATTGCAAGAATACGACATCCGTGTCGTATATCGTTCCGGTCGCAAGCATGCGGATGCCGATGCACTTTCGCGATCGCCATTAACACCAGATGTGGCTTCTCTGTCTCCCCCTTTTACCACCTTGTCACCGCTCGACACAACTGACATGCTTTCGGAGCAGCGTAAAGACCCACACCTTGCCTTGTTAGTCGACTACCTTACCGATCCGTCTGTTGTCCCTTCCACGAGAGCGCTACGCCGGCAAGCAGCCCACTTTTCCTTACGAGACAACATTCTGTACCGCCGTAACTACATGCCTGGTGGTCGGAAGTGGCTCCTTGCTGTCCCAACTCATATGCGCTCTGACATCTGCATGAATTTCCATGCAGATCCCCAAAGTGCTCACGCAGGTGTCCTGAAAACCTACGAAAGGCTGCGCCAGCGCTATTACTGGCGAGGAATGTATCGCTTTGTGCAGAAATACGTTCAGTCTTGCACCACTTGCCAACAGAACAAGACACTTCCGCGGCACCTTACTGGCATGTTACAGCCGCTCCCGTGCCCGGCTCGCCCATTCGACCGCGTGGGTATAGACCTCTATGGCCCCCTCCCATATAGTATCTCTGGAAACCGGTGGATTATTGTCGGAGTCGATCATCTGACACGCTACGCTGAGACTGCAGCTCTACCGGCAGCGACCGCCCACGAAGTTGCACTCTTCATTCTCCGCAGCTTCATTCTACGCCATGGTGCTCCGCGGGAATTACTCAGTGATAGGGGCCGAGTGTTCCTGTCGGAGGTCATCCAAGCTATCCTCGCTGAATGCAACATTATCTACCGGAAATCTACCGCATACCATCCACAGACAAATGGTCTTACTGAGCGGTTCAACCGCACACTTGGCGACATGCTGAGGATGTACACCTCCTCCGACCACACTAACTGGGACGCTGTATTGCCCTTTGTTACCTTCGCTTATAACACCGCGACGCAAGCGACTACCGGTTTTTCCCCGTTCTTTCTATTGTACGGCCGCGAACCTTCCCACCCACTCGACACTATACTACCGTATCGCCCTGATGCATCTGAGTGCTCCCCGCTTTCGGAAGTCGCCAGATACGCTGAAGACTGCCGTCAGTTGGCTCGGTCTCTGACAAGTGAGGCTCAAGGCCTACAAAAGACTCGACACGACGACGCTCACCGCATAGCTCCTACATTTCGTGCTGGCTCCCTTGTGTGGCTTTGGGTGCCCCCGCACGTTCCTGGCCTGTCTTCTAAACTTCTGGCCCGGTACCATTGTCCCTACCGTGTCATTGACGCGACCTCCCCGGTGAATTACGTCATCGAGCCATTAACACAATCACCAGATTTGCGCCGTCGAGGACGCGAGACCGTACACGTCGACCGTCTCAAGCCCTACTATGACCCCCTCATTGTGCCTACTCCCTGAGTCGCCAGGATGGCTACCCTTCACCCCGGGGGTATTGTAGTGGAGCATACGCACCAACGCGTATGCGCCTTCGGAAGACAACGAAAAGCCCGTGCTCTGATTGCGCGAGAACCTGTGCCGCCTTTTGCCAGACTTGCTGTTCGCCCATTTTCCGTCGCGACCTCGTTGCGACTCCTCTGTTCTAATAAACATCATCGCACTTTGACAAGCTGTGTTTACGGGAAAACCCCGAAGTCCAGCTCGGCGATATTCACACCTCCGGTAAATATGGCCAGTTTCACCGCAGTGAGAGCAAAGCGGAATTCGACCAGAAGTGCGCCATATATCAGCTTTGTGAATCCTCGTCTCGGCTTGGGGCGGCGTGAATTGAGGTTTCGGCTAATGTGCGGTTGCTGCGGCGAAATAAGGTCCAGGGGTGACAACATAAGGTACAGGCGTGCCTCTCAGCACCTCGGTGTACGAGACGGCGGGCTGCATCACAACCGACGCTTGAACCGGCTGTGCTTGTGGCTGCGGTCTTACTTCCTCCCGAACAACTTCCGCTAATGACGAGACCGTTGAGGGGTGGCCGTTTTAGATGCGGAGCATCTTATACTCGCGCCTTGTAGTGCGCCGTCCGCACCGCTTCTCGAACATTCGACAGCTGACGCGCGCGCATGCGCCGTCGCGCCGTCGCCCACTCTTCCACCATCTGTGCATCCCTTCCTCCTCTACACACCGCGCGCGCTTCACTCCTCCACCATCTGTGCACCCTTCCTCCTCTACACACCGCGTTCGACATCTACAATTCTCCTGATTCTCCAGTGGACGCGCATGTGGCGTCGCGCTTCGAGAACATTCAAGAGCTGACAGTGCATGCGCCATCGTGCTGTATAATATACTCAAGGTCGGCGCTCGCTCAGTTGCCGCTCGTCGGTTGGTTTGTACGGCGCGTCGACGTCCAAGGTCGCGGTGAAATGAATTCCAACGAATCCACAAACACAATGATCGACGTCCCTTCGACCAGCGCCGCCCTTTCGCATACGTGTGTACGTGTTCACTCATTTAACACCCCCTCCTACAACCACGTTAACCAATTTAGCCATCGACCCACGTAAGTCGCAATTTAACACCCCATTTCACAACCACGTTAACCAATTTAGCCATCGACCCAAGTAAGTCGCACTTTAACACCCCGTTAACCAATTATATGGTCCGCATCCTCCTCAGTGTTCCCCCGAGGGAAGCTGCGGGCAATTTTTTGGTTCTGGAGCTCTTCTCGAACCACTGATTGAATGAGCTCTCGTATTACGTCGATGCGATTCTCGAAGACTGCTGACACCGCGTCTACAGATATGACGTTAACATCTCGATTATAGTGCCTCACTCGCTGTTGAAGAGTCTTTTCAACCGCTGTCGCCTCGGTACGACATTCGGTGACGTTCCGTGGGGGGCATCGGAGCAAACCAGCAAAAACCTCCTGCTTCACCCCACGCATCAGGTGCCGAAGGTGTTGTCGTCACTCACACTTTGATCAGACTGGCGAATTAACCGGCACATGCCTTCCACATACATTGCGACGCTTTCATTGTTGTGCTGGTTTCTTGCTTGCAAGGCAGCTTCAGCTCTTTCCTTGCGGTCTGTTCTCGGGTAGGTGGCCAGTAGCTCTCGTGGGAAGTCATCCCACCACTGAATGGCACCTTCATGATTTTCGGACCACGTTCGCGCGCTGTAACACGGTGGAGCTTCCCCTCTTCGGTCCATCCGTTGCAGCTGGTGAGGCGCTCAAAACCCTCCTGCCAATCCTCGGCGTCTTTATGAGGATCGCCTTTAAAAAGGTCGGGCGTCCATGACTCATCGCGAACGACGTGCGTGGCAGCGACTGGAGATGAAACGACGTGTGCGGCAGCGGTTGGAGACGACAGTTCGGTACTCTCACCGGAGACAGCTGGAGACACTCTAGGCTTTGGTTTCAGGGCGAATTCCTTTGGCTCACCACGTCAACGACGACTGGAGCACTGATGAACTGGCGTGAGCTCAGTTGGTGTGACTGCTCGTGGTTCCGGGCTGCTTCCTGGAAGTCCAACTGGGTTTGGGATCATTACCCGGCTCCTCCACCAGAATTCTTACGCAAAATCTAGATGGTGCGACAAAAACTGTTTATTGGGAATAACTTGTGCCCGATAACTAAAGGAGAATGTAGCAGCGTTTTTAACAGGCGATCAGCAGAAGGAAGCAATCTCCGAGAAGCCCTCACGCGGTGCACCACTTCTTTTTCGTCAAAATCTCGTGCTGAGGAGGCGCGCGCCATCACGGCCTTTTCTTGTCTCATCATCGAGCCACTGGTCCCTTGGGGGGCGCACGAACTAGCGTGCATAGTTTGAATATTGCATCAGTCATGCGTCAATATTTCACGGAATCTATGTCATGACGTTGCCAAGTGAATCACTAGATTATCTAGAGCAATGGTTACTATGCATCACCATTGTACTTATGTTCCTTCATCAAATAATGAGATTTTATACACTTAGTTATTTGTTTCTTTGGTTCAATACGGAATATTATTCTGGGGGATGACTACAGCAGGAAACATTCAGCGAGTGACGATACTACAAAAAAAAAAGAGTGATACGCCTTGTCTCTAGGTTGCCGTATCTTTTGCATACTGCTTTTTTCATTGTTCACAAAACTTAGTGTCATAAAAATTGAATTTACGTGGACATGTTGGTTTTGTCGCATGTATAAAAAGAAAAAAAAGATAAGGGTGACGATGGTTTACCCAACTGACATCCTTAGAGGAAAGTAATTTCTTTGTAAATTTTGTGAATTAGAACCTAAAGTTGGAAACGAAAACAAATTTCATACGAAGACCAAATTCTATGGCTTTGTTAAGCGAGTATTTTAAATAAATTACACAATAAAAATGGTCTAGATGTACCCATTCTGTCGCTAGAAAGGCAATGTGATGTATATATATATGCGATTGTTTGCGCTGTTTTAGGTTCACCTGTTTTTTAGTGTATACGTTTGTTTGCTGCCTTGAACACTAAGGCTCTTTTTTTCTTGGTTTCTTAAATTTGACACAATTGTTTTGTTCATTCTTTCTTACTACGTTTTTTTTACTGTTTTGTTTATGCATTAGGTATAAGGCAGGCTGCTGTTCCAACCGCTGTAACTGCCTAATGTATGAGGCGGCTAGCTTCCTCTCAAGCTGATCAATGCAGCTTTCTTGCCTGGTTTCTTCGCAACATTGTTGCAAAATAAACACTATTCACTGGTGATGCACCACAATGGAACGTTCAAGTAGGATTAAATATGAAGCCACAGAAAAATGATAGTGTTAGGCAGCCCTGCAAAAAAACCAAGATTAAGAGTGGAAACCGAACTGAAAGCACACTACGCGCGTAGACTAAATGCTAAGAGGGGAGAAACCCCTCTTAATAATGAGGACCTCCCCCATGTTTCAAGTTTACAAAAAAAAATTATTTTTGGGTTGGTTCGCAAGCGTTAGGCAATCGTAACACATGGCGGACAATTAAACTACCGCTATTCTTTAGGTACAAACTACAATTATTACAGACAACTTACGAGCCACAACTATACAATATGTTTAGCGTGGCCCTAAAACAATAATTACGAGCGGTACCGCAACATATTAAATAATGTACATCTAAGCAGAGTAGACACGTCCACACGCATTGCTTCTCTAAAGGTAAGAACGAAATAGAAAAAAGACCATGCATGTAAACTCATCAAGTGTCTATTTGTTCGGTACGAACACGAGCAAATAAAAATACAAGCACGCAATATGAGTAAAATACGCAAAAAGGGATGATCAATAGTAAACCTGAGATAAGGAGAACAACAAACATATGATTTTACAGACGTAAGAGCAGTCAACACGCAGCCATATATGAAGCGACCGGTTCCAATATGGAAGAATGAGGCCATTGACTGCCAGGCTGCCAGCTTCGGTGACCTCTGCCAAAAAGAGTGACGGAATCTTGCCACGTATCTGTCTTGAACACGATGTTGACTTCTTCCGCCACACATGTACACACTACGCTACTTCTTTAGAAATTTGGCTGGCTGGAGCAAAACATGAAAAAAAAAGACCGGCTATAGCAACAAAAATTAGCCTCTCTCGCCTCCGCCTTTACCGGGCCGACTAGCTTTCCGTACTTGGTCGAGGACGTTTCGCGAAAATGGCGCTGAAGACGGCGGCTGCAGGTCAAAGAACACACACACACAAAGAGCTCCATTCAGCGAACTTGCAACAGTGTGCCTAGACGGGATAAATATTTACAAGAAGCACTCCTACACAGCGCTAACAACTTAACTTAATGTTAGAACACTGCCACAGCCGTTACGTGTTGCGATCATGTCGTGGCGCAATGTGAAAGAAAGAGAGAGAGGTGAAAAAAACAGTTGGTAAGGAACGCGCACCCGAAGTTTAACTGATCCCGTATCATACGATCGGGCTCCAGATTTTGTTTTTTTTTCCTTTTTTTCAAGTGGCAGAAGCCAAACAGCACCATCGCATAAGCCTCCATTCATGCAATATACCATTCGACTTCATCCGGCTGCCCACAGGCGCCAGCACTGACGGGAGTTTAACCACCGATGTATCCGTCCGTCAACCGTTTCCTTGACAACTCATGCTGAGTCAGCGCGTGCTTAAATGCAGTGTTATTAGCATTCTTGACTCGTCGCCACGAAGTTTCTTCCATTCGCAAAAAACGTGAAGGTCTGTATGCAGTCCTGCAAAACCTATTATGACCTGAATCAAAACTACCACTGGTTCCATAACACCTCTTTCTGATGGGTAATTATTCCCCGATAACAAAAGTGGAATTCTAATACGGTAGCCTTCTTACATTCCCTGTTGCAACTTGCACATCACTAGTTGATGATGCGCAGTTGAACGCTGCTCATACCTCGTACCTTTCTTTTTCTTTCTCTTTACCGAATTTTCTATAAGATACCGTTCTTCAACTAATCAAGCGTATTTTGCTGGTCTACACCTGTCTCTTCAATGCGATGTGGCCTATAAAAAAAGGCTGAAAGAGCAAAGGACAATCATCAATGATCTTACATCATAAAGCAGCCACATGGGTAAGCCCGGGTCCACAGGCTCATGAGCGCTAACAAAAAATGGACTCAAAAGAGTGAACAGGAGCTGGTACATATTTTTCCTGATGGCTCCTGCAGAAATAAATTGCTGGAAGAAGGCATTAGCAACACCGCCTTATATACAGATCGTATAGAAGAATGGAATATTTTTTTTGTCGGCGAGTTTCTATGCATTCCCATTGTCTTGCTATATATAGTAAATGAAAAATTCTTGATCGATCGGTTTATGTTACATGAATTATTTGTTTTGTTTCCCAGGTCTTAACGGCTGCATTAACTGAGTATGGAGAAGTGAGGAGCAAAAGTAACTTTTCTCACGCTGTTATAACCATCATTGCTTATAACTTACGTTCATTCTAGGTAGCGTAATAAATTCATAAGTTGTGTACTCGAAATGAAAATGCACCCCCATTGTTTACTCCATAGGTTTAATTATTCGCACAGCTTTTTTTTAAAATACACTATCTTCATTACAAGATTCGCTCTACTAGCGGTTTCTATTTTCTAGTAGAATAACAATCGTGTCTGGCAATTTATTGGTTTCGAGAGAATTTCAATCAAAGTTGAAGTGAAGCGATGGATCTCGGCGTTCTTCTGCCACATCCAGAAATACAGTGATTGCTGAGACGTTCCCACCCGCTTCCATTTCAATGAAGTTGAATGGGTCAACAAGGTGTCGAGATAAGCAGTCGCCATCGCTGTGAAACTATGCCCATCGCCCAAGTTTCCCTGTAGGATCCTTAAGTGTTCACAGCCAGCACAGCGCATGGTGGTGTGGGATGACTGCGAACGGGCATTCATATAGGTACGGATGGAATTTCGCGATAGCCCAAATGAGAGCCAGGCACTCTTGTTCAGTGATGCAATAATTCCTTTCTGACCGTGAAAGAAGTCGGCTAGCGTACGCTATTGCACGGTTTGTGCCGTTCTGTATCTGAGCGAGTATTGCCCTAATGCCAAGGCTACTCTTGTTCAGTCATGCAATAATTCCTTTCTGACTGTGAAAGGAGACTGCTCAAGTACGCTATTGCACAGTTTGTGCCGTTCTGTATATGAGCGAGAATTGCCCTAATTCCAAGGCTACTAGCGTCGGTGCCAAGCTCCGTTGTAGCGGCTGGATAAAAATAAGCCTACACAGGTGGTGACATGAGCGCGGAAATGAGCGATGCAAATAAACGTTTTTGGTCTTCATCCCAAGAGAAAGCCACGTTCATTCTGAGGAGATCCGCGTGGGAACGAGCGATTAAGGCGAAGTTGATGAAAAAACGGCAGAAATATGAGCAGAGCCCCATTATTGTCGCTGGGTGGCGGCAAAAGTTGTCGTGCAAAAACTTCCTACATGCTGAGACTCAGACCGCAACAACAGCGCGTCAACCCAAGATCTGAACCAGAAAAGGGCTTCATTCGTCGAACATGCAGTGGTTCCTAATACCTGCTAGGAGCCAATGCAAAAAATGGACCTCAAGTTGGTGATAAAACGTACTAATACAAATAATTTACCAGACCTATTAAGGTGCGCGAGCATCTTATGCTCGGGATAGTGTCCGTCCTGCGGCGTCTGCATTCAGACTGCGCATGCACAACTCTCCTCATTCTTGCTTCCTACGCTGGTGTGTGCTCTCCCGCTCTCCACCACAGGTGCAACGCAGTGAATCACTGCATATTAATCTCTCTCTCACTCTCTCCCTTCTTTCCCTTAAGGTACGCCTGTATGTGGCGCAAGTGTCACGGCGCAGTGTAAAGGGCACAATCAGTGTGCTTCCGTCATTGTCTATCTATGTAACGGTGTGTGAAACGGCATGAACAACGTCAACGTCGGCGCTAATTTCCGCGGCAGCGCCACCTTTGTGGGGCAGAATAAGCCTCGATAGCCGAACGTAAACGTGAGCATGTGGCAAGCGGATTCAGAACTTCGGGCCAGGAAAGCCAAACCTAGGCGTCAACGTTGGCAGGAAACTTCTGCGGAAGAAAGACCGGCTCGGCATACCAAAGTGCTGAGTCAAGATCATTCAGCCGACCCCAAACTTCAGGATAGGAACGGCAGGGTCGAGCGGCATCTCTCGATTCCGAAGCGACGACGCAACGCGAGTTTGCGGCCCCTGCCATCATCGACCACAAAGCCTTCAAAATGCTTTCGCTTCCAACCATGATTGTCCGTAGAGGCAGTTGATGTGTAATTCTTTTCTTGAGAGGCGAGAGAGTGTGCAAGAGATATGACAGTTGCTTCAACAGAGGCACCTCTGTTAGAGACTTTTACAGATTAACAAACTTTGTTGCGAATCTGTGAAGTATATTTAGCAATGCACCTGAAGAATAGAAACCCCCCGCTGTTTCGCCTCCAGTAAGAAAACAAACTCATACGTACTGTTCTTTCCTTGCTGGCGTGTCACTATATCGACTGGCCGATGCACGTAGTATATCTTGGAGTAGAAAAAAAACACGAAGTTTTGTTTGGCTATCAGAGCTCATCATGCCAGGTTCACCAGGACTTTTTTTTAAAATTTGTTACCTTTCTTTGAATATCTTCATACCTTCCCATAAGGATATCCCATTAAACCCTCTTTTCAGAGTCATGTTACAAGATAGTTAACGTGTCTCATTAATTAGAGTCATATGCGTTGTAAGTCGGGCATTCCCAAAAGAAGTCATGCGTGCTTATGTTAGGGTGTTGCCAGCCGAGTTCTGTGCCCTGGCCGCACCAACAAATTCTGTTTCCTACAGCCGGTCTCGCGCAGGGTGTAGGCTACTTTGTCGAACCATGTCTTGAACTTGATTCACACTAAAAAATGGGATTGGGAGATAAATATGACTACCACAAGCTGTTTGGAGATTACGCCACAGTATGACTAAAATGCCACCAGTAATCATTTCGAACACTGCAGCAAAGGCAATTTCAATTGTAATTTTTGAATTATTCAATTGTAATCAAAAAGTGTCGTGGAAGCTCGATGCCACTGATTGCACTAGCATATGAGGACAGGATAAAAAATGCCGCACATCCCACAGACAAAGACAATTGATGTTATGGGGAGCATGTAGAGCGAAGGTGCGCTTGGTGTAAGGTTTTAGCGAAACGGCATGAACTGGCGTTAAATATGTGCTCAAATTTTGTACGCAGACAAATATGTGGAAGCGTCAAGCAAATTTAACTAATAAGCTGTTTAAGGTTCCTTCGTGGTACCAACTGCAAAGTGGTTTTATTAGCACAAAAAGCGGTAAACTGATAAGTAGTGCTTATGCTCGCAAGGGTGGTGGTCCTGAATAGTGCTACGTATAGCACTTCAGTGGATGGTGCTTAAGTACAAGTGACATTATTGAAATGCGATGCTTTCATGATAGGAGTGCATATGTGTTCTTCATAAAATTTATAGCGATTTTATCAACCACTATTTACGTTTCACCTACCTTACGACAAGATAGGCATACTCTTTCGGAAGAGACCATACTCACTGAGCAATACTCACTTCGTCAAATCCTGGCTAGACTACATGCCAGGAGGCAGGCAATCAAGTCAAATTATGTCCGCTTCTACGCGGCTCAATAGCCTTGTCCAAGAGAAGCCGGCCCTATTTGAAGTAGCAGTCAGAATAGCCGAGCAAAGATTAGACGGGATTCTAGGTCAAAGTTTTCTGGCAAGATACGGCCTGTGGTCAGGCAGGACGTTTCCATAGGCGGCTTACCCTGAAGCGGTGGCGAAAAAAAAAAACGCATTATTTTAGGCTATCGAGAGCGGACCCTCACCGATAATGCGGTGGATATTGTCACGGGGTCGTGACGTGGACGAAGACAGGAGACTTCGTGTCGGGATTTAACTGTTTATTTGGGCGAACCTCTGCCCGGTAAACGGAAAGTCCAATTACAGCAGCAGTCTTGCACAGATAGCAGTCTCAGGCTGACAGCGGCGAACGGAGCGTCGGCCTTCGATCAACAACTGACAAGCGGCGAAGCGCGTCGGCATTTATACTCTTGCCATCGAATGTTCTAACGTTATCGCTGGCGGTGGCGTAGGTTCCAGAACAATCTGTACCGTTCGCACAGTGGGCGTGATTTTATCGAAATGATCTACTACAGTCCGGAACCTTCTGGAAAACTGCAGGCGCGGTTTGCGCTGAGAATCGTGTGGTCTTTTGGGACGATAACAAAAACTTGGGAAATGAAACGTGGCATTGCCTCCTCTGAAAAAAAGGCATCGTCCCGATGCTTTAACTAAAGATGAAGGTACAATAATAATGCAAGAAAGTACAATGAATAAATTACGATGAAACAATAATACAAAAAACACTGTTTCAGTTTGTTAACGCGCATGAAACGGCTTGAGGCGCGCGACATGCACGACTTCAGGTCGCGATCGGCGTCGTTGAGAGTTCGTGATGCCGTCGGGGACAACCTCGTAATCAAGTGTGCCGAGACGTCGAACCACCCTGTTTGGTCCGAAGTAGCGTCGCAGAAGCTTTTCACTTAGTCTACGTCGGCGTATCGGCGTCCACACCCAAACACGTTCACCGGGCTGGTATTCCACGAAGCGTCGTCGAAGGTTGTAACGGTGGCTGTCTGTCGTCTGTTGATTCTTGATACGGAGACGCGCAAGTTGTCGGGCTTCTTCGGCACGTTGAAGGTACTCGCTCACATCGAGGCTTTCTTCGTCGGTGACGTTGGGTAGCATGGCATCGAGCGTCGTTGCCGGGCTCCTTCTGTAGACCAATTTGTATGGAGATATCTGCGTCGTCTCCTGCACCGCCGTGTTGTATGCGAAGGTCACATACGGAAGAATGGCGTCCCACGTCTTGTGTTCGACATCGACGTACAGTGACAGCATGTCGGCGATTGTCTTGTTAAGCCGCTCGGTGAGGCCGTTGGTCTGTGGGTGGTACGCTGTCGTCCTGCAATGGTTTGTTTGGCTGTATGCCAAGATCGCTTGAGTTAAGTCGGCAGTGAATGCCGTTCCTCTGTCGGTGATAAGGACCTCCGGAGCGCCGTGACGTAGGACGATATTTTCGACGAAGAACTTAGCTACCTCGGATGCACTGCCTTTTGGCAGGGATTTTGTCTCGGCGTAGCTGGTGAGGTAGTCGGTAGCTACCACGATCCACTTGTTTCCGAAAGCCGACGTCGGGAACGGCCCTAGAAGGTCCATACCAATCTGCTGGAAAGGTCGACAAGGTGGATCAATTGGCTGCAGTAGTCCCGCTGGCCTTGTCGGTGGTGTCTTGCGTCGCTGACAGTCCCGGCATGTCTTCACATAACGAGTGACGTCGGTGGTAAGACGTGGCCAGTAGTACCTTTCTTGTATCCTCGCGAGCGTGCGAGAAACACCGAGGTGCCCTGACGTCGGATCGTCGTGCAGGGCCTGCAGGAGTTCTGGTCGCAGAGCTGAAGGCACCACAAGGAGGTGCTTAGCTCGAAGCGGTGAAAAGTTTTTCTTTTGTAGAAGACCGTTTCGTAGGAAGAACGACGCAAGTGCACGCTTGAATACCTTCGGGACTTCGGCGGTCCTGCCTTCGAGGTATTCTATTAGGGCCTTAAGTTCCGGGTCGGCCCGCTGTCGTTCAGCGAAGTCGTCTGTAGTTATCGTTCCCAAGAAGTAGTCGTCATCAGGGTCGTCGGGTAGCGGTTGGTCAACAGGCGCACGAGAGAGACAGTCGGCGTTGGAGTGTTTTTTGCCAGACTTGTAAATGACAGTAATGTCATATTCTTAAAGTGTCAGGCTCCATCATGCGAGGCGACCTGAGGGGTCCTTCAAGGTGGCTAGCCAACACAAGGCGTGGTGGTCGCTCACAACTTTGAAGGGCCTGCCATAGAGGTAGGGGCGAAATTTCGACGTAGCCCAGATGATGGCGAGACACTCCTTTTCTCTTGTGGAATAATTTGATTTTGCTTTAGATAGCGATCGGCTGGCGTAACTAATAACCCTTTTAAGTCCGTCAGCCATCTGCACAAGAACGGCGCAGACCTACGCTGCTTGCGTCAGTATGTATTTCTGTCTCGGCGAATTCGTCGAAATGGGCAAGTAACGGAGGCGTCTGGAGGCGATGTTTAAGCTCCTGGAAAGCGTGTTCCTGGGGCGTTTCCCACTTGAATTCCACGTCGGCCTTGGTAAGGTTAGTGAGAGGATCGGCGATGTGGGCGAAGTTTTTCACGAACCGCATATAATAGGTGCACAGGCCCAGATATCGGCGCATGGCCTTCTTGTCAGTGGGTGGCGGGAAGTCGGCGATGGCGGCTTTTTTTCCGTGGATCTGGACGAACTTCAGACTTGCTGATAACGTGCCCCAGAAACAAGAGCTCCTCATACGCAAATCTGCACTTTTCTGGCTTCAGTGTGAGTCCGGACGTCTTGATGGCTTGAAGTACAGCTTCAAGGCGCCGAAGATGCTCGTCGAAACTCGAGGAAAACACGACGACGTCGTCCAAGTACACAAGGCAAGTCTGCCACTTCAATCCTGCCAGTACTGTATCCATAACGCGTTGAAAAGTTGCAGGGGCTGAGCAAAGGCCGAAGGCCATCACCTTAAACTCGAAGAGGCCTTCCGGTGTTATAAACGCCGTCTTCTGTCGGTCTCTTTCGTCGACTTCGATTTGCCGATAGCCAGTCTTGAGGTCCATTGACGAAAAGTACTTGGCCTTACGGAGCCGATCAAGTGCGTCGTCTATTCGTGGGAGAGGATACACGTCCTTTCTTGTGATTTTGTTCAGGTGGTGATAATTGACGCAGAAACGTAAGGTACCGTCCTTTTTCTTCACTAACACCACGGGGGATGCCCATGGACTCTTGAATGGCTGGATAGTGTCATCCCGCAGCATTTCATCGACTTGTCTCTTCATGGCCTCACGTTCTCGCGTCGAAACCGTATAGAGACTCTGACGGAGTGGTCTGGCATTTTCTTCGGTTATGATGCGATGTTTCGTGATTGGGGTCTACCGAATTTTCGATGACGACGAAAAGCAATCTTCGTATTGCAGGAGCAGGGCCTTGAGCTGTTCTTGCTTATCGTTCAGAAGTCTGGGATTGACGTCGAAAGCTATGGGAGGGGCTTGGTTCTTCTGAGCAGGTTCTGCAGAATCGGTGAGGGCGAAAGCACTGGTGGCTTCGACAATTTCTTCGATGTATGCGACCGTTGTTCCTTTGTTCACGTGTTTGTACTCATTGCTGAAATTTGTGAGCATAACCGTTGCTTTGCCTCCTCGCAGCTCTGCAATTCCTCTTGCGCCGCAAATATTTCGGGTTACCAACAGATGCTGACTGCCTTCAACGACGCCTTCCAAGTCAGGTGATTTAGGAGCGCCGACTGAAATAATTACGCTTGAGCGAGGCGGAATGGTGACTTGTTCTTCCAGCACATTCAAGGCATGGTGTCCTGACGGCGTGCGCGGCGGTAGTGCATCTTCTGTGGATAGCGTTATCGACTTTGTTTTTAGGTTGATGACAGCACCATGGAGGCATAAGAAGTCCATGCCAAGAATGACATCTCTCGAGCAACGCTGTAGGACTACGAAGTCTGTAGGATAAATACGGCCGTTAATGGTGACTCTCGCTGTGCAGATTCCTGCAGGCGTTACGAGATGACCTCCAGCTGTGCGGATTTCAGGGCCTTTCCAAGCTGTCCTAACTTTCTTTAACTTCGCGGTGAACGACCCACTGATGACAGAATAGTCAGCTCCAGTATCGACGAGAGCGGTCACACTGTGACCGTCGATAAGAACGTCGAGGTCGCTAGTTCGCCGTCTCGCATTACAGTTAGGGCATTGCGTCGGGTCACGGCTGCGTCGACTTGTTCCGCTGCTTCCATGTTGCGTCGTCAGGCCACCTTCGGTAAGTGAGCTTTCGCCGTCAGGGCTTTGCCTGGTTGGCGTTGTGTTCGGAAAGCTCCGTCACGGCGTCGTCGTTGTCGGAGGATCTTCGGTAGTTCGTCGCACAGCAACCGCACCTCCACCGGTTGCTGCCCTTAGTTTCCCGGATACGGGCTAGGAGACCGGCCCTGCGTTGGGCCGGAGTACTGCCGGGGGTGCGGTGACATGCGGCGGCTGGGCGACGGCGAACGGGAAGGACTTCGTGGTGTCCATTGAGTTCCTGTCAGGTAGTCGGCGATGTCACGTGGCCGTTCCCCTGGCTGCGGACGTGGTGCATCGACGGCGAAGCCACGCAGTCCCATCTGTCGGTACTGGCAACGGCGGTAAGTGTGCCCGTCCTCGCCGCAGTGGTAGCACAGTGGGCGGTGGTCAGGGGTGCGCCAAACGTCGGTTTTCCTCGGCGCACCGCGCTGGCCCGCTGGCGAACGGTAGGTCGTCGGTGGGGGTGGTGGCGGCGGTGGTGTCTGGCGACGGAAGTGCGACGGGGCGGCGTTTCGGCGTGGACGGGGAGGAGCGTTGTGGCGCACAGCAGCGGCGTAGCTCATAGTTTCTGGCTCGGGCAGCGGTGTTTGGGGAATTCGAAGCGATTGCCAAACTTCTTCTCGCACAATGTCGGCGATCGAATCCACTTAAGGTTGCGCCGAAGGCAACAGTTTGCGCAGCTCTTCCCGCACGATCGCTCGGATCGTTTCACGCAGGTTGTCGGAGTCACTGGCTTGAGCAGCAGCGCATCCTAGAGTCAGGCGACGATTATACTGTCTGGTGCGCATGTCCAGGGTTTTTTCGATGGTGGTCGCCTCGGATACAAATTCTTGGACGGTGTTTGGTGGATTCCTCATTAGTCCCGCGAAGAGCTCCTGTTTGACCCCTCGCATGAGGAAACGAACTTTCTTCTCCTCAGGCATGTCTGGGTCAGCGTGACGAAATAGGCGGGTCATCTCCTCTGTAAAAATTCCAACCTTTTCATTTGGTAGCTGAACCCGGGTCTCTAGTAGAGCAGCCGGCCCTCTCTTTGTGAGCGACGCTCGCGAACGTTTGCAGAAATGCGCCGCAGAAGACATCCCACGTTCGGAGCGTGGACTCCCGATTATTTAGCCATGTCCTTGCGGTGTCTTCCAGGTAGATGTACACACGACGGAGCTTTTTTTCGTTGTCCCAGTGGTTGAAGGCGGCCACACGATCGTATGTTTCTAGCCAGGTTTCCGGGTCTTCAAACGATGACCCATGAAACGTTGGTGGTTCCCTGGGTTGATGAATGACGATCGCGGACTGGGACGCTCCGGTTGTCATAGTTTCTGCAGTAGAGGTCATGGCCTTGGCTTTCCGGGCCTTGTCTTGTAGACGCCCGTACTCCGGTGGGACACCTTGCTGTCGGCGGCTTGTTCGCTGCTCTGGGTTGGCGTCGGTGTCTTCTCCGCGACGTGGGCTGGGTTCACGGCTTGACGGGGGCGTCCGTTACATGAACGAAGCAGGACCTCCACCAGATGTCACGGGGTCGTGACGTGGCCGAAGACAGGAGACTTCGTGTCGGGATTTAACTGTTTATTTGGGCGAAACTGTGCCCGGTAAACGGAAAGTCCAATTACAGCAGCAGTCTTTCACAGATAGCAGTCTCGGGCTGATAGCGGCGAACGGAGCGTCGGCCTTCGATCAACAACTGACAAGCGGCAAAGCGCGTCGGCATTTATACTCTTGCCATCGAATGTTCTAGCGTTATCGCTGGTGGTGGCATAGGTTCCAGAACAATCTGTACCGTTCGCACGGTGGGCGTGATCTTATCGAAATGATCTACTACAGTCCGGAACCTTCTGGAAAACTGCAGGCGCGGTTTGCGCTGAGAATCGTGTGGTGTTTTGGGACGATAACGAAAACTTGGGAAATGGAACGTGGCAATATTATAACTCCAGGTAATTAGAAAACCATAGTACCACAATCATCTACATCTGCGCGAATAACATGTGAAGCACACTGAGCACTGGAATCAAACTCGGGACCACATGTACGTAAAGCAGATGTCTTATCCATCGCACCACAGCGCCACCACCGGAAGGCGAGAGTTTTTGCGGTGGTATATATCTACCAAGTGGCTTTTTTGCAAATCGTGGGTGGAACCTGCAAGTTTTTTTGTGTCATATGACTTCGTTTGCGCATGCGTTTGATCAGTGAATAGATTGTAGGGCTTCATGAACTCAACACAACCACTGTGAGCGCTTTCGGCTCCGACTTCGGTTCGAGGTGCGCCGTCGCGGTGCGTCATTTTAGTGCTTTCCCGTGAACCGCGAGTGTTTCGCTCACCGAAATTTTCGGATACCAGCGCGACGAGGCTGTGTTCGGCTGCCTAAATCACGTATGTTTCTCGCATGCGCATGTGCTGCGAGCAATTTTGCTTATTTGTGTCGGATGCAACAGGCGTGTCAGTGACAGCAGCCTATGTTCAGCTGTTTGAACATAATGCGCTTTCGCACGTAAACGTTGCGGGGGTACTTTGGCGTGCCTAACCTAACAGTTGCATTTCATACGAACAAACTGCCGCTAGCTGCACGCTGGCGCAGCAGCACCTATTTAGGATTTCGACAATTGCTTTTTTCGGCAATTAAAATTTATGCGCATTATTTTGCAATAGAGAGTGGTTTTTACTCATTTTTAGTCTTCAACTAATCCTATTTATGAGGAGTGGCAACTCCTACCTTTATTCAGCATCACGCCACTGTTCAAGTGAATACCGAAACGCGCGCCAAGGTCAAGTATGACGAACCCAAATTAGCGATGGACAGGTAGTCTCCCTCCAAATAGATAATGCTTCGACATATCTCTTTTGCGATCGTCTGCGTGCAGTTGGGGTCCTGAATTCAGAGAGTACAAGTACGGTTTAAACGAAACCACATAAATATCAACACAGAGAAAACTAAATACATGGTCTTTCACTCTAGGAAAAAAGAACTCGACTTTGCGGGCTTCAACTTGGTTTTAGATACGGCACTGCTACAGCCAGTAGCCTCGTTTAAGTACTTAGGGGCCATGTTTGACTCGGACATGAACTGGAAATCACATATAGAAAAGACATGCTCCAAGCTAGCATATGGGTGTCACACGCTACTAAAAGCCCGTGAATGTTTTGGCGCATCGATTTTGCACATCCTATATTTTGCATTAGTGCACAGTCCCTTGAGTTACTGCATAGCATCGTGGGGCAGTACATATAAAACTCATTTGAAATGTATTAGTCGTCTGCAAAAGAGGGCAGTCTGCATTATTACATACTCAAACAGGACGGATACTGCAAAAACACTGTTTCAAAAGATGCGTGTACTTCCACTGGACTCTGTTCACGTGTGTAGTGTTGCTGATATAGTGCATGGAATAATAAAACGTGATGGCCCTTTCCCATTAAGCACCTCTACGTTACCCGCGTGCTGTACAAGAGCTGCAGCGAATCAGAGTTTTAATTTACCGGTAGCCAGAAATGCTTACGGTCGAAGGCTCATAGAAGTTCACGGCACTGTCATATGGAATGCGATACCGACTGATGTAAAAGAGGCTAGAAATTTTTCATTGGCCATGAAGCATTCTCTTCATGCGAACTTTCTAAGTAATACGTCTGCATAGTCATTTAGTATTATTAATATTATTATGATTAATACGATTAGTGCTAATATTATTCTGTGCTATAAGTAGCTATGTTCTGCACTATGTTTCTTTGTGTAGTTCAATCATGTGTTTTTTTTGCTTTTTTTCTTTTTTAAACTTTGTATCCAGTTTGATGTCATTTGTTGCTGTGTAACCGCTTGCGCAAGTATGTAGGTATGTCACACAATTGGTCCCTCTACTAGCCAGTTAGGCTATGGGACCAAACAAGTGTTAGCGAAGTTTTTTGTTACATGAATGTGAAAGTTACAATAAAAAAACATGTATTTCAAGTGCTAAAAATGATGCAGAACGAACCATAAAATTGTTATTGTTACTGCGTGAAGTTGCTATTTAGAAAATTTGGGTTTTATAGCTGGCACATTTTCTCCACAGCAGTACACTGGTTGTCTTGGTCATAATTTACAAATAAAAATTTATGCTAGAATATGAGAACTGTACTCAATATTGAAAAGAGTGAGCAAATGTCGGTGACATACGCTCTCCTGCTGGCTTCTGTGCCTGGCTTCTGACTGCTGTGTTTGATGTTCAAGTTCATCATCAAATTAGGCAACCACTGATCAAACATGAAACAACCGATATTTATTTTGATCTTTCTCTGTCTCGCTGCCTTCCGTTTGTTTCTGATTAGCCATGCTTTGCTAAAATCATCAGTTCAACTTGTTTTGTAGAACACGAGCATCAACATACATAGGCTAGTATTTCAGTAAGCTGTCGTGCATGCACTATTACTCTTTTATTCAGTGCCTGAAACAATGTCATGCATCGACAACTGATAAGAGGAAAGTTGTTTTTACTGTTTTATTTAAATCAAACGAGTAACACTGGGACTGCACATCCTAGTGTTTGCCCAAATGAAGGGAGAGGTAAAATATTTTGAATAAAGTGTGCCGTAAGACACTGAAAATTATTTCAATCCCAGACCATCCCGTAGATAAACTACCATTACAAGACAGTGGGGCGAAACGGTGACGCAGAAATGCCACGGCAGGACACGGTGAATGCGTGTGCATCAGGCGATCCCGAGACCGCGGAGGGGGGGGGGGGGGTGGCATTTATACTTTTTTGCACTGCGTTCCATGCACTAGGGTTGACAGGCGGGCTAGTTGGTACAAATTCATAATGGAATAATTGGAAGCGCAAACCAACGGGACACAAGAGAAGAGACAAACAAGCGCACTGAAACTCAGTTTATTCAGAGAAGAAGTTATATAGAGATGAGAAGTTCCCTTTCTTATCTTTATGGTATATAATTTCTTCTCTGAATAAACTGAGTTTCAGTGCGCTTGTTTGTCTCTTCTCTTGTGTCCCGTTGGTTTGCGCTTCCAATTATTCTATTATGAGTTCTATGCATTAATTTTTTTTTTGCACGGCATTCTATGCACTGTGAGACGAGCATGCTAGTCTCGCAGTGCATAGAATGCCACGTTATTGCGGGCAGGAGCTTAAAGTGGAAGCGAGATTATGCAGATCAGCGAGGAAGGCGTCGAGCAGGATGGTGTGAATCATAGGCTGTGCCTCAACACCAGTGAACGTGTGGCCTCGAGCTGAACGAACGCGGGCAGGTTGCATGGGAAAGGTTTCACTGGCTGGCAGAGTCCCGAAAGCGTGACAGTGACTACTCGTCGAAAGGCACATTGTCAGGTTCACCACTGTAGCGAGAGACGGTAGAAGACATGAATACGGCTGACGCAGCCATGTGATCTTGCCACTCCATCAGGAACAGTGGTGGCTGCCAGCTATACCGCCAGCTTCGAAACGATCAGGCGCGTAAATGCGTTTTGTTTAAGCACACGCCTCGGGCTCCTCATGGGCGGTGGAGATGCACCGCGGTGGCTAGGAAATGATGATGATGATGATGATAGCATTACAAGTTCTTGCGTATAGTATTAAATGTGTAGAGTGTTGCTCCTGCTGACGGAGCAACGATAACGAAGTTCCTGCAGGCACGAGAAGGCATGTGCACGCCAGGAAAAAACCATGACGATAGTTATATCGCGAGAACAAAACGACGACAGAGAGACAGCAAAAAGGACACGAAAGACACGAGCACTAACTTCCAACTGAGTTTATTGCGCAGAGCACGAAAATATATAGATGGGACAGTAACCATGTTATAAAAACCATATGGCAAAAAGAGCAGAACATGAGTAAGAGAAAACAAAAAAAACATAAAAAACTAAAGCACCGAAATAACGGCAAAGAAAATTCTAGAAGAAACGAAACAGAAAGGTAAAGATAATATAACTACTTGCGCGCACCGAAACCTTCGAGGAACCTGAGTTCCTTCTCAGACAGAGCCATGGAGGGCTTGCTAATACAAGGCACCTGTTCGCGTGTTATCTGCGCGGCCTCGATAATGACTCGGGTGTGCTCATCTCTGTGCTTGTACAGCGTCATTGTGTCCTTGAAAACAGGCACACAGTTGCACTCAGTGCAGTGCTGAGCAAGAAATCCATCTTTCCCGTTTCTAACGTTGTTAGCCCAAGCTGCCACACTTCTAAGGGAAAAAACCAGATGGTTTTTGTGATTCGATGTAGTAGCTTCCTTCTTCTTCTACCTCTCCGCTACATTGCTGACTCCGGATCATGAATTAGCATTTCAGAATATTCCAGCGTAAATTTCCTCTATGCCAGCCAACCTCTACCCCGGTTACAATCATGGCGCGACTACGAGGTGAGAACACGGCTCCCTGCATTCTTCCACTGCCGAAATTTCGCGAATTTCGGCCACCAAGCCCAGCCGTCTGGCTTCTCTAGATGGAGGCTGGTTTCTTCCTACGCAACATCATCTCGCAGCAGGAAAGGTATACCATCACGGTAGCCATGCAAACTCCCTGCTTCGCGATGCGTCGTGTCTCCTCCTTCGCTGCAAGCGCCGTTCCTGATCTGACTCCCCGCTACAGTGGTGTCTCCGGAGCATCAGATATCATTCCAGAAAACCCCACCCCACCGTACATTTGCACCGAGTCAACTAACCTCTGACCAGCTAATTGTCGCCTAGGTGCGAAGACGAGATGTGATAACCACGGCACCCCACACCCTATTACCACCAGAATTGACCGAATGTTTGCCCAGAATCCCCGCCATATGTCTCTTCGAGGTGGAGGCTCATTACTACCTGCAGAACATGGTCTTGCGACAGGAAAAGTACGCCATCACGGTAGGCATGCTTCCTCTTGCTCTGCGAAGCGTCGTGCCTCCTCCTAGGCCGTAGGATACGGGAAACTCCGAGGTTTTGTGCTAGCCCTACCGTCATCGGCAGTGCCAGCTCACCTGCTCCCTGCCACGTTAAACGTTAGCTTAGAACCTCGGGTCGTCAACGCCCTGATGCAAAAATAAGCCAACTCAAGCTCTGAAAACCCGCCAGGTGTTGGCGCTGTGACATCAGCAAGTTCGCAGGTGACCATGCTGCCATTGCACGACATACTTTCCGACGACGCACCCGTGACGACACTGTGCACGTCACGTGCCACAAATGAGTATTGCCTGACGCAAACTGTTTTGCCTGCAACACCTGCCAATACCTTTTCCTCTTTCGCTACAAATGCTTTTCGACGCATGGAAATAGACAACATACCCTTAATCATCGTTGCGCTGAAAAAATCGCAGCATATCCACGGAGTGCATGATGATGAGTGGGGTGTTACGTCCCTCCGTCCATTCATTCGTTCTTGCTTCCGCACGTCCTTACCACAGTCTATGCGACCATCTGTGCGTCCATTCGGCCATCCGTGTGTTTGTCTGTCCGTCCGTTCGTCCGTGCAAACGTCCATGCGTCCATCCGTCGCGCGTCCATCAATATGTCCATACGTCTTTCCATGTGTCTGTTGGCCTTGCGTCTTTTCATCTGTCTATGCGACCATCTGTGCGTCCACCCATCCATACGTGCTCCCGTCTATCCATGCGTTTGTCTGCGCGTCATTTAATTCATCCATGAGTCTGTCTGCCTGTTCGTCTGTCTGCCCATCTAGTGAACACTCCAAGTACCACCATCTCACATCCATTCATCATATATTCATCATATAGAAGTGTACCGCCATCCAACGGACATTCGAAGCACTAAACGAAAGCTGGCACGGCAGGGCTAGAGGAGCGGCATGCGCGCACTCTCTTTCGGCCAGCGCTTCGTGTCTAGCTTCCACTTTTCACCTCCGCTAGTTAATAAAACTGCGGCCCAAGCTTCCCTAAATCTTTCTAAAACCAAGAAGGTTGCGCCCAGCGAGTTTAACGTGGCAACCTTTTCTGGTCAGATAGTGCTCCAAGTGCGTCCTTCTGTTACTAGTTTTTTGTAGTAAGCATCAAATTCAAGGCAAATTTTATTGGAGATTCAGTCCCCGATACTCGTCTTTGTAGGTTGGTTTATCAGAAACCACTATCCTTTTATTTATGATTACCATGCCCGGGTTTCCTCCTCCATTCATAAGAGCACGCGAGTGCCGCTCCTCTAGTCCCGCAGTGGAGGTGGCGACCTCCTCCTCCTCCTCCTCCTCCTCCTCCTCCTCCTCCTACTACTACTACTACTACTACTACTACTACTACTACTACTACTACTACTACTACTGCTACTACTACTACTACTACATGCTGTGGTTTTCGTTGAAGGAAGGGTCACGGACGAATAAGTATGTATGCTTTAAACATTATGAGGGAGCTGCCTTATGGCACCCACTAAAGAAAAGAAACTCTTGTATTGTAGGACGCCTTGTTGTTACGTATTATTCTACGAAGCTATATTTAATCGATTAAGCTTCTTTCTTACGAATTTAAACACCTGTATAAGTATATTACAGCAAAAGCTACCACACAATCATAAAAATCACCAATTTTGTTCGAGCAGCTTTCCAACGCTGCCGCTACCCGTGTCCGCAACGACTATTGGTGAAGAGGGAAAAACGTGTATACAGTATAAAGTGTGATTTTAACCCGGATGCTCTGCGTTGAATGGAGTATTTTACTGGGGAGTCACGACAGAGCTTCACACACGTTTTTATTTGCAAAGACGTTTTGAAGGCATTATGTCCGCCGAGACATCATGTTACTATGAATTATATGGTGCGAAAGAAGAGTGCAAGAGCAAGCACGTGTCTCACAATGCGAATAGCATGACGAAAAGTTCGTTAAAGGTTTTGAACACGATATAAACGCCTCAGCCAGCATATGTCATCATCACCAACCAGAATGTCAGCAAAACATACATAGACAACACATGCGCAAGAGGCGTTTTGCTTCTCTGTGCCGTAAAGGATACTGGAACAATTGGTACTTTCATGTTTCAGAAATTTGAGCACGCTCGTGTAGTTAGACTAGTCGTAAAAGAAAGTTTACAGTCGGCTTCTGGTTGGCTTACGGAGCGTCGTTACGTCGCACAATAAGCGACCAGTTTATGCTCCACGGCCGAGGTGGAAGTGGTGAAATTTATTATAGCCATGTTCGTAATTTTTTTCGATAGCTTTCCGAATGATACAGACATTCTACCCAAGCTAACGTGCACAATAAAATTACAAATTGGTTATATTTACCGGTGCACTACCATACACCGTGCCTGCAACTCATACAGGAAACAGGGCTCATTGATCTCTAGCAAGTGAATGAGCTACACAATGTATCAACGTGTTTCGCAATACAAGTGTATGCGGACGACTATAGTGCGTCCTAAGCATCAACTTGCTCACTTCGTTGCATGAAAATGTTTGCCACAAATCTGCAAATTCGCCGCAATTTTTCATTACTCAGTAATTTTGTACTTGTGCTTGACTGCTGAAACGCAGGTTGCTAATGTGGCCGCACTTTCTGCGAAGGTGGAAATACTTGAAGCCTGCGTACTTATACGTGCATGGTAAAGGACGTCAGGTGTGCAAAAAATCTGGAGCTTTCTAACACAGCGTCTCTCATAAAAATATGGTGGTATTGGGATGTTCATTCCCAATAGTATTTAATAACAATGCTACAATTTTTGTTGGGGGTTTCTACAAAAAACGCAATGCTTGTGAGTTCAAAATGCTAGAGAAGGTTATCTCGTTTTAGCAACAAGGTAACACAGCATGGCTGTACGAGAATGTCTTGTATTTAGTGTTATTTCAGCCTGCACGAATGGGCTAGCTGTTTTGCAACAATAAAAGAAACAAGTATGGGAGGATGTAAAAAATAATTTTTGAAAACGCTTTAGTTATGAATGTGCAGACAAGTCACTTTCTTTTCAGTGGCAAGCTGATTTAGTGCAACAATAATACGAGAAATAGCTTTTTATACATCCCTGTTGTAAACAATAAGCTTTGTATTCTAAGATAAAGAAATACGAAAAGAACATTACTGGTATGATTCCAAACAAAATACGGAAACACAATGCGTGCATATCCATGCGTGCATACACAATTGCGGAACGAATGCTGAAATGTATTGTATAGCCACATCTAGTGTACCTCGAGCAAGCTATATCTTTTTCTTTCAATATTCGAAAATAGGAAATAGGACACGTGTAGTAAAAATGAGACCTTTTTTTATTTCATTTTCCCATGTCCTATAGTTTTGTATATAGAGTAAACTAGAGTAAGCTACAGGCAACAAAGAACAATTGTGCATTATTTACTGTTTAAATACACAGACTGTGCGAAGAAATAATAAATTGCACGAGCTTTTCCTCATCTTCCTCTCAGAAAGTGTTATATGATCTACGTAATGTGCTGTGTGATCATCCTGATTTGTGGATACAGCTTCTCGGAACTATCCGAGATTATGATTCTCCTTAACATACAGCGGGGAATTTTCTATGTGCGCGTCTTTCTTTCCATCTCTTTTGTTTCTTTAATTTTCTCTTCCAACGTATTGGGTAGCAACGTGGACGTGCTGTAGTTTACATCCCTACCTTTGCTACATTCCTTCTCTGTCTTATGCCAAGGGGCAAAGTGTTTGAATAACTTGAATCTGTATGTTGGAATCTAAGCGTAACGTGAATGACATATTTCCTTCGGCAGAAAGGGATGTAAAGCAGTTCTGTACCACGTGGCATTTTCACTGCTTACAATCTTATGTTTAAGTTACAGTGCAAGGGCAGCAGATGTGCGTCATGTTTGAATTTAGAAGAACGAACAAGATGTAGTGTAACTGTTCTGTAGGTATAATAAAGCAGAGCTAGCTGTGAGGGATGTGCTACGTGCATTTCCTTGGAAACACACATACGTCAAAGTGCGACAGCCCAGTTCTGTCTTCAAAACAGGTAATGGGAGCCTTCGAAATTGAAAAAAGAAAATGGGATGCTGCTTCGCATATGTAACTAGTCAGCACGGATATTTTTGCACAGCGGAAGCGATATAGGACACAAGGAAGACGCTAAAGGCATGCTGTATATCAGTGCTGATTTTATTATTGGTTAGTTTTTTCGTCTCATCTGCTCATTGCTACTGTTCCCATTTATTCTCCCTCCACCTATTGCCCTTCACGACCTGCTAGCTGATGTCTAAATAAACCAATGTTGGAAATTCGCAATGATCTAACACTGTTCAAAATTATATAATTTGATTTGTTGAACATTAACGAAGATCATGGTTTGATTGATAGTTATTACGTTTTAAACTAGCCACAAAACCATTCCGACTCACTAACTGTCTCATTTAGGCCACGTCTGTGGATGGAGTGGGACATCAGGGGGGGGGGGTGGGTGTTACGTAACAAACTGACGCAAGTTTCTTCAGCAACCATTAGAAGCAGATAGTCAACATGAAATGATGAATGAGGTTCCACATACTTAGCTTCACGAATATTTTGTTCAGTGCCAGGTATCATCTCAACCTTTGCAACCAGTGTAATGTCTAAACTTTCTTCCGGAGAAAAGCAATGCTGAGAGCTTTTTCTTAGTAGTACAGGAACCTGGCGCAAGCTTTGAGATGTTATCACTGCTCTCCACTGTAGCTATGTTAGAATTGCCGATTTTTTCCACTAACACTGTCAAGGAAGACACAGAAATTTGTAACTTGAATATGCTATTTAGGCGAATCGTTTTCGCCACTTCGAAACCTAGCATGTCGTTGACAGACTTGTCAAAGACAATGAACGGTGTTTTTCCTTGACTTGAAGAAGAGCAGAGGAAGACGAAGTGATCCTCTTGTGGAACACATCTTCCGGTCTGTGCTGTATTTTCTGCATTCCGCAGCGCAACAGCGGGGTCTCCAGCCCCGCTGTGACCCCGCTGTTGACTGATGTACAATCCACACAGTGACTGATGTACAATCCCCGAAGATCCCGCCCAGTATCATTTCATCGACGGGCACTGCTTCAAGAAAGCGCGGTAATCCATCTAGTGAGAGTGAGGACACCGAGCTGTACTCTGCATCAGACTACGAGTCCTCGGAAGACGGCTTCGAACCTGTGCACTACCGCAAGGCCAAACGAAGAATCATGAACACATCCTCGGCATCAAGTACAGCCATTGTGAGGACAGCGCCTCATCGATGTCCTCACTGCATTCTGTTTGTGCCGCAGACTACTACTGCCAATCTACGCTTCCTCAACGGGCAAGCACTGTCCTTGTACCTTGAAAACATTGTGCCTAACGAGATTAAGGACATCAGGATAAACACGAGGAAGAATATTTTGGCAATCGGCGTGAGGAACCCGAGGGCACTGAACACGCTACAGCATGTGTTGGAGCTGGGAAACATCAAAGTCCGATTCATCATACCAGCGAATGGTGACACCGTAAAAGGAGTTATCTATGACATAGACACTGAAATCGCCAATGAAGATCTTCCTGTACTGATAAAACCAGTGAGTGAAAACAACATCATTGTGCATGCTGGTCGCCTAGGCAACTCTCGTTGTGTGCGAATAACATTCAAGGGTGACTGTCTTCCCTCTTACGTGAAGGTTGGCCATTTCCGTCACCAGGTTCACCCATTTATTCCAAAGCCTATGCAGTGTTTCAAGTGCCAGAAGGTTGGCCACGTGAAAGGCGTTTGCAGAAATTTCACTGTGTGCCCCCAATGCGCTGAACGCCACTCGGAAAACGACGGTAATGCAACTACGTTGAAAGGCCCCAACTGCCAAGGAGCTCACAGTGCTTCCTCCAAGGACTGTCCTCAGATTAAGAAAGAGATTTATATTCTGAGGCAAACGGTGCGAGACAACTCGACTCACAGAGAAGCTGCGCAAAAAGCAAGGCGAAGGCGCCGTCATCGTCGATGGTCCCCACGAAGGACAGTGCAAAACCTGACGAGAAAGTCAGAAACTCAAGTGAAATCGACAGGCGCGGCTCTTCGCACGGCAAACATCTGCGCTGAAAGAGAAGATGCTGAAAGATCTCTCTCTCCAAAGGAATGGCCACCCCTTCAGCCTAGACGATCTGTCGAGCCTCAACAGAAGCCGCCTACACGACATGTTGAGCCTCAACAGAAGCCGCCTCAAGAACAAGCACAAAATGCTGCAACGGCCGGGAAGCCAAATCATGGCGTGATGGTGATGCTAAGATCATTAGTGGACACCATTCGCATGTTGTTAAGCGACATGAATACACCGTCAGCCAAAAGTGCCCTTCAAGTACTGGACGCGCTTAGTCCAGTGCTAGCAGCCCTAGAGTAGACCATGGCTAAGCCACCGCCGTCTTTCAGGGATGAGGTTCGTAAAGCAGCAATACTGCAGTGGAATGCCAGGGGACTGAGATCGCGCATTGGTGACTTTCGAAAAATATTGTGTACCTCAATATTTTTCCCGTAATTGTCATCTGTGAGCCGAACTTATGGAGTGCAATACGACTCTCGGGATACGAACGTTTTATGTCGTCTACTGTTACTGAAAGCAGCAAGGTTCTGGTGTACATTCGCCAAGACCTCACTTACATCCTTCAACTTGTACCACCTCATGACGGAAACCAATACGTATGCTTAAGAGTGAAAAAGAGGAGGTTATATATCACTGTGGTTGGCGCATACTTATCACCATCAAGCTGTTTCCATCAAAAAAGAATACGAGACATCATAGCGTTAACTCCTGACTCGTGTGTTATTATTGGAGATTTTAACGCTCATCATACATTATGGGGAAGTCAGAATACCAACATGAAGGGCAGAAACTTGGTGTCTTTTGCCTCCGACAACAAACTTCGGTTACTGAACTATGACACTCCTACATTTTTACATGTCTCCACATACAGTAGCTGTCTCGACTTAGCTTTTGTTTCGCAAAGCCTAGTGAAACATACTGAATGGTCCACGGATATAAAAACGCATGGAAGTGATCACATTCCAACGTACGTCAAGATCAGAGAATAGTCGCCTCCTAAAGTGCGCGACCTAGTTAAAAGAGTGGACTGGAAAAAATTTCAGTCTCGTATGGAAAAGCAATGCCAAGAACACATATCTGATTTACAATAGGCCATAAAGAGCACAGTAAAAGAGGCTGTGTGTACGATCCCATGCCCGGTAAGAATTATGGACATCGACATAGAGCTGGAGCGGCTTCGAGCCTTGCGACGACGAACTGAAAGAAGGTACCGGCGCATGAAAGACATAGCAGATTTACGGACTGCTAGACGTATGCAGAAGAAGATCAAACGTCGGTTGGACAAGCTAGAATTCCAATGCTGGATTACTTTCTGCGAGTCACTCGACCCTCGTAAGCCTTTATCGCAGATATGGAGGACGGTTAGAGGTTTGCGGTCATTGCCCATTCAGAAGTCACCATTGAAGGCCTTAGCCTTTCACCAAAATGGACCAGATGTGACGTTGCTCAAGAGATCTGTGCAGAATTATGAGGGCAAACTAGAGCCATCAGCAGCTCACCACTTTCGAGCAGTTGTCCGCCACCACGTGATTCCTGTATGGACTTCCCGTTCACCATTCAGGAGCTCAAGGCAGCACTCGCTTCATGCAAACGTACCTCCGCACCAGGACCTGACGCAATCTCCTACAGAGCCCTGTGTCATCTGGGTGAGCGCGCGAGAATAGCTCTACTTCAGCTATATAATGATTGTTGGCTAGAGAGCACTGTCCCCTTAAGTTGGAAAACTATTCGTCTAGTACCATTGCTAAATTCTGGCAAATCACCATTGGAACTCTCCTCCTATCACCCGATCGCATTGGCTAGTTGCGTAGGTAAAGTGATGGAGAGAATGATTCTCGACCGACTCGAGTGGTACTTGGAGTATCATGAGATCTACCCCAATGCCATGGCTGGCTTTCGACGTGGTCGATCATCGATCGATAGCGTCATCGACCTAATCACGTACGTTGAACACGAGAAAAGCCATAAGCGTCTTTGCGCCTCTCTGTTCCTTGACTTCAAAGGAGCCTATGATAACGTTACACATGAAGCCGTCCTTACCGCACTAGAAGAGATGGGAGTGGGTGGTTGAATGCTTAAGTAGATATGCAGTTATCTCTAAAGGCGATCCTATTTTGTGAGTACAGAGGCCGGGAACACGTCTACACATTTCAGTTGGCGTGGCGTCCCTCAGGGTGGTGTACTGAGCCCCGTGCTATTCAATATAACACGAATCGCTCTCCATACGCACCTACCAAACAATATTTATCTATCAACATACGCTGATGACATCTGCATCTGGACATCTGCGGTAACTCGCCTGCAGTTACGAGCGAGAATACAGAGAGCTGCTACTGCAACTGCTTTGTATCTTAGCAATCGAGGCCTGGAAATTTCCTCCGGAAACTGCGCTCTTCTGGCATTTACGCGCAAACCCATGTCGAACTACCGAGTGTCAATTACCGGTCAAAATATACCATATCGTCGATCTCACAAATTTCTGCGTGTCATAATCGACAAAGACATATCATAGAGCCCTCATGTGTCGTATTTTAAAAAGCGATTGACAGGCATATGCCATGTTTTCAAGTTTCTCGCTGGAAAGACTTGGGGAATGCAACCTAGTGCTATGTTACGACTGTACAGGGTGCTTTTCCTTGGCTTTTATCAAACGCCAGCAAAACAAGTCGACACTTGATACAAAGTGTTCAGGCACAGACGCTTCGAATATGTCTAGGTCTGCCTCTGGGTGCCTCAACAATGGCGACTATAGCTATAGCCAAAGACCACCTCATGCAGACCCATAATGACATTGAAGCTTTGAGGACACACATAAGGCACGTGGGCCGGACTCATCATCACCACATAGCCTCTCTACCAGCGGATAGACCTCATATTTCCTTTTGTCGAACAATAACTACACATGATGACTCCCTACCAACTGGTTTTACGCCCGCAGCAAGACCAATTCCTCCAAGGTGCCTCAAACAGCCAGTCATCAACCTGACAATACCAGGCATCCAGAAAAGACGAGATTTATCAATACCAGCCCTCAAGCAGCTCGCCTTACTTCTGCTGTACGAGAAGTACCAAGACTTCACCCACGTCTACACCGACGGCTCCGTCCTGCCAAACAGCTCAACGGCGGCGGTCGTTATTCCAACGCACGCCACAACCATCAAATTCAGGACAGCTCATGCAACCACAACAACGGCAGCAGAGCTTACAGCGCTTCGGGCTGCGCTGCGTTTCATTAATGACCAAAGCACGCAACGGCGGACGATTTTCTGCGACTGCAAGGCGGCACTGCAGTCACTTCTGTCAAATCTACGCCGTGGTCCACACGAGCATTTGGTATTTGAAACAGCAGAAATGCTACACCATATATCACAGAAATGGCACCACGTTATGTTTCAGTGGTTGCCAAGCCACTGTGGAATTATCGGTAACGAACGAGCTTATCAAGCTGCCCGTTCAGCCCATACAGAAGACAACAACCAGTCAATACCTCTCTCAAGGACGGACGCTGCTAGGAGGCTCCGCATGCTTGCTCGCCAACGCTCCATGACTCTTTGGGATGAGCCTCTCTTTACGCATGCAAGATTACGATCCCTTGATCCAACGTTAGGCATACAGTTTCCAACGAAAATTCGATGAGGCGACGCTACTGCTCTGTGCAGACTATGATTGAGAGTCGAGTTTACCTGTGCGTACGCGTTCCGCATAGGTATGGCCGACACCACCGACTGTGCACACTGCGGAGATGAAGAAAGAATTCGACATATCCTGTGTGACTGTCCAAAATACAACCTGGAAAGACAACACCTTTTTGATAAACTAAACAAGGTAGATGACGAGCCGCTGTCAGAAGAAAGTATGCTGCGCCATCGTCATGACTCATCGTCACAGAAGAAAGCCGTGCAAGCGCTACTGGGCTTCTTACGAACTACTGGCCTGTCGGAACGCCTCTGAGGGGACTGATTTTGTGTGTGCGTGTGTGGCGGTGTTTTTCTCTTATTTATTTTTTAACTCTCCCTTTCTCTTTCAACCCCCTATTCCCCAACCCCAGTGTAGGGTAGCATACCGGATACTAGCATCTGGTTAACCTCCCTCCCTGCCTTCCTTATTCTCGTTTCTCTCTCTCTGAAGAGCAATGTTTCAGCAAACGCCATTTTCTTTTTTGCATGGGATTCGGTGGCAGTGTTCACTATTCTGGGCAGTTTTTTTTATTGTCGGGAGAAGCTCTCTCAATTCTGCTAAAATGATACGCTTCTACAGCGTATATATACAATGACAATTTTTTTTTCTTTTTTTTGCAATGCGTAATGTGGTTTGGTGGTAAAATAGGTAGGAATAGGCTGTGGTGTCCCATTTATCCTACAACGCATCTCTCCTATTCTTGCCAAACTACAATTCCCAAAGCAAGCAACGTATACAGGCCAAATATTTCAGTCGTAATTAGAAAACGCATTCACAAAAAAAGCTGCGGTCTAATCAGTATATTCGGAAAAAAATTGTGGTAATGTCCAGAAAGCACTATAAATCTTAGAGCATTACATTCTAGACAGCAAATTGTTACTTTAATTACGAGAAAAAGCTGACTCCCAGTTACCAAAAGCTCTGTTCGTGGAAAATGCCAGACATTGCAGCCATGCAGCTGGTCAGTTCGAGCCTTTTCATTAGTAGTTGGCAAACATTTCTGAAGTAACCGGAAAAAAGATGGGCAAGCTGTCCCATTCCTACGAGTGTCACAAATCTCCCGGCTCTCTTGTATATATTAGTCATAGTACCATCCCAAACATGAACGTTCGATTTGAACCAGAACCAGAACATGAATGGATTATTCAAAGAAATTTTGTAGTGTGGTTGTTGACCAGGCAAATTTCGGTCGTCTTCTTCACATCAATAAGGCGATAGAAAGTGAGAAATATTATAACAACTTCTACATTGTGCTTTATTATAGATCACATGAAATCTTTTTTTAAATTACAGTTTACTTCCATGAGATAATACAATGTCAAATAAGTTGAGATGCACGCCTTTGACGCAATGAGTGCTTCAGAGCTTTAAAAATGCTGAAAGAACTAAAACCTGTGCTTCAATAGCTATTACGGCAAGCTATATGCGAGAGCAATGGTTCAGTACATGGTACAACAATATAGTGTTCGAAAATAAAATGTGCACTACTTTTCCATTCGTTAAAATTCGACACTTTGAAAGTCTCCCACAAAGCTATAAGTAATGCGTTTCACAGTGTTCTTTTTTTCACTTTTGTGTCGCGAAACCTTGTGTCAGCCACTCACAATAAACCTTGCACAAACAACACAATCTTTCTGACTTTATTACATTGTGCGTAACAATAAGACGAGAGATCGACCCATTTACAGTTACTGTGCCTGATGAATAGAGTGTGGTATAATCTTCCTGAGCCTTCGTGACAGAATGTTTAAGTATTCCAGACGTTATTTTCGTTTTTTTTTCAGAATTGTAAAGTTTTTATGAAAAAAATATTATAACCTTTGTGTATATTGAAGTAGAGCAATGAAACAAAATTGAGCTCAGTGCAAAGAGCATATTTCCTGTCTTATCAAAACAGCTATATTGGTTCTACACTCTGTGCAGCTTCACGGCAGGCCATTTTCATTTATGCTGCAGCAAAGCAGGATGAAGCAAACGTACCAGCAAACGCATATAATCTACGAGATGTTAGCAAACGTTAAAAAATTCTTTTATTTCCACACCAAGAAAAGTAACTGTACTCTTTTTGAGGCATGCGCTAAGTACCTTACTTCCGAAGTATGCATAATTATTCCTTTCAGTTACTAATTGTGGTAAAGAATCTGCGAACGCACCGGATTCCCACGTCGCTATTCTGAAGCACTCAGTGCAGCTTTTTCTGAAAACAAAGGATATAGTTGGTTCCTCTTGCTTGACTTTCAGTAAGCAATATAATTAGAGTGTAACAGTTCATCTTAATGTCCTGCCATCGGTTCGCTTGAATATTGGAATAAAAAGAATAAACTGTTAGTCCCAAAATACATGTCAAGTTGTTTTTTGAATTTTTTTTCAGAGCGGAAAAAATACACTTCACGTTGTGCCTGATGTGGCACGTCAAGCTATCGACGAACATGGCAGCGTCTTAAGCAACGTGATCCAGCAAAACGTAGCACATTCAAGCTGAATTACCGGTAGCTGTCGACTCAGGAAGCCTGCAGAAATGCGCACACTTAAGTCACAAGCCATTAAAAAAAATACGCTGCGCGTGACACAAACAAGAGAGAGAGAGAGAGATAAAGAAAAGTTCGGGAGGTTAACCAGATATTGGCATCTGGTTTGCTACCCAGCGCTGGGGGTGGGGAAATAGGGGCAGGAAAGAGGGGGTAGATAGAAGAAAAAAAAAACGCACGCACACTCATGTGAAAACGAAAACACACACAGGAAGGGCGTCCAAGTTACAACCGTTCTGTAAGGCTGGTAGATCGCAAAACGTGTAGTAGCGCTTTAGGTCCTTCTTCTGTGAAGATGCATCTTGTCGATATTGTAGAATTCCTCTCTCCGACAGAGGTTGATTATGTAAATTGCTGAGTTCCTTGCGAAGGTATAGTCGTAGTTTACTATACTCTAGGCAGTCACAAAGAATATGTTAGATCGTTTCTTCTTTGCCACAGTGGCCACAGGCTGCGGTGTCGGCCATCCCAATGTGGAAAGCGTAGGCGTTGGTAAACGCAACGCTCAACCACAGCCTATATAACAGGGTCTGGTCTGCTCGGGAAAGCCTCGACGGGACTTGAAGATTTAGCGTAGGGTCAAGCTAGTACAGTCGGGCATGCTTGAAGTGTGGCTGATTTCAATGTGTTGTGGTTTGCTGGCGAGCAAGCCTGCGGACCTTTCGTGCAGCATCTGTCCTAGAAAGTGGTAGTCGTAGTTTATGATCTGTGTGGGCTGAGCGGGCAGCTTGATCGGCCCGTTCATTACCGATGATTCCGGGGTAACCACTGAAATGTAATTTGCTGCCCTTTCTCTGTCAGGTGGTGTATACCCTCTGTTATGCCTAGTACCAGCTGCTCGTGTAGTTTACGGCGTAAGGCTGATAGTAGAGACTGCAGTGCCACCTTCGAGTCGCAAAAAATAGTCTACTTGCGTGTAGGTTGATCAACGACAAATTGCAACGCGGCACGAAGTGCTGCCAATTCTGCTGCCGTTGATGTTGTTGCGTGAGATCTTTTGAATTTCATTGTCGTGGCCAACCTTGGTATCTATACTGCTCCTGTAAAGCTGTCCGACTGAACCGATCCGTCAGTGTATATATGTGTGGAGTTTAGGTATTTCTCATACGAGAGAAGTAGTGTGAGCTGTTTAAGAGCCGGGGACGACAAATTGGCCTTTTTCTGGACGCCAGATATGGTAATAAAAATCAGTGGTCGAGCGAGGCACCATGGCGGAGTCACAGGTCTAGTGGCAGGAGAGAACGAAGTTGGCATCGAGTCACCATGTGCGGTCACTGTTTTGCAGTAAGATGTGCATGGTCGGTCCACTGGTAGAGAGGCTAGGTGATGTCGAGGAGTTCGAGCAAGGTGTCGTATATGTGCCCTCTGCACTTCAACATTAATGTAGGTCTTGATGAGGTTGTCGCTTGTGATGGCGATAGTTGCCGCTGTTGATGCACTTTGGGGCAAGTCTAAACGAATCCGGAGTGCTTGAGCCTGGGCACGGAAGCATTCGTATGCTTGTTTTTTTTTACGTTGGTTACCGCAGGTAGGCTGTACCGAAGGAACGGAAGGAAAAGAATCCTGTATAGTCGCAACATAGCAGCTGTGGACATTCCCCAGTTCTTTCCAGCAAATAACTTGAACAAATGGCAGATGCCTGTCAATTGCCTTTTTATGTATGTACAGGTGGGCTCCATGAAAGGTCTCTGTCAATTATAACACCTAGGAACTTGTATGATCGGAGGTGACGTATCCTTTCGCTGTTTATATGAACGCAGTAGTTCTGCATTGGTTTGCGCGTAAATGCCACAAGTGCACATTTCTGAGAGGAAATTTCCCGACCTCGTTGGCGGAGGTAAATAGCAATTTGAGTGGCAGCTCTCTGAATTCGCGCTCGAAGCTGTAGACGTGTTACTGCACACGTCCAAACGCAGATGTCGTCCGAGTACATTGACAATGTGAAAGTAATAGTCGGATGCTCATTGAGAGGTATTAGCATCAGGTTGAAAAGTACAGGGCTAAGTATGTCACCCTGGGGAACACCACGGTGGCTGTAATGTAGCGAAGTGTCACCATCCTCAGTTCTCACGAAAAAGGATCGCTCAGAGAGATAGCTGCGTAGCCACTCAAACATCTGACCGCCCACTCCTACCTCCTTGAGAGCGGTGAGGACAGCTTCATGTGTGACGTTATCGTTCGCCCCTTTACCATCAAGAAATAAAGAAGCGCCTAGACGATTACGGCCTTTTTCGTGTTGCACGTAGCTGACCACGTCTATGACGCTATCAATTGATGACTGGCCACGACGAAAACCCGTCATAGCGTCCGGGTAGTTGTTGTGATGCTCCAGAAACCATTCTAGCCGTCCTAGTACCATCCTCTCCATCACTTTGCCCAAGCAACTAGCCAGTGCAATCGGGCGGTATGATGTGAGCACCAATGGTGACTTGCCAGGCTTCAGTAATGGAATTAAACGGCAGGTCTTCCAGTGAACTGGGAGGGTGCCCTCTCGCCACGAATCACTGTATATCTCGAGGAGGGCATTCCTCGTACACTCACCAAGGTGACACAGTGCTCTGTATGATATTCCATCAGGCCCGGGTGCTGATGTCCGTCTACCAAAGCCAGTGCTGCTTGAAGCTCATGGATAGAAAAAAAATTGTTCCATGTGATGATCACGTGATGTCGTGCCACCACGTGAGAGCATGAACATGTTGGGATCTGCGACCTGACCAGATAATTTGGCACAGAACTTTTCTCCCACGTCGACCTGCGATATCTGTTGAGAAAGAGCTAGAGCCTTGAATGGAGACCACTGAATGGGAGCTTACCGGAGCCCTCTTATTGTCCTCCACTCCACAAGTGTGATAAAAGCTTGCGGGGATCTAACGACACGCAAAAGGCGGCCCAACGTTGCGACTCTAGCTTGTCTATGTGGCGTTGTATCTTCTTCTGAAGACGTCTACCGATTCGTAAATCGTCGATTGCTTTCGTTCGTCAGGATCTTCGTTCCGCACACCGTCGGAGAGCCGGAAGTCGTTCTAATTCCACATCAAAATCGGTTATTCTCGAAGAGCATGTGAGAGTGCACACCGTGTCTTGCACTGTGGATTTGATCCTCTCTTCTAAGTCAAGTGAGGTGTTCTTTTGACAGCGTTCTTCCATTAGAGATTCAAACTTGGTCCAGTCCACTCTTTGGATAGTTTCGCGTACCTTGCAAGGTGATAATCCTCCAATGCTGACATATGTGGGAATTTGGTCGCTCCCATGTGTTTCTATATCCGCAAACCATCCGGCACATTTGACGAGACTTCGAGAAACAAAGCCAACTCAAGGCAGCTGCTGTGTCCAGGGCCACGTAAAAATGTTGGGCTGCCATCATTAAACAAGCACAGCTCGTTGTCTGAAGCAAACGTTATCAGATTTCTACCCTTTGCGTTGATCTTCGGGCTCCCCCATAGCGTATGGTAGGTGTTAAAGTCTCCGATGATGACCCACGGGCCAGGAGTGGATGATAGAATGAGTCCTAGTCTTATGTGGTCACATCTACTTGATGGCGACAGGTATGCACCGACAACAGTGATAGTAAGAACCTTTGTTTCACTGTTAAGCACTATATTGGTTATCGTTGTCAGGTGGTACAGACCAAAGAATGTAAGTCAGGTCGTGGTGAAAAAACAGCAGGACCTTGCTGTTTTCACTACAACAAGCCGACATAAAGGATTCGTACCCGGAGAGTCTGATAGCGATTGATAAATTTGGCTCGCAGATGACGATGATAGGAAACATATTAGTGAGAACGAACCGACGGAATCTGCAATGCGTAATGTCAGTCCCCGTGCATTCCACTGAAAAATTGTTGCTTTTTTCACCTCTTCCCTGAAAGACAGTGGCTGGTGGGCTATTATCTACTCAAGAGCTGCCAGTACTGGACTCAGAGCGTCCAGTACTTGAAGTGCACTTCTGGCTGACGTTGTGCGCATGTTGTGTAATACCGTGCGAATGGCAATAATTATGGGTCGTAGAAGAGCAATCACTTGCATATCCAAGTTCCACTGCTCCTTATTTTCTCTCTTCCATCGTCTGCGTTCGCCGCGGCGTACCCTTCAGTGGGCGCCGTTCACAGATGCGTTGACTTACTTCTTGTAGTTGACTCAGTTCTTCGCGAAGATCTTTGACGGTGACGTCGTCGTCTTCGCCGGACTTTTTCCGTGGCCTCTTTGTGGGTAGAGCTGTCTCGCATCATTTGTCTAAAAATAGTAAACTCCTTCTTTATGCGTGGACAGTCTTTGGAAGATGCAGTGTGGGCACCTTTACAATTAGCACACTTTAGTATGGTTGCGCTGCATTTGTCCTCTGAGTGTGGTTCTGAGCATTGGGGGCACACTTCGGAGTTCCGGCATGCACCCTGCACATTGCTGATTTTCCGGCACTCATGACATCGCATAAGTTTTGAAATAAATGGTCGAACCTGGTGACGAAAGTGGCTAACCTTCACATGGGAGGACAGACAGTCCCCTTTAACCGTAATTCTCACACAAAGTGTGTTACCAAGGCAGACGACATTCACAATGACGTTATCTTCATTTGCCGGTTTTATCAGCACTGAGAGATCCGAGTTTAGAATTTCAGTGGCGATGTCATAAATGACTCCTGTTGAAGTGGTGCTATCAGCTGGTATTTATAGACTTGACATTGATGTTACCCAGTTGCGTTACTTTCTGAAGCGCGTTCAGTGCACGTGGGTTCAGCACATCGATTGCCAAGATGTTCCTTCTTGCGTTTAGTCGTACTTCTTTGATCTCATTTGGCGTAATATTCTCGAGATACACAGAGAGCGCTTGCCTGTTCAGCCCGCGTAGACTGTCGGTAGCCTTCAGCGGCACAAACAGGATAGAGTGAGGCCATCGCTGAGGGGCAGTTTTCACGGTGGTCTTGCTTGATGCCGAAGATGCATTGACGATCCGTCGTTTAGCCTTGCGGTACAGGACGGGTTAGAAGCTGTCGTTCGAGGACTCGTTGCTTTATGCGGAGTACAGCTCATTGTCCTCACTCCCACTAGACGCGTTTCCTCACTTTCACGAAGCAGTCTCCGCGGTCGAAGCGGGCTTAGACGATGCCCCGTGAGGTTGAATATCCTTCACCGCAATGTATGGGGCGATAGACCCCACAACTGCAGCGAAAAATCCAGAAAAGTACAAAAACGAGCAAGGTGTGTTCCGTAAACGAATCACTTTGTCTTCCTCTCCGACACAAAAAAAAAATAACTATAGGGTTTATAGGCTGATAAAAAAATAGCCTTATTGTAAGTACAGCAAAAAGAAAGTGCGGGTATACCTAGGGTGGTAAAGACAAGCTGTCTAGTTGCGTTAGACAAGGTGCCGCAGACTGCCTTAAGGCGGTCGGCTGCAGTCAAGGCGTTTTACGTCGGTATGGGGCGGGACAATGATGTTCAAGGTGGGGGGGTAGCAATCCTATATCTCATACTTGTAACGATTGATTGATTGATTGAGTGATTGATTGATTGATTTATACGTGGGGTTTAACGTCCCAAAACCACCATATGATTGTGAGAGACGCCGTAGTGGAGGGCTCCGGAAATTTCGAGCACCTGGGGTTCTTGAACGCATCGAGTTTCCCACAATACTTACTAGAGGGAACTCTGGCACTAGTGTCTAGGAAAGCTGCAATGCAGGGCGCTTTAGCGAGCATGGGAACGATGGGTAGTACACACATTTGTCTAATATTCGTAATTCTGGCCAGCCTTTGGCACCATGTGTGTTCGTGTGGCTTGGAGCTGTTTTCTTACGAAACAAGTATTAGTAAATGTTCGGAGGTTGCGCTTCACCATTTTATTTTTTTAGACTTACTTTCCAAATTGGCTTACGAAGTTCAAAAGCATTCAATGTTCCTCTCAAAACAATGTGGAAACACAGCAATAAACGAAGCCGCAAGTACGATTCGCCGCCCGCAAGTACGAAGACTAGGCAAATGTGTGCACTACCCATCATTCCCATGGTCGCTGAACGATCGGCGTGCCAGAGTGCCTTCTAGTTAGTTTAAGAAACTCTATGCTTGAATGTGCACCCAAACGTGAACACACGGGCTTACAACATTTCCGCCTCCATCGGAAACGCAGCCACCGCAGCCGGGATTTGATCCCGTGACCTGCGGGTCAGCAGCCGAGTACCTTAGCCACTGGACAACTGTGGCGGGGAGTAACGATTCGAAAAGACGTTTAATGTCAGAGGATCCGAAGAACACGTCCACATTGATGTGTATATTGACTGAAAAATTGATCTTTTTCTCCAATGTACCATTTTTTCTATCGCAAGGGGCACTTTACAAAACAAAAAAATCTTCAAGTTGCGTCATGCAATTTACGTCTGCGTGGTATAAAAGACAATGTACGATTAATCACAATATCCGAGATAACATGGCGAGTCATGTTTGATGAAGCAAAAAAAAGTCCCTCACAAAGTCATCGGCACAACATGGGCAGAGAACATGCGTGTGGGGAAGGGGGGGGCTCACTGTTTGCAGAAAATTCACAGGCCGCATGTGGTCCACGCGCTGCACGTGTGAGACATTTATGTTAGACTTAGGCTTGCTTTTTGTCCCATTTAGTTGGCTCATAAGGGTCACGACACCCCAACCCACTTTCAGTCTTTTCATTTATGAATACCCAACATGGTTTGCAGGTGTCTCCTGAATAAATAAATACTGATGAAAATAACATGAAAGCCTTCCAAAAAATAAAATGTTTCCCTCCGGTTCTTTCTACGTGAAGGCAGCAATGAGTTATGCTCTACCCATATTCTGGGAGTGAATGATGCTGGTGATGATAAAATTTAGGAATATTTCTTGTACCCTAGGGATTTTCCGAGGCTTTCTCGGGGGATAAATTGTTTCCTTGGATTAACAACACTGGTAGTTCCGTTCTATCTGCAATGTGATGTATGATTTGTTTTGTTGTGTGAAATTAGCTCGATGAAAAGCTGGTAACACATGGCTTCGATAGTTTTTAAAGCACACATGAAATTGTTTATCTTGTAGAAGAAGTACGCAACACGTGTGCAGAGTTTGATATACGTGGTTTGAAACACTGCAGTGTTACATAGCAGTCACCATTTGCACTTTCTCTTTCTTTAGAAACCTACGTTTGCAAGTACTTACTTTTCATTAAAAAGATGCCGTTATGCTACATGCGCGACCCTTTGATTTCGATGCTACAGCAAATGATCATGACACTAATGCACTCATTGTGCTACCAGAGCATAATAAAAATTCAGATGACGCGAAGCGAAAGAAGAAAAAAAGGAAGCGACAAACAGGAGCAGGCAAAAAGTTTAACCAAAAAGACATCCGCTTGGCTGCCCTACACAGGGGGCTTAGGAAAGGAGACAACTAAAATGAAGTAGAAGGAAGCGGAGAAAAAGTAAAAGGGAGAGACAGGCAGTAGAATCACTGCAGCGTGTAGAATTCCACCGCAAGTCAGAGGTGTTCATGCAAACCCGTCATCCTTAGAAAACACCAGAGGACTTTCAATGCCTTGTGGGCTGTTCGAAGATGTGGACGGGGCTGTAATAGCAGGTGCACAGAAATATGCCGCTCATCCAGTCACCGCAATGCATTGGCAAGTACTTGTCTCTCAGAGGCAAACCAAGGGCTGTGGCACAGGAGATGTTAATTATGTTCAACGGGGCCGCAAACATCGCATGCCGAACTGTCAGTCAATCTGAATAATGAAATAGAAGCTTTCGTGAAAGCAACTCGCAGTCAAATGCGACAGAGAAGCTAAGCTACACGTCGATGTAGGCTGGGTGGAGACCTGAGTTGTTGTGAAGGATCAAGTTCATGTAGTCTGGTACGTCGTATGTTTGTGTGTGTTCCACTCAGTCAGTGCGAGCCAGAGGACGAATTTGCTTTGCAGCGTCCGTTCTTGAAAGCGGTATGGTACCGCTGTTTGCTTCCTTATGTGACGTGCGAGCAGCGCGATCTGCGGAATCATTCCCGCTGACGCCACAATGCCCAGGTAACCACCAAAAGATAATGCCATGCCCTTTTTGTACTAGGGGGTGGTGAAGTTTGCGGTTTGATAGGTGACCTGTTCGTGGCATTGGCGCCGGAGAACTTACAGCAGGCACTGTAACACCTGTTATCACTCGGAAAACATGGTTTTTTACTTGGTATTTGCTCAATATTGATGAGTTCCTTTTTCTAATTTCTCTTCTCCGCTTCCCTAATCTTCCAGTCTAGGGTAGCCCATCAAATGTCTTTCTGGTTAACCTCCCTGCCTTGTGTCTTAGTCTGCTCCCTTTCTCCCTTATTCGCGTCTTTCTTTTCAGGGCATTGCGCACTGCTTTCCTTTCTCTCTTTCCTTGCTCAATGCTGGGACTTCATGCACGTCCTTAGCACTTCAACACTTCAGCTTCTATTGGCAACAGCAACGGTCATGCTCATACGCAAACATATATTTGTCATTACGTGAAATGGCAAGTCACCTCTTTAAAACATCAGATTGCCACATCAGAAACAGCTGGCCACTGGCAAGCCCGCGATCGAGATAGTATCGTTTATTGAAAATCGGTTCGTGTAAATACAAGTGTCACCACTTTCAAGGCCCGCCTTCTTGTGAATTGCACACAGACGGTATTTCGCGTAGACGCTGGCAACGAAATTTGTGATTCGCAACGAGGCTCACTTGAAAAACGAGTGACTTCACGGGACAAATATATACATTTACAATTGAATGACCTAGCATTAATTTACGCTATAAAGCTGTACAAACATGCCAATGGGCCCACTACATCCAATATGTGCGTTACATTACTCCACGAGAGAATGGTAAACTAGATATGGCATGTGGAAACCGCAGCTGCAGGCAATTGTCATGTCCTTCTGGCGTTGCCATTTCAATCGCTTGTCTCCTTAGTTGATGGTGCGTCTGCTTGCAGCTTCGGTCTTTGTCGCATACGACGAAGAATGAATAAGTGAACAAGCGAAAAAGAATGTCGAATGCTGTTAGAATTAACGCGCAGAAGCTTGTTTACGGAGTCAGCACGTGTTCATTAGAAATGCGCAAATGATGTCAAACAGGTTCGCTCCTGCGTCTTCTATAGACGAAAATATACTTTACTCATCATCGTCAGCATCGCGCGTTTTCATTTCATGTGAAGAATGCTATTAGAAAGAAATACGACTATATATAGTTGGAAGAAAAACCGTAAATATGAAACAAGCATGTAGCTAAGCAACCATAAGTATAGTGTTGAAAACTGCTGTCGGTTGATATGTATTTTTATCTATGTCTGTGCTTTATTGAACGACAACAGTAAAAAAGAGCAGCACGAAAATATAATTTTTTGTTCATCATCTACTATAGCAGGTGCCTTTTCCAGAAGAGTGCAGTCTTTTGAAAACAAAACTATTTGATCAAATACCTGTAGACCGAGAAATCTGGGGTGCGTGTGACAAGATAATTGCTTTTCGTATTCAAATAAAAAATCAGGCGTCGCGAGCGGACTAGCCAAATGGAGTATGGAAACCAGACAGGTGCGTCGAAAAATAAGCATCAATAGAAGGCATGTCGCGGTCAGATTCAGAAAAACTGAAAGACTCATTTTTGGTCACCAGTTTTTTCCCAGACAGTATCTTCTACCAATACGGATGGCACTGCATTGAATCAGGAACTAGAAAAATTGGCATGCGTTGATTCACTCGCCTCATTAGCATGAAAACTAAGTGTTCCCAGTTTTCCTGTTAATTAGATTCACTAGCACTTGGCGGTCAGAAACTAGACAGTCTTACATATTAGCGTTTACGACGTGATTTTAACAGTAATCCACTATTTTATGCTTGTCTAGTGGCCAGCAATATTTTAAAAACGTTGTGCATGAAAAGCATTTTACTTTATATTGTAAGCGATGTTTCTCTTTTAGACACAGCGCGCTTCCACACGCTGCGCTGCTCAAGACACAGTGGACATCTCATCCCTCGACTATCGCCATGACACCACCGACCACTCAGCATTGATGCCACTCATAAAGCAATTCATACGCGAGGAGGCCGCCCGGCAGCTATCTATAATCACAAGAACTACCGAGCCGATGGCACCCTTGTCGCCTTCGCTTCGCCAGGTCATTCAATCGCAAGTTGCTGAAGCATTGCCGCCAGCTCAGGCTCCACCAATTGTTAGCGCACCACTAACATATGCAGCCGCAGTTGCTCGGCCACGTGCGCAAGCGTCTCCGGCCATATACGAAGCTACTCGCCACATTTATTCGTCGACGCTACCTTCCCGCTCACTGACCGTCCCGTCTTCGGCTGTATACGAAACAGCTCAGAACGTTTATATGACGACGCCGCCTGCACGACCATTTACGGTACCTTATTCAGCGAACAATGCCTCTACCGTCAGCCAATGGCGCATTCCGGATAATCGGCCGATATGTTTTTCATGTGGCATCCCAGGCCACGTAGCTCGTCACTGCCGTCGTCGCAGCTTCCCTTCTCATGACATTGCAGGGGCTTCACGTTACATGCCCACCATGCCCACTCAGCCGCGATATCCCGTTCCTGCCGATCAACCTCTAGACGTACGTCCCGGTCGCCGGCCATCCGGCTGAAACCGTTTACCTTCTTCTCGTCGTCGATCTATTTCTCCAATGTTACGTCGCAACAGCCCGACGCGAGGCGAAAACTGACTGGCGCAGTTCCGGAGGCAAGAACTGCGTTGGCAGCAAAAATTTCAAGACCTAACTGCTGTCCCCCGAACGAAATCGATCTCTATATTGATGGCATTAAGGTGCACGGACTTGTTGACACTGAAGCTGCCGTATCTGTAATTAGCGAGAAACTGTGCTGAAACTTGAAGAAAGTGACCACGCAACTTACTGACCTATCTTTGCAGACAGATACGTCCCATCATATTCAGCATCCAGCTTTGTGCACTGCACGAGTCGTCATTCAAGGTGCGATGTACGTCGTCACATCAGTAGTTTTATTCCGTTCTTCGCATGACGTTATCCTTGAGTGGGACTTTCTTTCATCAAATTCTGCTTTGGTCGACTGTGCTCGTTCTGAACTCACGTTATCTGTGCCATGCTATGACCCCGATGATGGTGCTTCGTGTAGAGTGTTTGCTGCTTCTGACGTTGACATTGCGCCTTTCTCAGCTGTTGTTGTCTCGGTGTCGTGTGCCTCCCCTCCAAAATCGCCTGTGTTGTTTATGCCACCGGTCCCATCTGCGTGCCGTCGAAATATCATGCTTCCGTTTGCCGTCGTCATTTTTCGCAATGATCACGCTGCCATTTATGTGTGCAATCCCTCGGACAGCCCGTCATCCCTACTACGTGGAGAATGCCTTGAAAGCTACGAACCTTACGAGTGCATTCTTCCGGCTACTATACGCGATTCTACGGTTTCGCTCCCAATTTGTGTTGTCACTCCTACCAACGCGCCTAATGATGCTCTGGACGTATTCTCAGATGCCATCGACTCTGAGCTCGCACCAACTCAGCGCGAAGAGATTATAAATCTTCTTCTCCGCTTTCGTTCTTCATTCAATCGTGACCAGTCAGGCTTAAGCCGAACCTCTGCGGTCGTTCACCGTATTGACACCGGTCAAGAAGCCCCGCTAAGGCAGCGTCCGTACCGTGTGTCATCTGCTGAACGCCGTGTCATCGGCGAACAAGTGGACGACATGTTTAAACGTGGCATCATCGAGCCCTCCAACAGTCCCTGTGCTTCACCGGTTGTTCTCGTCAAGAAGAAGACGGATCCATCCGGTTCTGCGTTGACTACTGCCGACTCAACAAGATAACGCGCAAAGACGTATACCCTCTGCCGCGCATCGATGATGCGTTGGACTGCCTTCAAGGAGCAGAGTTCTTTTCTTCGTTAGAGTTACGCTCCGGCTACTGGCAGAAGCCCATGGCATAGGGTGACCACCCGAAGACAGCCTTTGTAACACTGGATGGACTGTATGAATTCACCATTATGCCCTTTGGCCTCTGCAATGCGCCTGCCACTTTCGAAAGGATGATGGATACCATCTTGCGAGGTCTGAAAACGAAAACGTGCCTCTGTTATTTGGACGACATTGTGGTATTTTCAAGCGACTTTGCGACCTACTTCGACCGCCCCTAGCAAGTTCTTACGTGCCTTTACACGGCGGGACTTCAACTTAACTTGAAGAAATACCACTTCGGCACTCGCAAGCTTGTATTTGTCGGCCATTTGGTTTCTGAGGACGGCATTTTCCCGGACACTACGAAACTTAACGCAGTCGTGGCGTTCCCAAAGCCGACCACCATCAAAGAGCTTCGAAGCTTCATCGGCCTATGTTCTTACTTCCGGCACTACGTCCGCAATTTCACCTCCATTATTGCCCCCTTGACCAATCTTCTTGTCGGAAGTTCTGATTTGTCAGCGTGGTCGCCGGCGTGTGATGATGCCTTTCAGGAACTCCGACGGCTCCTCACCACGCCTCCCATACTCCGACATTTCGATCCGTCTGCTCCAACGGAGCTTCTTACAGACGCTAGTGGTGTCGGGCTAGGGGCCATACTGGCCCAACGCAAGGATGGCTTTGACGAGTACGTCGTTGCCTATGCCAGCCGCACCCTCAGTAAAGCCGAGAAGAATTACAGTGTAACTGAAAAGGGGTGCCTCACGAGGTGACGTCTGACTTCGGTTCAACCGCGGCCACTAACTCGAGGAAGCAAGTAAACACATCCAGCAAGACCGATGACACTGAGCTGTACTCCGCATCTAGCGACGAGTCCTTAGATGACGGCTTTCAACCTGTCCTGCACCGCAAGGCCAAGCGACGGATGGTCAATCCATTGTCGGTGTCAATACGGTCACCGTGAAAACGGCGCCCCAGCGATGGCCCCATTCCAACCTGTTCATGCCGAAGAACGCTACCTAAAATTTGCGTGTTCTGAACAGGCAAGTGCTTTCGCTCTATTTTGAGAACCCTGTGCCGAACGGGGTTAAAGACGTACGGCTGTATAGAAGAAGAAACATCCTGGCTGTCGCTGTGCTCCACCCGAGTGCGCTGAGTACGCAGCAACAAGTAACACAACTTCGAAACATTGCAGTTAGGTAAAATATACCAGCCGATGGTGCGACCACATCAGGAGTCATTTATGATATTAACACGGGAACTCCAAACGCAGACCTTCCAATACTGATAAAACCAGCGCGTAAAGACAACGTCACTGTCAGCATTGGACGCCTTGGTAACACACGCTGTGTGCGAGCAACGTTCAAAGGTGACTGTATTCTCGCATACGTGAAGATTGGCCACTTTCGTCGACAAGTTCGACCGTTTATTTCTAAACCCGTGCAATGCTTCATCTGTCAGAAGATCGGCCTTGTTAAGGGTGTTTGAAGGAGCTCCGCAGCGTGCCCCCGGTGCGCCGAACCACACGCGGAAGACAACTGTAGTGCAACCACACTGAAGTGTCCTAACTGTCAGGGTGCTCACAAGGCTTCTTCCAAAGAATGTCCGCTTATAAAGAAAGAATTTTCTATTCTGAAGCAAATGGTACGAGACACTTCAACCCACAAAGAAGCTGCTGAAAAAATCCGGCGAAGACGACGTCGCCGTCGAAAGTCTTCACGTCAGGCAGCGCCAACTTCAGGCAATAAGTCGATGCATCAATGAAGATCGCCAGCTGATTTTTCCAGCACGGCAAACAGAGACGTTGGAAAAGAGCAAAGGGGCAGATCGCTCTCTACAGAGAAGTGGCCGCCGCTTACGCGTACAAAACGCGCAGAAGAGCCGTAGCAGAATACCCTCTTCTTCAGAGCAAGCTGCTGCTATGGAGGACTTGCGGAACACAGATCTGCAAGCGATAGCTTTTCTGTGACTGTTAATTAACGCAATTCGCTTGTTGTTAAGCAACATGCACACGACGTCAGCAAGAAGTTCATTGCAACTACTGGACGCTTGGAGTCCAGTACTCGCAGCGCTTGAGTAAATAACGGCTCAATAGCCACTGTCTTTCAGAGAAGAGGTCCGAAAGGCAGCGATTCTTCAATGAATTGCCCGGGGACTGAGGTCACGCATCGCCGATTAGCGTCGGTTCGTGTACACTAATAAGTTCCCCATCATTGTCATCTGCGAGCCAAATTTGCAGAAAGAAATTAAACTTTGTGGTTATGAGTCATTCATGTCGTCTACAACTGCGGACAATAGCAAAGTTATTGTGTTTATTCGCCGCGACCTCACCTACATTCATCATCCGGTGTCACCCCATGACGACAATCAATATATAAGTATAACAGTGAAAAGGAGACTTACCAACACGGTTGTGGGTGCCTACCTCTCTCCGTCAAGCCGTTTTCACCATACAAGACTACAAGGTATCCAGTCCGCAACTCCTCACTCATGCATTATAATCGGCGACTTCAACGCTCATCATACAATCTGAGGAAGTTCGAAGAGTAATGGTAAAGGGAGAAAGTTGGTGTCCTTCGCCTCCGACAATGACCTTTTCTTGCTGAATGACGATAGTCCAACGTTCCTACGTGGTTCAAGGTATAGCAGCTGCCTTGACCTGGCCTTTGTCTGACGAGGCCTCGTCAGGCATGCTGAGTGGCTTCCAGACAAAAAAACGCATGGAAGTGACCACATTCCCACTTCCGTAAATCGAAGGATTGTCCCATGCTAAGAAACGCGATAGCGTTCAGAGAGTGGGCTGGTTAAAATTTAAGTCTCACATGGAAAAGCAATGTGAAGCAAACAGATCCCTCAACATAGAAGAGACAATTAAAAGCACAATACACGACACTACGTGTACCCTCACATGCTCTCCTAAAGTAGCGGAATTTGACATCGAGTAAGAACGACTTCGAGCAATGCGACGGCGTGCTGAACGAAGATACCAACACACGGAGGCAATAGAAGACTTACGGATCGCTCAACGTATACACAAGAAGATTCATCGCCGGATAAATAAACTCGAGTCACAACGTTGGACTGTTTTTATGAGTCGCTTGACCCACGAAATTCTTTATCCAAATTGTGGAAGACTGTACGAGATCTCCGCACGAAACCCACTCAGTGATCACCATTCAGGGCTCTCGTACTTTCTGAACAGAGACGCGGCATTGACGTGGCAGAAAACTTCTACGCCAGAGTATCTGAGCCACTCACAGTGCCCAATAGCCTATCGCCCTCGACCAACTGTCCACAAACACTGGATTCCCGATTGGATATGCCTTTTTCTATCGTTGAACTCAGAGCAACACTAGATTTGTGGGTGCACGTCGGCACCAGGGCCCGATAGAATTTCTTATAGGGCCCTGTGTCATCTGGGTGAACGCGCAAGAATACTGTTCCTGGAGTTGTACAAGAAATCCTGGCAAGATGGAACGCTCCCGACAAGCTGTAAGACAAGTCGCCTAGTTCCACTTCTGAAGCCAGGCAAGTCACCGTTGGAGCTCTCATCTTATCGCTCGATCGCATTGGCCAGTTTTGTAGGCAAAGTTATGAAGAGGTTTATTTTGGGGCGCCTGGAGTGGTACTTGGAGTGCAACAATATCTACCCAGATACCATGGCAGGATTTTGGTGTGGTCGATCATCGATTGACAACGTAGTTGACCTGGTCACTTACGTCCAACACGAGAAAGGCCGTAAGCGTCTCTGCGCATCTTTGTTCCCAGACGTCAAAGGGGCGTATGAAAACGTTACGTATGAAGCTGTTCTCACCACTCTCGAAGATGTAGGAGTAGGTGGTTGGATGTATCGCTGAATACGTAGTTATTTATCAATGTGATCCTTCTTTGTGAGCACTGAAAATAGACATACCTCCACATTACAGCCACCATGGCGTTCACCAGGGTGGCATTCTCAGCCCTGTGCTGTTCAATCTTACACTGATTGCTCTCACTGAGCATCTGCCAAGCACAATCAGGCTATGAATGTACGCAGATGATATCTGCGTTTGGGCAGCGGCTGTAACACGCCTGCAGTTACGAGGAAGAATTCAAAAAGCCGCCACTGAAACATTACGGCATCTCTGAAATCGAGGCTTGGAAATTTCTTCAGAGAAATACGCCATCGTAGCTTTTACACGAAAGCCTATGGATAAGTACACCATAAGCATCAATGATCAAACTGTACTATACGTTCGATCGCAAAAGTCCTTGAATGTGTGCGCATGTGATTTTTTTTAATTTATTTTATATGTCTCTATATCTATCCTCTTTCCGACCCTTTTTCCCACCCCCGTACAGGGTAGCAAAGCAGTTATTCTAGGTTAACCTCCCTGTGTCTTCCTTTTTTTATTTCTCTACATACATACATACATACATACATACATACATACATACATACACACTCATTATTTCATGACGACTGCACTAATTCCTGATTATGAAATTTGTAGCACTTCATGCAGAAAAGAACAAGGGGAGGTAGCTTCACTGACCCAAAAGCAGGCTGTTTTTCAGAAACTTTCATTTCAACAGGTCGTGGCCAACAACTCCGAAATGAGATGAACCACCAAGATGCCGTATCAGAAGTCGCACCATTCCATCGATTATGACGCACCGCGGTAGATGAGAGATGCTTGCGAATCTCATATAATCTGAAAGCATAGCGTCAGTCGTCCTCTCTTGAGGAAGGCGCCGCAATCAGAAGGTGCTGAAGCCAGTTACCTCGGTTAGAGATGCCTGCCAAAGTATATGCCGAGATATGTATCGCATTCAGCGTCACCAAAGGAGAGGGTGCGCCAGATGTGCGCACGCGATGGCAGTTGGCAGTCAGGGGAGTGGCTATCTACTCATTCTTTTAGCTAGCTCGGCTCTGAAATGTCTCATTGGTAAACAGTACATCAATAACTATATTACGGAAGGTACACACGAGACCACCACGCAAAAGTGAGCGATGCCTCGTTGTCTCGGCAATAGTCCGAACTAAATACAAGTTGTGACAGCGTATCGCCTGGATACGTCCTCCCCCCCCCCTCATTTTTATGGCACTCGACTGAAAATAGAGGCAATCAATTATTTAAATAGGTGCCAGATTTACCGTAAAGTAAATTAATAGTTAACTTTAACATATATAAACCTACGACTATCAGAAAATTACATTCAGCCTTTAGTTTTGCTTATTCGTGCCCTCCTCACCTAGTCGCGCTTCAATCGTCAGTAGGCGTTGATGCCTGTGGCAATAGCTTGTCGACACCTTCCGTTCCAAGTTTCGCGACCCATATAATTTTACCATGTGCCCTTCTCGAGCAGAACGCAAGTGAAATGTTAAATTTATCCCCCATGCTCCATGTTTTCGCGACCAAATATTCCACAGCGTTATTTTTTTTATTCTTATCACTCGGCTGCATCAAGGATAAATGGCAAGAGCAACGTGCCACAGGACATTACATTCAGGAAAGTTGCCCCAGCGCCACTGTGGATAGGATCTATTATCGCCGTTTATAGCTGAAATTTTGTGAATCGCTTAAGCATAGAAGAGCACGAACGGTTTCTCGTTAACGGAGGGAAGAGGCGAAGTTCTGGTGCTTCACATATTTACTCAGATGTGAGACAAAATTATTTCTAAAACAAGCAAAACCAACATAATACCTAATTTTCTTCTTCGGATAAAAGCGACCAGCTTCCAACTATGTTCCGCGACTTTGGCGTGTTTGCACAAAGCAAACAATATTTCGTTTTGAAGGTATCAAGCAAAACAATTCATCATTCGATCGCAGCGCTCTTTTCCTAAACAAAAGTTGATGCACTGCCACGGAAGCCCATCATTGCGCCCTCAGGAATCCAGCCTGTAAGCTCGCTTGTTTGACAACCAGGCTTAAGACGTCGTCGTGTCAACGCCACGTACGGGACGAGTGCGACAGCGCTCGACAGCATTTATATAGCGCTCCCCTTGTGCATTTACGTCTCAAACTACGTTGCCCCTTTGCCGACACCACAGTAACAGCGGAATTCCAGCGCCAACACTTGCTAATCGCAAGCGCTTCTTATTGAGAGACCAAAAGAAGCGAAGTAGCAAGTGATTCAGCCTTCCCCGCATTTTAGAGGTGTGATAAGAACGAACTAAAGCGCGGGGAAAAGTCGAGCCCCCCCCCCCCCCCCCCCCCCCAGTGAAGCGGTAGGGCACAATGGGAGGCGCTGTGTACGTGGTGCCCATCAAAGGGCTAAGCCAAGTATGCTTTCGCAAGCGAAGTAACATTTCGGATTGTTTTCTTTGCCCTTTTGTGTTATTGGGATGTGTTGTAAGCGATGGAATTTTTGAAAGCACAGTAAGTTTACTTCCTCCTCCACCTTACGTCTTTTGTTGCTTTGTTTTATGTTTCCCAAGTTTTAGAGAATTCGACGGGGGGCCCATTTTAGCGGAGTCTTTTAGAGCAAACTACACCGTGGAGGTGAGGTTAGCGTGAGGGGTGGTAGCAATACAACAATAGAACAAACTATGGCAGAGACAAATATACGTTAATTCTCGAAACATTGTTCCAAGGTATGCTCGGTATCTGTTGGTTCGGCAAGTACCACAATATTGTATTTTTTGTAACTAAAGGATATATAGCCCCCTCCCCTTCACCATCAGTAAACGCAGGGATCGTAACAGTACTTTGCAGCCATTAATTTTTACTTTTATTAGTAATATGTAGACCTAAACGAATAGGTTTGAGTATAAGACAAAGGAATTTCAGGAGCCTGTAAACACCAATAGTATGCCACACTAAAATCAACGGAAAGAGATGTGTATTCAAAATTAGGTCCCTATTGCGAGGCCCAACTCACGTTGAACGAACTTTAAAAGAGGATAGTCTTGCAGTACGCGAACAAAGGAATTTCGCCCCGTCTGGCTGTCTGTCTTTCTGTATGCCGGTTTGTCACACCATTCAGGCACCCGATGAAAGTTCAAGCACTTGCTCAACGTCCACTCTTATTGATCTGGTAGCTGTGCACACACCTACAAGCAGTATTGATACAAAACGAATATAGGCATACCTGAGGCAAAACATAGTACATCAGTAGTAGGCGATGTGTTTCTTATGAAAAATGCATAGATAAGGAAGTCTAAAGATCCTACTGTTTGGTATGCTGCACTGGAAATGCTATGCTATGCACAAAAAAGGGGGTGTTTCCTACGTTTCGCTAAGACGATACGGTGCCGCCACCTACTAGCGGCTCTGAGCACCACACTAGCTCCTGCTCCCGACATTACTTCCAGATGGCATCATATCTCACGTAGCACGTTCAGACAGAAGACTATTGCCGACGATATTTGCAGCGAAGTATGCGAATACACGGTCACTTTTTATCTTTTTGTCTCTCTTTGCTAAAATTACTTTACAAGTCCGCCCAAAAATGACACCTGTCAAGTGTACAGTTTGTACCAATGAGACACTTCCGGTGAGCTTTTTTTTAAAACGCTAAGCATGATGACACCCATATCTCACGTAGCACGTTCATACAGAAGACTGTCACTGACCAAATTCGCAGCGAAGTATGCGGATACACAGTCACTTTTTATCTTTATGTCTTTTTTGCTAAAATGACTTTACAAGTCTGTTAAAAAAGACACCTGTCAAGTGTACATTTTGTACCAATGAGACACTTCCGGTGAGCTTTCTTTAAAACGCCATACATGAAGCAAGACAACCAGAATTAAGCTTGAGCGACCTTATTAGTGATATCTCCGGCTCTTCGAAGCAAACCATAAAATAATAATGAGGCACCCTGTATAGGAAGGGTCAAATAAGGTATACAGAGTAGTATTCTTCAATGTGCGACCACAACACACGTATGCACGAGGCTAGCTTTTTGACTTCATCAAAATGTGACCTCCTGGGCTAGGCTTTTACCTGCGTCTTTTGGAAGGGGCTTCACTTCCCAGTTTTAAGTAGGGAGCAACGTTGGAGGTATTCAAATTGTTTACAGAGAATATCGACACCAATTCCTGCATACTTCGTTAGGCGCAATGCGGCGACAAATGGGAGCACGGCTTTGTGTTCTTCATGTACAGCGGACAATTCGAATCCATCATACACGCTGTCTTTAAACACTCGTAGATAATCTATGGTAAGATTTGCACCTTCTTGAGTTCGGTAAAGGGAAGCTGAAAAAATTCGTATTGTGCGCACGTACGTCGTAAGGAAAGGAACTGTGTCTCAAGAAGCTGTCTTTTCATGAGAAAATGCGTAACATGTGGATTGCTTATTTACATTTTCTCAATCTGCCTTCTAGTTGTCACAGTGTAGTTAGGAATGTGGGGCGTCTGGCAATGCTTCAATACTGTTTTTCCCCAAGCACACACTGTGGGAATACACGTTGTAAATAAGCGAACTGAAAACTCAGAAGTGCAATGGTGACGCTGCAAAACACTGTCTATTTTTCGTACTGGTGATCGGTTTCTTCGTGTTCTAATAAAAATGAAATACGAGATGCTATACGCATAAACTCGCTACTTCTCCAAAACTGGAGAAAAGGTTCAAATTGATGCAGTTGGAGAAAAGTTAACGGCCGGGTGAACATGGTTAGTACTAAATAAATTTTTCGAACCTTCACTTCGCTGATCATTGCTGTTTGCTATTGCCCTGTTGCATATAAGCCAGCTTGGACTATTGTTGTTTCTACACAATCTGCTCAACCTGCAAGGTATCTATTCAATATGGATTTGTCCGTTCACCCACGAAGCACAAATGACGTCTCCCGCTAGGAACGATGAGAGAAAATGAGAAACTTTCCAGTAGACTGATGAAGGAAGTCAGTTGAGATGTCACTATACGTATACATGAACGTATACATGACGATAGTGAACGTATACATGACGATACTTAAGTATAGTGGAAACACAGAGGGACCCACAGTCAATGGTTCCGGAATTTTCCTTGCTCATAACACGTTCTCTGTACTCACTTGTGTGCGGCACAGCCTAAAATCCCCGTCAAACTGGAACGGAACCATCAAGACCTAAGTAAAGTAGTTTAACCAACAGACCGACCGACTATCTCATCGACGGTAGCCAAGGGTGATCTGGAAAGGAAATCCTATTCCACATAAGAAAAGACGCCTTTTTAAAACTTCCAACTTGCTTGAGTTTCAATTTTACGCCGGTGGTCTTGCCTTTCAGGCAAAGTTGTTTACACCATTCTACCATGCTGGACAAGCATACACGTTTACGTTAACGCCATGGTAAGTTCTTTGGATCGGCAATCGTAGAGCACTGGCAGTTTTCTTCTACGTGTATGTCTGCGGACGTGAAAGCGGCAAGTCATTAAAACATAACCAAGTATCCTGTCTTCTCATGGTCTGCATCTACAAAGGCACAGGCCCTTAAGGAATCAGAATTTGGAACATGTCGAGCTGCTGTACTGCGAAACGCTATTCGGCCGGGCAGATTGTGAATACTGGTCGCAAGAAGGAATGAAGCAGTACAACGGCACTTTGATGTGGTGAGCATCACGGAACTTGGCTGCTGCATGTGTCACAAATTGGAGGCACTAAGGTCTTGGAGAGTTGATGGTTTGTGCTCGATATTTTTGCAACTTCTGGATTATATAGTCATGTTTGCCTGAATAAACAGCAATAAAAAGTAAGCAACTTAAGTCAACATGATATTGCTACAGCTGAAGCAAAACAGCAGTAGACAGCGGACAAAGGGGACAACGAGAACAAGCGCTGCCGAAAGTGTTCAGCCAACACCATCGGATAAATGCTGCAGAGCTTTTCTGAGGCAGAATATTTTGATGTATAAGGGTATCAACACTAGCGCCTCTTTGTTTACTTCTAGATTCACTCACTAGGACCACAGAGGTTTCAATCGTATAGCAGAAATATAGGTCGTGGGATAAAATCCCGGCTGTGGTGGCTGCATTTTCGATGGAGGCGAAAATGCTCAAGGTCCATGTGCTCAGATTTGGTGCACGTTAAATAAACCCAAGTGGTCGAAATTTTCCTAACCCTCCGCTACGGCGTCACGCATAATCATATGGTTGTATTGGGACGCTCAACTTCGCATGTAAATCAATAAATAGCAGCAATATAGCCATATACTCGAGGCAAGCAGTAATCGTGTAGTGAGCGCAACTTAGGGAAGCGGTAAAGCACTGATGAGTTGGCATGGTATTTCTGAGATTGTGGTGATCATATTTATTGTTGCTACTATGTTACAGAGAGGCCACAATGAATAGCTCTGGTCATACTTCTAACAGTTCGCATATGTGGAGGTGTGTAGGACGTATGGTGTTAGCGGGAATAAAGTGGAAGCAGCAAGCACAGAACCGACTTAACTGGTGAAACATGGGAGAGGCCTTTGAGTTGCAGTGGACGTAGTCAAGCTGATAATGATGTAGGGTGTATCTGATCTTTTCTGGGCTTTACCCATGAGCACCATCGTCAAACTGAATCATGTTTCTGGTGGTTAGCTATGCAATATGAAGTTTAAACAAAGCAACAACGTCTACAACAGTAATGAGGAACTGCTTGGTGTTTACAATTGGGATTCTTCAGAAAAACGTGAGCACTCTTAGTGTGGCTTAGAAAGAGATAGTGCTGTCTGGTCAAGCTAACCAAAACACCGCTCCAAACAAAAACATCTAACACGCGTCACTGTTAGTCGCAACAGAAAAAAACATACTTGGAACGCTTGGATCTTGGTGTGTTAAGACTACCGCGCTAATACGCTGGCGGAAGCCGATATGCTACACACAACATGCGTAAAGAAAAGAGTGGAAGGTGGGTGTTGAATACCAGAAAGCGGAGCCATAGTAGAGAACGTCTTGTGTATTATACGCTGGGTTCAAACTAAAAGCAAATGGAATGTGCCCACGCTATCCAGGCATGCTCCAGCCCTCTTCTTTTTCTTCGCCGCTCTTCCGAATGAATATTTATCAGCTCCCGGCCAAACAACCTGCACGGGCTTTCTCTTTTAAGACGAGGCTCTACAAGATATTGCAGCTTGTGCGGCATATTAGCGAGGACACAACAGTTGTACCGGTCTCTTCAACGTTATTTCACCAGATGTTCGCACAATGCATGAATAAACTTTGCCGTCCTTGCCCTTAAATACTTTTTTAACTCGTCCCATCTTCCACAGTTGTCTCAGCGTGTTTAATTCTTTTACGAGTACGATGTCTCCTTTTTTAACTGATTCTGCGCTTGTATATTTAGTCACATGAGCTGAACGAAGCTTTCGGAGGTACTTTCGTCTCCACCTGTTCAAAAGATTGTTTAACACTTGCTCCCTCTGCTTCCATCTACGTTGAAGGATGTCGCGTGGCAAAGAAGCTTCTTCCAATGGCGTGCTCACACAATCTACAGGAAGCATAGTCTGTCGTTGTTCTATGAGGAAATGGATTGGCGTAAGTGGGGTCGATTCAGATGATTCTGCATACACAAAAGCGATCGCTCGCAAATTTTTCTTGCTTCAACTTGAACAAGGATGGTCGAAACTTCTTCATAATTATAAAAAAATTATTTTCTAGTGTTTTTTTCCACAGATTTGACAGACCTAATATTATTAGTTCCCGAATTCGTCCCCACTAGGGAGCCTGTTCGGTGATAAATTTCGAAACGATCCTGTGACTGGCGAAGTACGGTTGTACTTCTTGTGATTTCATCCACTCATGAAGTCACTGAATTTTCTTTGAGGCCTCTTTAAAGGTCTTGGCATTGTCAGAGTACACAATCCTGCAAATTCCTCGTCGAAACACGAATCGTTTCAAGGCTAGTAGGAATCTGTCGTAACAAAGATTGGTGACAATCTCCAAATGAAGAGCTGTGACGACTGCACATGTGAATATCAGTATGTAAGTTTTCTTTAGAGTATCTATCTGATCTTTTGGGAGAAGAGGTCCCGCGAAATCTATCCCATATATTTCTAGAGGTGGAGAGGGGGTGACACGGTCTTCTGTTAGAGGTGCGAGGGGTTCCGAGTACGAGCTACAGGAAATTCTTCGGCAGACTGTGCACTTTTGAATGACTTTCTTTACCACCTGCCTGGCTCTCAGTATCCAGAACCTTCCTCTCAGTTTTCCGTCATGAGTAAACCAAGTCCAGCGTGTAAAAGCCGTTGATTTTCTTTCTTCACCAGCAACTTTGTTAATGTGTCTGAAGCAGGAAGCAAAACATGGTGCTTGGAAGTTTCACGTAGGTGACTGAACTGAAGTCGACCTCCTAAGCGAAGAAACCCTGATTCGTCATGATACGGACTGAACTGCTGCAGTGCAATGTTCATTCGCCGCACATTCGGTCCAAATACTTTCTTTTGTGTTTGACGTATCCAATAAATTTCTGAATCTTATTATTCAGTTGGGGCTAGAGGTCCTTTTTTTGTGCTGTCTGGGTGTCAGCGATTCTTAGCAAACCACTCTATTCATGCAGTCGTACGCATCAGTCGGTTACAAGAGCTGTAGTCTTCGATGTTTACAATCGTGGGTTCAGGTTGTACACTTGTTCTCAAACACATAGTTTCTTCTTCTATGTCGATTGTGTCCTCGCTGTGGCAGGGCTCGTTGAATGTCGTCTCAGTGTGGAGAAAGTTTGGTCCTTTCCACCAAAGCGAGCTTTGTAGGAGTTGCTCGGCGGTGGCTTCTCTAGTCTACAAATCAGCAGCACTTGGATCAGCTGGGCATTGTCTCCACATATTCACTTCTGTCAAGAAGAGTCTCTCAGACACTCGGGTTGCTACGAACTGTTTCCAGCGCTTCGTTGATCTTCGTAGCCAATTACTCATGATCATGGAGTCTGCGCATATAAAGCTTCTAAATAATATTCACATTGTTCTAGAAGATTCTGAATTTGACAGTGAAGATCGCCTGTGGAAAGTGCGTCCATTTCTGGAGCTCATACGAAAGCGATGCTTGGAGCTGGCTCTTTAACAGGAATGCTCAGTCGACGAGCAAATGATTTCTTTTAAAGGCCAGCTTTCCATAAAGCAGTATGTGAAAGGCAAGCCATCTTTCTGAGACACAAAAGTGTTTGCTCTGTGTGGTAGCAGTGGTTTACTCTACGACTTTGCAATATACCAGGGGGAAAACACGATTCTCGCCGACCTGAAGAAAGAATACGGTCTTTGTTCTGGTGTTTTCTTGCATCTATCTAAAAGAATTTCTTATGGATGCAATTACCAACTTTACTTTGATAACTACTCACATAAGTGCCTCTCCTTCGCCAGCTACGAGAGCACAGAATTTCGGCAGCTGGAACTGTGCGAAAAAACAGGCTGGGAAAGTGCCCTCTTGAATCCAAAATGTGATCAACAAAAAGCCGCGGGGATACTCTGCTAAATACGTCACAAGGGATGATGTTGTAGTAGTGATCTGGAAAGACAACAATGATGTGTCGGTCGCGTCCAACTTTGTTGGCATTGGTAATGAAGAGGATGTCAGGAGGTGGGACAAAAGTAAGCGTGAACACATATTAGTGAAGCAGCCGGAGGTCATCGCCAAGTACAATCGAAGTATGGGAGGCGTGAACAAGATGGACTTCCTCTTGAGCTTGTACCGCACCAAGATCAGGTCAAAGAAATGGACGCTGAGGGCGATATTCCATTTTGTAGACCTAGCTGTCTGTGAGGCTTGGGTGGAGTATTTGCGTGAGAATGCACACGCACGGCGATCAAGGCTGCTTGATCTTCTGCACTTCCGTCTGCAAATCGCTGAGGCTCTCATTAGCAGCGTACCAAACACAAGAAAGCGTGGAAGGCCTTCCTACGAAGTCGAACCGGCGGATGCTCGTGAGGAGAGGAAAGCCCGCATTCGACGGCCTTGTTCAGATGCACGCTACGATGGAACGGATCATTGGCCAGAAGCTCAGGACCAAACGCTTCCTTCTAGATGCAAGTATGAATATTGCAAAGGAAGATCAAGAGTTTTTTGCTAGAAATGTGAAGTGCCGCTCTGCATGACCAAGGATACTGCTACTACAAATTTTACACTTGAAAGACTTTTTCCTCTTTCTTCACCTCTATGACGCTAGGTACACAATTGTGTACATGACTGTAAAAAATAAACTGCGCTTGTACTTTTGTTGCAAGCCTGTTAGTTCATCTTATTTAGTCAAATATAGAGAGTTGAAACACAAAAAAAATTTTTTAGATGGAAATAGCGAGTGGCGTCTGAAAGGGTTAAAAAATTCTGTAACTTGTCTCATCTTCCACAGTTGTCTCGGCATGTTTAATTTTTTTACGAGTACGATGTCTCCTTTTTTAACTGATTCAGCGCTTGTATTTTAGTCACTTGGGCTGAACGAAGCTTTCAGAGGTACTTTCGTCTTCACCTGTTCCAAAGATTGTTTAACACTTGCTCCCTCTGCTTCCATATACGTTGAAGAATGTCGCGGGACGATGAAGCTTCTTCTGATGGTGTGCTCACACAATCTACAGGAAGCATAGTCTGTCGTTGTTTTATCAGGAAATGGCTGGGCGTACGTGCGGTCGGTTCAGATGATCCTGAATACACAAAAGTGATCGGTCACGAATTTTTTTATAGCTTTAACTTGAACAAGGATGGTCAAAAGTTCTTTATAATTAAAGAACTGATTTCCCAGTGTTTTCTTATACAGACTTCACAGACCTAAGTAATCGTTCCCAAATTCCTCCCCACCAGGAAGCCTGTTCGGTGATAAATTTTGAAACGATGTGGTGACTGGCGAAATACGGTTGTACTTCTTGTGATTTCATCCACTCATGAAGTCGCTGAACCTTTATTGAGGCCTATTTAAAGGTCTTGGCATTGTCGGTGTATGCATTCCTGCAAATTTCTTGTCGAGACACAAATAACTTGAACACTAGATGGAATCTGACGTAATTAAGACTGGTGACTATCTCCAATTGAAGAGCTCTGACGACTGCGCATGTGAATATCAGTATGTAAGTGATCTTTAGAGTATCTGCCTTATCGTTTTAGAGAAAGGGCCCGGCGAAATCTACCTCACATATTTCGAGAGGTGGAGAGGGGGTGGCACGGTCTTCTGTTAGAGGTTCGAGGGGTTCCGAGTACGAGCTACAGAAAATTCTCCGGCAGACTGTGCACTCTTGAATGACTTTCTTTACCACCTGCCTGGCTCTCAGTATTCAGAACCTTTCTCTCAGTTCCGTCATGAGTAAGCCGAGTCTAGCGTGTAAAAGCCGTTGTTGTTCTTTCTTCACCAGCAACTTTGTAAATAGGTCTGAAGCAGGAAGCATAATAGGGTGCTTGAAACTTTCACGTAAGTGACTGAACTGAAGTCGACCTCCTAAGCGAAGAAGCCCTAATTCGTCGAATAACGACTGAACTGCTGAAGTGCAATGTTCATTCGGCGCACATCCGTTCCAAATACTTTATTTCGCCTTTGACGTACCCAATAAATTTCTGCATCTTATTATTCAGTTTTAGCTAGAGGTCCTTCCTTTCTGGTGTCTGGGTGCCAGCAATTCTTAGCAAACCGCTGTATCCATGCAGTCGTACGCATCAGTCGGTCATAAGAGCTGTAGTCATCGATGTTTACAATCGTAAGTTCTGGTTGTACAGTTGCTCTCAAACACATAGTTTCTTTTTCTATGTCGATTGTGTCCTCGCTGTGGCAGGGCTCGTGGAATGTCGTCTCAGTGTGGAAAAAGTTTGGTCCTTCCCACCAAAGCGAGCTTTGTAGGAGTTGCTCGGCGGTGGCTCCTCTAGTCTACAAATCAGCAGGACTTGGATCACCTGGGCAATGTCTCCACATATTCACTTCTGTTAAGGAGAGTATCTCAGACACTCGGTTTGCTACGAACCGTTATTAGCACTTTGTTGATCTTCGTAACCAATTATTCACGAGCATAGAGTCTGTCCACATAACACTTTCAAAGTCTGATAAGTTTAGGGTACGTCTCACTGCTGTAACAAGTCGAGCTGCCACAAGTTCTCCCATGAGCTCTAGTCCTAGAACAGTCATCTTTTGTAGCGGTGCGACTCTCGATTTGGCTGTCAGAAGAAGATATTTCATGTCTTCATTGAAGTCTCTTATCTGAAGGTAGAGCACGGCACCATACGCAGCTGGATTTGCATCGCTAAATGCATATAAGGCGACACAAAATTTGTTGTCCTGAAGAAGAGAGAGAGAGAGACGAAGATGCAAGGAAAGGCAGGGAGGTTAACCAGACACACATCCGGTTCGCTACCCTGCACTGGGGAAGGGATAAAGGAGAAAAAAAGAGGTTGCAGAGAGATGAGAAGGTACACACAATCACGAGCACACTCGGGGCGCGCACACAGTACACAGGCGGTCGCTCAGGTTTGTTGACTTTAGGTAAATTAGTGCTTTAGTTGCTTTCTGCGCAACTGAGGCAGATGCCCAAGGTCATAGTATCTTCTGCACACAAAATGGTCCGGGGTCAAGTTGATTCAAAACCATCCGCAGCGGGCATCGCTGTGTGTCGTAGCAACCACAGCTGCACAGGACGTGTTCGATGGTCTCTTTAGCTCCGCAGTAGTCGCATGTAGGAGTGTCTGCCATACCAATGCGAAAGGAGTACACCTTTGTAAATGCAACACCCAACCAAAGGCGGCATAACAGTGTCGCATTGGAGCGGGAAAGTTGTGATGGTAGCTTTAGCTTGAGCGAAGGATCCAGTTCATAATATTGACACCTTTGGAAGCTGGTAGATGACCAGAACGTGCGTGTAAGATCTCGAGCCAGCAGGTAAAGTTGTCTTGCTGCATCATTCCTTGATAGAGGAATCGGGACTACACGGTATCCTTCATGGGCTGAGCGGGCTGCATCATCGGCTAATTGATTTCCGGTAATACCGATATGTCCAGGCAGCCATTGATATATAATATCATAACCTCGTGCTAGAGCTTCATGATGGCAATGTCTTATTTCTTGTACAGAGTGGTCATGACTCCTCCTACGCATGGCAGACTGCAAACTCTGAAGCGCTGCTTTCGAATTGCAGAATATGACCCATTTTTCTGGACGTTCTTGAACGAGATATTGTAAAGCAGCCCTTATAGCAGCAAGCTCTGATGCCGTAGATGTAGTCATATGCGAAAACTTAAGCTTGATTGTTATCACTGCAGCCGGAATTACAGCAGCACCTGATGAGCTGCTGGACGAGAGGGGGTCATCAGTGTATATCTGCGTTCGGTCTACGTACAACTTATGTAATAATTGCAGTGTTGCTTGCTTCAATGCTACTGTGGAGTGAATGCTTTTCTTTTTGATTCCCGGAATTTCCAGACGTACTTGCGGCTGATCGAGGCACCACAAAGGACATGCCATTCTCGCAGCTGGCGTATATCCTGATGGAATGCTGTTTAGGTGCTTGGCTATGACGTCTGAAAACGTAGCACGTGGTCTTCTGGAGGGTAGAAGGGCCAAGTGGTGGTCGAGGACACGGCTAGCATGTTCAGTGTGCGCTCTGAGGCAATCCACACTTCTATATGTCCTGACCGGATGGTCTTTGGCAAGCATGATTGTGGCATAAGTAGAAGCGCATCGGGGCAGTCCTAGGCAGATACGCAGTGCCTGACCCTGCAAACTTTCCAATGAATGAGTATTGGATTTGCAAGTGTTAGTCAGCACCGGCAAGCTGTAGCGCAATAGACCCAGAAATAGGGCCCTGTACAGCTGTAGCATGGAGGCCACAGAAGTTCCCCATGCTTTCCCGCACATGAATTTCATTATATGCACAATAGATAGCAGTCTCTTCTTCAAGTACGCACAATGTGGGCTCCACGAAAGACTTCTGTCGATTATTATACCCAGGAAACGATGCGTCCGTGCATATTTGAAACTGTGTCCATTTATGTAAACAGGGTATGGCGTCATTGGTTTGCGTGTAAACGCCATCAACGCGCACTTCACAGTTGATATAGTTAGGCCTTGTTTCTCAAGGTAGGCTGTTGTGAGGGTTGCTGCACGCTGTATTCGTGCACGCACCTGAGGGCGAGTAACTGCAGCACTCCAGAGGCAAATATCATCGGCGTATATGGATAGGCACACCGACTTTGGCAGAAACTTCACCAGACCAATGAGGGCAACATTGAACAATGTGGGGCTTAAAACACCTCCTGAGGTACTCCGCAGTAGGTGTAATGTTCGGCAGTTGTACCCTCATATGTTTGTACAAAGCAACACCTGCCAGTTATATAATCTTTTATCCAATGTAACATTCGTCTACCAATGCCCATTGCTGCGAGAGAAGTGAGGATGGCATCGTGAGCTACATTATCATATGCACCCTTCACATCAAGAAAAAGTGCCACTGATATGCGCTTGCGACTTTTTTCTTGTTGAACAAATGTCCATAAGTCAAGCACACAGTCGATGGAAGAGCGGCCCCGACGAAAGCCTGCCATGCAAGAAGGGTATTTGGTGTATCGTTCCGAGTACCACTCAAGACGAAATAGAACTATTCTTTCCATCACTTTTCCGAGACAGCTTGCGAGGGCAATAGGGCGATACGCTGTCAAGTCCAATGGTAATTTTCCCGATTTCAAAAGTGGTAATAATCGACTTATTTTCCATTCTCGGTGAACACTGCCGCTGAGCCAGGAGTTGTTGAAGCATGTTAAAAGTTCTTTTCTGGCTTTTTGTCCAAGGTGTCCCAACGCACTATAAGTAATACCATCAGGACCTGGCGATGACATGCGCTTAGAAGCGACTAAAGCACCTTCCAGTTCTTCCATGGTGAATGGATTGTCCATTTCTGGTAATCGCGTCTCAGGAACGATCACGGCGTCGATGCTCTCGTTCATAATATTCCGGGCAACTCTCGTGCAAAATTCTTCAGCCACCTCCAGTTCTGTTTTTCCATGATGGAGTGCCAAAGCTTTGAAAGGGTGCCATTGTTGCGGAGAGGAGCGAAGACCACGAACTGTTCTCCAGATATATGACAGCGGTTTATGAGGGTCTAGAGATTCGCATAATGCTTTCCAGCGTTCGCTCTCCAGCTTTAAATGCGTCGTTGAATTTTTTTCTGGAGCCGCCTTGCTTCCCTCAGATCGTCAATTGATCTTGTGCGTCTGTATCGTCGTTCAGCACGCCCTCGTATAGCTCGTAATCTTTCCAGTTCGATGTCAAACTGTGTTATTTTAGACGAAAATGGTAATTTATATTTGGACGCTTTCATAGCTTCCGCTATGGTATTTTCCAGGCTGCAGGCGAGGCCTTCTTGGCAAGCGGCCTCAACACGCGATGTAAACATCGACCAGTCAGTGCCAATTACAACACCGGAAGAGAAATTTTTTATGATACCATCGATCGTCACGTAGGTGGGTATGTGATCACTCCCATGAGTCTCAATATCGCAAAACCATTTAACTTTGTGAGAGAAGCAACGTGACACCGATGTCAGGTCAAAGCAACTGCCATACCTGAGACCCCGCAGATACGTGGGGGTACCATCGTTCATAATGAAAAGGTCGTAATCGGAAGCGAATGTAACAATGTTCCGGCCCCTGGCATTCATCCTAGTGCTCCCCCAAAGCATGTGACGGGCGTTGAAGTCACCGGTGATGATCCAAGGCCCATCGGTCTTCATTAGGATGTCTTTTAATCTGTCGCAGTCAAATCGCGATGACGGAGATATATATGCACCAATAAGCGATTGGACAAAATGTCTATGAACTTCCAACTGACTCACAATTGGGAGGCCTTTCGTCCATGCTGTCCGCTCTTTTAGAATAGAATCTGGTAGGGGCGCATCCTAGGTGTATTTCTGTACCCACAGCCTTTGTATTATTAACTTTACCACCAGAATGAATGGCGCGAAGAATCCGAAAGAATCGTACATAAGTGAGAAAAAACTTGAAATCTGTCACTTCGTAATAATTGGCTCACTTAATGATTTAAGCATCTTGTTTAGCGAGGGCTTTAAAATACGTTTGTCAGTATCCAAACAAGTCCCAGTATTTTTAAAATATCTTTGTCGGTATCCCAAACAAGTCCCAGTATCTTCTTCTCGCTGCCTACATCAAACTGTATATTCAAGTCTTGGTGGTTGTAATAGTTCTGTAACTGTCCATCATTTGTCGTCCACTCTGTCGAATTCATCCCCGCCTTTTTCAGAATATTGAAGCAGTCGCTAACAATTGTTTGGGCTTTTTTTATACTCTGTGCTCCGATGACCAAATCATCAACGTAGAAGTGATCTTTCAGTAGTTTGGCAGTCGTAGGGCATTTGCCTTCCATTAGTCGAAAGTGGTGTCTCAGAGTTGCCGCAAGAAGGAAAGGGCTGCTGCAGGTACCAAAAGAACCCTCGCCATGTGTAGTTCTTCAAACATAGAAGACCCTTTCTCAAACCAAAAGTAACGAAATGCGTCTCGGTCTTGTTCGGTCAGTGACACTTGAAAAAATGCTTTTTCGATGTCGGCGGAAATTCCAATCTTGAAGTTGCGAAACTTCAGCAGCGGGTCAAGAATGTTGGGGTTCGAATTCGGCCCAGTACACAAGACGTCGTTGAGAGAAGGAAAGCCTGGAGCGTGAGACGAGACGTCGAATACCATCCGTACCTTTGTTGTAGTCCTGTTTCGTCTTACTAACACTCTGTGAGGCATGTAGTAGGTGACATGCCCACTCATACTGCTCGTTGGAACCTTCTCAGCGAAGCCATTGTTGTAGTAGCTCCTTATCGTAGTGTCATATTCCTTGTTAAACTCGACGTAGCTTTCTCTATAGAGACTCAAACCTCTTCAAAGCGACATCTCGGTTGTCTTTAAGCTCGGAATATTTGTTGCGCCAAGGGAGTTCAACCTCGTAGCATTCTTTCGTTTTAAGAGTTGATTGCACGAAGTTCTTCAGGATATATTCTTCATCTTTTGATTGTATCTCTTCGTGCATCAGTCTGAGATGCTCCACTTTCCAGAATGCTCTCAGTTGCTCGAAGACGTTGACTTCCATTAGGAATACGTTGAAGGTCCTTACAGTGTCTGGCGTTTCAAGCTTCGGCAAACTTCTGGTATCGTCATGTAGTGTTCATCCCACGATGGTGTCAACGGCGGTTAAAAAGTCGTTCAGTCGATGAATTTTGCCGCGGATGAGTTGGCAGTAATAATCAGCTCCTATAAGCACACATATAACAGGCTTGGGTGAGACCTGGAATACAGTGACATCAGCCAAACGTAAGTTCCGGTCCTTTATTTTTTCAAGCACATTTGCCTCTTAGTGCTGACAGGTCACTGCATACTTGTGGGACATCTGTAGCTTCAGTATTTTTTATCGAGTTTGAGTCCTACTGGCTATGCAGCGTGACTCAAACTCTCCGATAAGATTTCCGAGGTGCAGAAATATTTCCGAATTCAGAGATAGACAGCTGTTCTTCGGATAAAACGGTGGCTTTCAGCTTTCTAGACAACTCTTCTAGGATGAAGCTGCGTTGACTACCGCCATCGAAATAACCAAATAACACTTCCTTACAAGGCGTTTCTTCCAGGCCTTGTGCCAAGACTTGCGCGTCTGTAGAAGTACTGTGCTCTTTGAAGCGTCAACAAAGAGCTAGAAACAGGGTATGCGCTTCGTAATTTTTCTGTCCCAACATCCCAATTTGCGCAGTTTCTCTTTTTTTCTCGTCTAGCGTTATCTCAGCTGGAGTCATCCACCGTGTGACTTATATCATCGCTGATTGATTGATTTGTGGGGTTTAACGCTGCAAAACCACCATATGACCACTTTATCATCGCAGAACATACAACTTTCCGGAGAGAGTTTGACCGTTAACATAGACGCTGAACCTCGGTTATGTTCTTTAGATTTCGGTGTGCTGGTTAGGGCTCATTCTCGGTGATCAACCGTCATCAGCAAGGCCTGCTCCCGGCTTCTCACTTCCAGGCTCAAAACTTTAGAAGAATAGACAATTCATCTGGTGGCCTTGTAGTACCACTGGTCTTTTTCGAAGACAAGGTGCGCTGAGTATAACGGAGTACCTTTTCTGTGCGAGATTCAGTATTATTGCCGTTTTGAACAACACTCCATACTCTCTGTTTTCGAAACCAAGGTTACAAAGGAATCTCACACGAGTTTGCACCTCTTTATACAGCCTTTGCAGCCCTTCAAAATCTTTGCATGAGCGTACTTTACGAAGGTTAAGAAGTAGGCGCGTGTGGTCGTTCACAATCAGTGATGGCCAAATATTTCTTGTAGAAGATCTATAGCTGAGCTATAACTTTTGTTGGTTGCAGCCAAGTCGCTATTGACACCTTACGTCTAACCCAACAGGTAGCTTCGGAGATATTTCAGTTTGTCTACTTCAGCGAGGTGCCCAGTTCGGTGAATAGTTTATTCAAATTGATCCCAAAATTCAGGCCATTTAATGGAGTCGCCAAGAAACATCGGTATATCAAGCTTAGGAAGCTTAATCTGTGCACGGGCTGGAGGAGAGTCATGATGAGATGAGTGGCTAGCTACGACTTGAAGTGCAGATAAAATACGTGTGGTGCCGGACTTTGCTAGAAGTATAGAGTCTTGGTATTGCCCAATGCTTCGAAGCTCATCCCCAAGGGTATCCTCAGCCACATGCTCTTCTATCTGTCTGTCAAAGTTCTTTAACAGAGTCTCCTTTATCTTCAACAGATTTGGAAGATCACTTAGCTTACCGGTCGGCACTGGTTCTGCCTGCATAAGAGTCGTCATATCGTTGATGACCCTGATAACTACCGCTCTAGCCGTTGTGCATTTCTGTCGTTGTTTTTTAGTGCGTTCACGTCGAGAATTGAAGGGTCGTGATGACGTGGATTGTTCGCTCGTCGCACAGCGTCACCGCGTTGATAGCGTCGATCTGCCGTCCTCTTTAAGGAGCTTACCTCAGAGTTAGCGGTCTTCAACTGCTCGTTCGAATCCTGGTCGCGGCATCATGATGTTGAAAAACACGAAGCGGAGCTATAGCAGAGAATGTTGTTTACCTCTGCAAATGGCTCATACCCAAAGGAGGGGATTGGCCGACTATAGGGTGAATTTTCTCGATACTTTCAGCATTACGTCAGTCCTAAAAAAACCTTTTGTAATTCAAATATGACTAGAAGTGCCAATTGCAAATTTGCAGAAAAAAAAATAAAGAACAAATTGTGAGACCGTAATTTAGCAAGAAAATCTTGTAGTCGCAGTGATGCACTCCTGAACGGCGAATAAAACATCCGTGTGCCTGAAACCCAGTGTAGAGGCTCCAAATGAAAGATCATGTTGTGATAATTGCAAGCCCAGTCTTTGAAGAGGTGGTGCTGGTATGCTTTGCCTGAATAAAACGAAACAGAGGCAATGTAATAAAAATGACTAATCACTTCCTCTAGATTGCAGTAAATGCGCATAGGGGGAAATCGATAAACCTGATCGATGCAAGTAAAATTGAGGGAGGTAACGCGGCAACGAAATTTGGTGATGACAACTTTCATCATGTTTGAATTAGACAGTTCACTGCGCCAGGAAATAACAAGTGGTTGTATTCCGGAGAAGCCGTCGGTGCAGGGTCTCATAAATTTTGCCTAATTTTAAGTGTGCGAAATCGCGCCACCATAATGTGTACTGTAAGAGGGAAAATAGGAATACTGGGTGTTGAAAGCGATGCCTTCGCAAGAGAATGGGCTATTTCATTCGACAACAAACCTTTGTGCCCTGGTGTCTAGAATAAATGAATACTTCAGAGATGACAGGGAGCCAATGATTTAAAGAGTTTCAGTATGGGTGAGTCACCGGATGTGGACAGAGAATAGCACACTGATAATGAATCAGTTATGACTGCTACGACTGGAATGGAAGTATTTATCTTTCGCAAAGCTAACATTATTGCCATAAATTCAGCCAGAAAGAATGAAAATCTGGTAAGCGAAGTGAAAATGACCAATCAAGTACTGGACAAGATGAAGTACTGGGAAGATATCATGGTAAACAATTTCTGGGGACATTTGTTGCTCAGTTAAAGGAAGCATATCACGAACTTGTCCATTTAGAGGCCAAAGTAACTACTGAACAAATACTATTTTTTGTCTGTGAAATCTGGGTCAATGCACGGAGAAGAATAGGTCAGGATTGGAAATAAAAATAATTTGTTAAGGGTTAAAGAGTGCTTCATATAGTAGTAAAAAAGTCTGCACAGTAATAATGTTAAAGCGACATAATAGGGTTGGTATTCGTGCTTCAAGGTATAACACTGCATTTGCAGTATACTTTGGAAGTCCTGAGCAGAGCCGTAAAGCCTCTCTTTCCAATGGAACGAGTGGCCGAAGTTTGTAGGCTGGCGAACCTGAAAAAAGAACGCAGTCAAACTCTAGCACAGGTCAGACATACATTTTATATATAATGGAAAGTGCTTTCCTTCTCATACCTGATCTACGATTGCTCAACCTCCGCAATACGTCTATAGCGCATTCTGCTTTTGTCGCGATGTATTCAATGTGAGGGCGCCAATAGCTCATTGTTCCTAACTCCAAGGTATTTCAATGATTGCACTTGTGGGACATCTTCAAGCTTGTAATTATAGATATGTGCACAGGATCTTGGACAGAAAAAAATGATAATAGCAAATTTACTGGTATTCAGGTTCAACATCAATCCACCCAGCCGATGTTCTATTTTGTTTAGATATGCTTGGAAGATAGTGAAAAGACAGTGGAAGTCATGTGCCATAGCAAAGAAAGCAATGTCATCGGCATAAACATACGTTTTCACATCTGGCTGAACGGAGATGGTACTAAGCAATATGTTGAATAGTACGGGGGAAAGTACTGACCCCTGAGGTACACCTCTGGTTTGCTTGTACTTACAGGAAGAGAAACAGCCTTGATAACGGTAGAATTCTCTTCCACTTAAAAATTCCGTCAGCCATGCTACTATATAAGGTGGAATTCCATGAGTCCATAACTGAATAATCAAGATAGAATTCTCTATACTATCGTATGCTTTACATATGTCTAACGTTACTGAAGCCGCATACTGCTTTTTGTGACAGGCAATATGAATACGACTTTCCAGATCTACATGTGCATGCCATGTGGAATATCCAGATCTAAAGCTGATTTGGGAAGAACTGAACAGTTGTTTCTCATTAATAAACCTAATTGCACGATCATGAAATACCCTTTATAAGTTTTACTACATTAGATGTTAAGGCTATCAGTCGTATGTTGTCTCAAGTGTAGTCTGCCCCCTGTTTCTTAAGCAATGGTATAATTTTTGCAATCTTCCATTCAGAGGGGTTCATGCTCTTCTAACAGAATAATTGACAAGACCTAAAAGATCAATCGGATATTCCTTGTGTAGTATTTTTAGCATTGTATTTGTTATTCCATCGGGGCCTGGTGCTGCATTTGGCAATCTTTCTGTAGCTTTATTTATTTGGAAGGCAATATTTCTGTGTAGTCGTAGATGGTTGTGTAAGCCGCATTAAACAGACGCATTGAGAACCTGTTTTCTAATCATTCAGCCAACTCATTCAATGATTCCTGTAGTTCTTGTGAGGTGTGAACTACTGAGTCAACGTTTCCTGGTATAGGGGTCTTCTTCCTACCACGTAGAAAATAGAATGAAGCACGTTTGTTATTCGATTTGGACAGGTACTCCAAATGTTCTTGGTCATATTGCTCTTTCGCTCGCGATACAGTGCGTTTAATTGTTGCCACAACGAACTTATAATGCTGCCAATTTTTGGACTCCGATTACATAAAAGTGTTTTCCATGTAGCTTTTCTTCTTCTATAGTCTTGTATGCACTCATTATTTCACCATCTACTAGGTTGGGCACTTTTGGTTGACGCCGAAGCGATTACAAATTCTGAAGTGTTCTTGGAGATTTCTAAAACTAAACATACACTTCTGCCGAGATCTTCACTTTGACCACTGGACATTGCCCTAATATTTACACGCAAGCGTTCTTCAAATGTTTTATAATTGATCAATGTTTTCTCTGACCTTTCAATAAATTTCACAGGACATGAGATTTCAAAGTATACAGAAAGATGGTCACTGTGTGAAGAGAAATCAATTGTTTTCCAAGACTTTTTTGAAACACTCGAGCTGCACAACGTAAGATCAAACACCCATCGTGTCCATTCGCGAATAAATGTGGGCTGTCTTTCATTTAGGCAGGTAAGGTTTTTATTATTCCTCCAATTTCACAGAAGAGTACCGGAAGGGTCTGTTCGAAATCCCCGCGAAACATTATGCGAGGTAAAATTACCAGTCAGAAGAAAATTATTCTTGCAATTAGTTAAGGCATTATCTCATTGTTGAGTATTATGCAAATCCGTAAGAAAATATGCATTTATTAGTGAAAAAGGGCGGTGGCCTGGCATACTGAGGTCTATTGCCACAATTTCACAGTCTGAAGACATAAGCTGAAAAGCTATGCTCGCTGTGCGACAAAAATTATTGGACACAAATGTGATTAGACCACCTGCTAGTGATAGATGGTCTAGTAGAAACGCTCTAAAATTCTTTACATGATAATTTTTAGCGGGGTTAAGCCAGGTTTCTTGTAATAATATATATCTGGATATAGTTGATTGATAAAGCAAAGTAAGTCAGTAGAAGCTGAAATCAAAAGTCTACAATTCCACTGTACTATTTTCAAGGTATCTATGTTGACGAGCGAAACACTTCAGCAGCGGCAGCTTCTAAAATACTCTCTTTAATAGGTGCACTGGCATTCTCGCTGCCCTCTTTAGGTTTTGAGTTTGCGCAAAGAGATTTTACAGGAGATCCAGTGCGCTTCTGACGCCTGAATTCTTGGCATACGTCCATTCCATTGTGATCATCCGCGTGGGTTGACGTGGAAGATACAGAGAAAATAGCGGTTTTCTCTTTTCGGGATTGCCACTGTGGGGCTAAATTCGGCATCTCTTCCGCTGCACAAGGTGCCGACGTGGCTATAGGTACTGCTACTGCAGACACCAGCTCTGTCATCTGTGCACAAAACACTTGAGAGATTCACTCACTTAAGCTCGTAACTATGTGTTCCAGTGCTTTCGACATCGCTTTTTCTACTGCAGCTTCAATAAGATTCAAAATCTTCGTCTCTCTTAGTTGTTCGTGCCTCGAAGTGACTCTGGCATATCCAAAGGCCCTATCCTTCACAACTGTTATTGCTTCTCGCCGCGAGCAAAGACGTCTGTCCATGATTTCTAGCAGTTGCGTTTCATTGGACCTTGCGGTGCAGTTCAAGTAATCAGCCACATGATTTCCTGCACAGAGGCAGCACTTTTCGGTTTCGGCATCGCCACAGATCTGGGAACGTGAATTTCATTTACAGCCCTCTACACTGTGACCAAAACGCCAACAGTTTTGACATTGGAGAGGACGAGAAGTGAGGCGTTCGACTCTGAAAATGAGTGGCCATATTTTTAACTCGGACGGACAGGAAGTGCCAGCAAAGGTAGCAATAACCGACTCAGTGGGGACTATCTCACCGTTAACTAATCAGTTAACTGGTACACAGCTATGACCCCAGCATCAGACAGCTTTTCAAGAGTCTCAGCGGGCGTAAATCTAGAGTCGACTCTTCGTACAATTTTATAAGTGCACGCTAATTGAGGCGGGATAAACGCACTCACCGGGACCGAAGCAAATGCCTTGCACTTTAGGATGTCAGAAACGCATGAAGGATCGAACAATCTGCAAACCAAACCACGTCTTCCGAACTAACGAACATCACTTATCAGCATGAAGTGCGGCGTCATAGCCTGAAACTCCGCCTAGATCACCTTTGGGTTGTTGAGCCTAATAAATCCACCACACGAGGCTACCAGCGCAACAGGGATGCTGCCAACACTACTGCGGAAAAATTATTTCAATGGCAAGTCATCATTAGGCAAGGAAGTTGACCAAGCGCTGTGCCCTTGGCCAGGAGACAATTTAGACATTAGCACTGATTCGATCGCCTGAACAAGTAATAAGCAACGTCAGCTAGTTTCAACAGGTCAAATTCACCCAAGACTCAGCCAAACCACCGTCCGAAGGTATCCGAAGGGACCAGTTACTCGCTCGAACGGCACTCTCAGTGATGTGTTGGAAAGCTTGCACGTGCAATGTCTTGTTTATTAGACGTCTTGTTTATTAGACGCTGGGTTCAAAACTAAAAACAAAGGGATTGCACCCGCGCTATCCGGGCACGCTTCAGTCCTATTCTGCTTCTTCGCCGCTCTTCCAAATTAGTATTCAACAGCAGGGCTGCCTTCCACATGTAAGGTAGCGCGGGTGTTGGTCTCTTCTCTACCGCAACATACGGCAATGTGTTTAGCAAAGTTGTTCTACGATTTGGAGTACGATATACTCTTCTATAGAAACTGTGTCGCTATATTGCACTCAAGAGCTGTGAATACAGCAAGGAACGAGGACTACTGCAAAATGTCATTGGGTGGTGTTAACCCCAATGCCGGCCATAGGAGCAAAGAGGGGTGGCTGCTGAAGCAGGAAGAGGTTACCCTGGACAAGGTCTCTTTCACTATTTTCACGCACTGAAAGCAGGACTTTTTCTTATCCACTCATCAGAAACAACAGCCAAAGTATTCTCACTCATTTGTCCGCAGTAATATTGAATTGTTCTTTGAAGCATGTCCTGTTCATTGGTTATCACGCAGGTTTCTACTGGAATAAAACAATCGAGTAGCCATGCACCCTTGGCATTAGCTTTTACCTGAGGAGACACCACATTTTACTACAGCAAATATCTTAATATATCTTATGCTTAATGTTCTGTGTTGAATGTTGTATGGAAAATGCAGGTGGTGGAGCAATATATTGTGATGGAAAATTTTAGAATTTTTTTCGCCTAAGCGTTGCTTCTTTATGCTTGACATGATGGTTATTACGTCAGGTTTTGTTCACTGTCTATAAGTAATGACACATTGTAGTTTTTAGTTTTTTGTATAAAATGCTTGTTCTTAATTCATGTAAACAACGATTAGATTTATGCCCCACCCCTGTAACGGCTCAATCGACCAACAGTACCTGTATATAAATAAATAAATAAATAAATAAATAAATAATTGTTTTACAATAATTCGTTTTTTACTGATGTGTTAAAATGTTCGTGTTGACAATCAAAATGCTTGCAAACATTGTGCACCTTTTTATGGTTTGCTCGATGCGATGGTGATTTTTCTACATAGCAATGTTATTGCCAAAAAAAAAACTGAATACACTACAGTTTGTATAAATGATAAATGTTATGCACCAATTGCTGAAATTTCCAGTAGGAAGGTAATGTATTACCTAAAAACGCCTGTATAGTTGTTTTAAAATTATTTTTAGGTAATGCTGTCTTAATAAACACAATTTATTTGTTAATTGAGCGTGCATTTTTTTATTGCAAGAACTGCCAATAGGTGAATGTGTTTGCAATAGCCGTGCCCTCAGCCTATTTGACCCTAAAAAACAGCTAACGAAAGCACTCCCGAATAACGAAAGAAACACCCGATCTACACACAAGAATGCTCAAACCGAAACAGAAACCACTGTGGCGCAATGGCAAGGCCAGAAAAGGAACCTTGTGACAGTTTAATGCCGGGCGCTAGGAGCGCTAGCAGTCAAGTGGGCTGCATGGTTCAATAAGAGTGTACGCTCTTTATGTTTACCATGTTACTCCATGGGGCCGCGCTGACGGACGCTGGTGGCGCCGGTCACGCCTGGCGTCAGACCATACAGTGTTCGCGTTTCGCTAACGTAGCGTCGTTGTGTCCTGCTTGCGCGCGCGTGAATGCTACATTGGAGTATATTGGGCCCTTTATGATGCACTCGCGGCCGTTTTGCTAGCTCCACATATGCTAAATTTGGTGTTACGTGACATCAATAGATGACGAAATATATGACCGATGCAAACATGATAATCCTGGCATGCGTGTCATGTAAGGACATGACAACATGCCACACTCATAGCTGGCTCGCGGCCGTTTCGTTAGCTTGACATATACCAAATTCGGTATCACGTGATTTGAATAGATGACGAATGTAAACGAGCATCCAAACATGATAGTCATGACACGTAAGTCATGTAAGGCATCATTTACCTCCACCTCGTAAGATTGTGCTGGTTTTAAGTGACATATAAACTTTTCTCATTCGTGATTAACATATCATAGATTCCCACTGTACGTGGGATCTGCCAATTTTTTTAATTGACAATCGCACAAGTATGAACGCTCAAGCTAGAACAACATTGATGGGCGCTGTGGATGGTGTCGACCGTTTGGGGTGTCCGCTGGTGCTGTTTTAAGTGCCCAGTACTGTTAAAGATGGACAAACAGACAAATTAACAGACAGATAGACAGACTAAGATTTTTGCGTCGAAGGTCCCCAAGAAGGCTATCGTCTTGAAAAAGCGCGGCCTATTATGACACTGGAAAAATAAAAAAATCATACACACAAGTTTATTCTGAGTTTCAGTGAGAGTTTCACCATTGCCTTAGAGAAGGTGATGCGCCCAGCATGTACAAAGAGAAAAATTGAACATAAGAAAACAGTTGTCCGCGCTGTGTGGTCAACGGAGTAGCGCTTACGCGTATGGCCCGACGCAGTTGACGATGAACGGATACTATTGGGGTCGAAGTCATGCGTAGTATCCTGCTTGAGGTCGAGGACAATGCCACACTAAAATCAGGAACTGCACCCAAATCCCGAATTTGTTGATTATAGTAGTGGTCCTCCTTGTCTTCACTGAAGGAAGCGCTGAGAATGGTTAAGTTCTATATGATGTCATGTGTTTGTCTCTCGACAGTCTTCAGGCTGGGAAACTGTCAGATATACGCTGATTGGTCTTCTACTGGTTGTGGTACCTTTCTGCTGGCGGCACGGATGCTATGTTGAAGCTTGCAGACAAGTGAATCAGGGCATTTAGCCAGACTCTATGGAGTGTGCTCAAACGCGAAGCTAGTGATGTGCCTCGAAACTTATTTTGCTCATTCTAAATCTGCCGTCGCAAGTGCGAGCCGGGTCTCTCGCGTTAACCTTTAGTTAGGCAATATCCCGCCTTTCCATATTTTCATTGACAGACTTGCGTAATAGCCGACTGACACCTTTCTGTTCGCAAAAAAATATTTTTTAGCACTCTGGCCTGACCACTCTTTTGGCTCTGTGTACGTCGCCACTGTTACACCACGGATGACACTGGAACACTCTTAACATCCCACTACCTGCCTGCCTGTACGAATTTCTATCTATCTATCTATCTATCTATCTATCTATCTATCTATCTATCTATCTATCTATCTATCTATCTATCTATCTATCTATCTATCTATCTATCTATCTATCTATCTATCTATCTATCTATGTATCTATCTATCTATCTATCTATCTATCTATCTATCTATTTGTCTATCTATCTATCTATCTATCTATCTATTTATCTATCTATCTATCTTTTCTGGTTCCCCTGATGGCCCCCTTAACTTGGGGTGAACCAAAACTAGTATGCAAGAATAAGATCCAGTGACAAATATGATTCACACGTCTTTACATGAGGAGTGTGACCATTTCGTCACGTACATTGTCAAAACCTTTTCTCCAGACACGTGTGGCACATACCCGTAGAAAACGGGCGATTATGAGCCACAGGGCTACGATTATGGGCCACATGTAATTGACAGCTTATGTGAACCGAGGAATGAAGAGAACAGAAATGGGTGAGTCAAGTGTGGAAGCTTTATGGAAACTCACATCGGCAGCCTTCACCCGACATATATAAAGAATAAAGGTAGGGGTGCCAGCAAGAATTGATCCAAGCATTTTTCTTGCCAATCATTTATACTGCTACAGAGGTGCGCTGTACATCTCAACCACTTTGGAAAACCAAACTGTGCATGCGTAATGTCGGTGAAACGTTAATTGTAGCTATTGTGCTGGCTATTTGTTTTATTCACATTGCATATGCACTCCTACAGTAGAAACATTACGTCAGCCTAATATCCTTTGTATAACTAGAGGTCGGTTATTCATCAGGTAAGTCTGGGTAGCACTAGCCAGGGCTACCTTTGTCGCAAGCACAAACGCTGCATATATGCTTACGCCTTCTGGTGTTGGGAAAAGCCATATTGCTGTTGGCATCATTACGTAACAATAAGCGGCTGCTTATAAAAAAAGGTATGTGACTTTTCAACATATATTTCTGCACACAATGTGCACATGCCTTTAGTGACATTCAATAACGTTTATGTCAAGAAAAAAATACACCGTAGTTATATTACCTCTGCACGCTTCGCATAACATATTATTAACATAACAATATTTAAGGAGTGAATCCGGTTCTTTGATATGCCTACAACACCTATAACGCTTTCATAATTGCAAGGATAGCTCTCCTGCTATGCAACTTACCTTTACGATGGCGGCTTATGAGTTACTCTTAACGCCGCATTCAAGCGCAGTTTGCTTACGCTATGACATTGGACATTATTGCTCGTCTTTGTACACATCAACAAGCATAATTGATAAGGCTCGGCACGTGAAATTGGGACTTTTTCTTCACCTGAAGGAAAGGCAGGTGCCCCGATAATTTGTGCAAAAGCGCACCATACAGAAGCTCCCTTCTAGATTTTGAAAATGCTTTAGGGAGTTTCGAAGAACGCCTGTCCAGTAGTTGTACTACATACAAAGGCAGAAAAATTTTAATAGACATGTGAAAATAAATCTCCTGTTCTGCCTTGTGTGTTAGATAAATGAAGCAACCAAAGTGAAGTTAGCATTATTTATTTTAAAAAACACACCAGTGTTGCATGAGCATATTGTGTTCGTAGCAACATTCTTCGACAACCGCAGCTTCGATGGGTAAGTATTCATTGCATTTATTCCTTTCTTTCTATTTCTTCTTTGTGTGGCTTATTGGGACACTCTTTGGTAACCAGTATAACCTTTGTTGTGTTATATGGGCAAAGTTTGTCGTATTTTTGATCGCATGCAGTGAAATTTGAACCACTTTTGAATACACCTCTAAGTGCTGGACCTTGTACATGAAGCTCGCACCAAGTTGGCGCTGCAATAGAAAGACATGCAGAACAAATACGTGAAACTCAGAATGCCCGAAAACTTAGTTGTGTAGTAAGTACATTTATAATGCTGTAATTAGGTTTTGATAAGGGAAACAATCAATTTGGAAAAACATTTTAATTCCACATTCCTATTTTTGGCGCCTTAAGCTATACACTAACTATGTCTTCCCTATACCACAGTTTCGGAAGGAAAACGTTAACTATAATCTTCATTTTGAAAACAATATGAAGTGCCACGGCAGGTCAACAGTTTGTACTCGTCTCATCGCCTACGTTTCCGAAAATAGCATGAACAACGAATCAAATTTTTCGTGCAGAGTGCATACTGTAAACGGCAGAGACTGTTAGTGCATGTGCAGGTCATCTGCAGTAGGTTCAAGGTATTCGGCTGCTGTATCATTATACTTTTAGGAGGCTGTGCTGCTTGCTTTCCCTAACAAGGTCATGGGACAGTGTTCACGCATACAGCAAAATAGCGCCATCTCGTAGTGGGTAACCGCCTTAGAGGACGTCCCATGCAACGAGCCACCTGCTTTTTCCTCGCACTGACTTCGCCATCAGTGTTTTCAGAGCAACTTGCCACACTTTCTTTACCAAAGCCATTTGTCGAGTCACTGACATTTTGGTCGGTGTATGGCTAATGTGGCATATTTGTCGTCACATGTGCTTTGCTTTAGAAAGGTGTCACAGCTTCGGTCGCACGGAGCATCACTGCTGTTACGATGCTTGATTGATTGATTGATTGATTGATTGATATGTGGGGTTTAACGTCCCAAAACCACTATATGATTATGAGAGACGCTGTCGTGGAGGGCTCCGGAAATTTCCACCACTTGGGGTTCTTTAACGTGCACCGAAATCTGAGCACAGGGGCCTAAAACATTTCCGCCTCCATCAGAAATGCAGCCGCCACAGCCGGGATAAGAACCCGCCACCTGCGGGTCAGTAGCCGAATACCTTAGCCACTAGACCACCACGGCGGGGCTGCTGTTACGATGCAACTTGGCAAAAGTAAAGGACCAATAGGAGCTGACCTAACCCTCTTCACGCGTATTAGGAACTTGTTGCTAGAGGAGTGGCTCCGTTTTTAGCGGTATGTTCGATTTACCGATAGAAGAAAAGACACATGTAAGAGACGACTGGACAGGCACTACTAACTTTGACAGTTGCGCATCTGCACTGCAAGGATGAACACTGTAGTTTGGCCCTACGTGAACTTCAGAAACTTCCGTTTGGTTTGATGCAGTAGATAAATGTAGGACCTTGTAACGAACGTGGAGTGGTCAAGTGACGAAAAATAAGGAACCTATTAGGCTACAAAGACACCACAACAAGGTTTTAAATGCAGTTAGTTAAATGGCGCTCCATTGTTTAGCACATTTTCAGCAGTATATTGGTAAGTTGACTGATAGTTAGCTAACAGTGCATTCCATAGGAATAGGCGTGGGAAGGGCTGCTTTGATTATCGTTGTGGGCAGCTTACCTTCCCAATATTTCCCGTCAATCACGTCATGTGTGCCTGATTGGTATTTGCGTTTTGGCGGGCGCCTGTTCTGTGATGGCCACAGCGAGTGTCGTGTGACAGCTGCTCGCTTAACGTCACGGCAGTCTTCCACGCGTGACTCCGCTCGCTTGGCGCCCTGCTCGCACTCGTCGATTCTCTAATGCTAGGGCTGGCGTTATTCAAGACACTCAAGTGACTCCTAGGTCTCGTTATTTCGGAAATGCCATGGTCCTCAGAGTAGGTCCACGTGGCTAGCGATTCTTTCGGCCCAGGTAGCAACAGCTACCTGCGTTTTCTTCAAGGGACTTTTAATGAGCTCATTCCGGCGCACCATGAGCGATATTGCGGTAGCGGTTTGGGGGTCGGAAAACCTCCACAGTTCCACATTACCTGATTTGTGATGGCTAATTTCTTTTTGCTACATTATTGTTTCTGTAGAAGGACAAAAAGCGGAGTGCATGAAATAACCGGCCGACATATCTCTCCTGCCGTACAGCAGATGCACGATTAAAAAGAGTGAGGGCCAGCTAAAGTGTAAGGTTGAATGCTGCGGCAGTCACACGCGTTCTTGTGAGGTTTTGAAAGGCGGTGGTAGATAAGCCATTCATTTATCTGTATTGACTCATGGGCTTCACTTTTAATATATTTAGCTTACCCTACCATTTAACATGCAACGGCTACTTTGATCAAACCTTGCCCCAATGACTTGGCTGTGATTTTGTTTTTGCTTTAGCAGTCACTTCTAGTGTAATTGGTTTTGAGAATATTGAAAAAATGGATGGATAAATAACACAGTGATAATAAAAAGTTTGAGTTTGCACTAAACAAATAAAAAGAACACGCCATCTCTCGCTAATGGAAACGATGTGTTGATGTGAAGCAGCCGGCGCTAACGCCTACTCTTGCGGTGATAGGAGCCTGGCGCTCATCGCGTCATTGCGCAGAAGAGAAACATGGGGAGCCACAGAGCACGCGGTGATAAACTGGTGTTTCCTACTGGAGCTTGCCGATCGCACTAATTGGCAGTGAGAGACAGAAGACTCCGATTGGACACAGAGACTAGCTGTCTGCTTTGAGTTAACGCGCTACGCTGCAAATTTTTTTGTTCAAGAACGCGCAGGAGAACTTCAAAAGAGTTGACTGTTGGGCGAGTTTGTGCTTTGACCGAGAAATCATCATGAGGGCGCAACTAGAAACAATACACAGGAAGATACAGATAAAGAAAGGCGCCTGTCCTCGTCTGTATCTTCCTGTAGGTTGTGTTTAGTTGCTCTCTAATGATGGTTTCTATGTCAAGGCACAGGAGAAATCTTCCACCGGCACTACCTTGGAATATAAGAACCAGTGCCTAAATACACGTGGTGGCCAGTGATCGGTTGTGCAGCGCAAACAGTCAGTTTTTTTTTTCGATCAAGAAAGTCGCTATCAGATGCTACCTGCTTCATCGTTGCGAGCCGAGAGAAGGCAAACATGGGAGAGGAGAAAGCGGGGAGGGGAGCTGCATACTAAATGATGGTGTAAACGCCATGGCGAGAAATGGCTATAGGAGAGGAGGGAGCGAGCGTAGGCTAGCAGATGCTCCCGGCGGTGGCGTTGCGAGGCGAGAGGGACGAAAAGCGAGAGCAGGTGGTAAGAGAGAAGTGGAGAGAGTAAGTGCAGCTGTTGGAGGGGGGAAGAGGAGAGTTGCGCATACGTAGTGTGAATGCCGGCGCCGACGTCGACTTCGCCAGACACAGACCCGAGCAAGAGATGCTCCACGTCCATCACAATGGGGAAATATGGCTCATTCACTTGTTTCGTGCACGCGCCCTCCCGACATCATTGTTAAACGCCCCGATTGCCTCAAACTTTTGTTTCTATGCATGCCATGTAGTGTTCCCAAAAATAATTTCTCATGTGCTGTAAAGAGAATTAATCAGGCAGACTGTTCCTATTTTCACGGTAGCCCTAGAATTTTAAGTAAAAGAACAAGTATTCAATTTGACTTTTCGCCCAGCCGCGGTGGCCTAGTGGCTATGGTACTCGGCTGCTGACCCGCCGGTCGCGGGATTGAATCCCGGCTGCGGCGGCTGCATTTTCGATATAGGCGGAAATGTTGTAGGCCCATGTGCTCAGATTTGGGGGCACGTTAAAGAACCCCGGGTGGTCGAAATTTCCGGAGCCCTTTACTACGGCGTCTGTCATAATCATATGGTGGTTTTGGGACATTACACCCCTCATATCAATCAAATCACTTCCTTTCACATGTGTAGTTCAAAAGAGGGCAATACGTTAAAAAGCAGCGTTAAAATGACACCTGACGGAAGCTGTGTTTTTTGGGGGGGTAAAGACATAGCTGCTAATGACTTGGATATAACCTTAAAATTGAAGAAATCAACCTAAAAATTGAGCAGAATATCTTATTGGCAGATGTAAATTAGGGAGGTCAATGTGTATGGCTTATGTTTTTTTATGAAATAAATGTTGTCTCTTAGCTGTTCACTTTGGGTTAACCTGTACGTGGTACTAAGCCCTAATATTTCACTTTATGGCAATAAATTTTTCCAAACGTTCAACAATTTCCTCTATTCATGTTATATTCTAAATGATAGCTTTGTTAGTTTTACATTAATCTCTAAGGAACTTTGAAGTCCTACCGTGCAACATCAGAACAGTATGAAAGCACAAGAGCTGTAGTATCAAAACGTGTACTTGCCGTTTTTTTCGACCACAATACGAACAAGAAAAATAGCACACCAATAATATCTATTCCAGTATCTCAGCTCCTTTGTGACATTATTGCCTGAAAAATGTGAAAGAATTGCGACCAAGTATGATTTTAAGACCACATCTTTGACTGTGACACACTAGTTGTCTAATTATTTTGGTACCTGCATCAAAATAAAATTTGCATTCTACATAAATGCTCAATCAGTAAGAGAACAAGTTTGTTTCACAAGAAAGAAAGCGCATTCGAAAATATTTTTGAGTTAAGGAAGCTTTGTGATGTGCATATAGTTGAGGCCACTTTTTTTGCTCATGATTAGCACGCGACGATGTCTGACAACAAACGATGCAGAAAAATCTGCCAGATTTGACAAAGCCTTTCTGCAATAATGGTTATGGCGTTTAAAATCTATGGCTGTGGGGTGTAGGTTGCCTCGGAATTTCAGCTGCTGAAAGGTGACACTTTTTAGGGACGAAGCTCCTCAAACCGTTGATCATGGGTCTGCGATGTATATATTATCGTAGTAGTAGTAGCAGCATGTAGCCACCTCTACGGGTGAACTAGAAATGCGGCACGCGTGCAATGTTTTTGATTATGGAGGAAACCCGTGCCCATCTATTAAAAACTTAAAATATTGTTGTTTCAGACGAAATACCCTACAGAGTCGACTATCGGTGACAATATGTAATAAATTTCCTTTAAATTTTATGTTTACTAAAAAAAACTTGTAACAGATTTGTGCACTTTTACCACTATCTGGCCGGAAGAGGTTGCCATGTTAAACTCGCTGGGCGTAACCTGCTTGGCTTTAGCAAAGTTAAGCGAAAGTTGGGGCGCAGTGCCATGAACTAGCGGTGGTGAAAGGTGGCAGCTAGGCACGAAGCGCAGGCCGTAATGGAGTGCGCGCAGGCACTCTTCTAGTTCGGCCGTGCCACCTCTCGTTTAGTCTTTGCAATGACTGCTAGATGGTAGTACTTCTGTATGATGAATATATGAATAAATGATGCGAGATAGTGGTACTTGGTGTATTCACTAGATAGATGGATGGATGAACGGACGCACGGATAGACGGAGGAATGGACAAACAGGGAGACACACGGACGAACAAACACACAGACGGATGGACAGACGCAAATGTGGACGGACAGACACACGCACGGATTTATTGCACGGACGGACAGCGCAGGGAAGGACGGGTGGACGGAGGTATGGATTTGCGCACGAACGGAAGGATGGATGGACGCAAAGATGGATGCGCAGATGAATGGACGCATACACGCATGGACGGATGCACAGACGGATAAACCCAAGGACGAACGAATGGTCACACAGACGGACGCATGGACGGGCGGAAACAAGAACGACTGAACGAACGGAAGCTTGGATGAACTGACGAATGATTCGACCCAGCCATCACCATTCACTGCGTAAATAAGCTGTGGTTTTTTTCATTCATACCACAAACATATATGTAAAAGGTAAGGTCGTCGTTTGAGTTAATAAGTACTTGCAAGCGAGAAAGCAACGGCTGATTGATTGATATATAGAGTTCAACGTCCCAAAACCACCATACGATTATGAGAGACGCCGTAGTGGAGGGTTCCAAAAAGTTCGACTACCTGAGGTTTTTTTAAAGGAACAATGAAGTCAAGCAACACGTTACGTCAGAGTGAAAGCTAAATAAATGTACGACAACATGGAAAACGACAATTATTAGGAGCATCAGCGCCCCACTTATTGAGAAAAAAAAGTAAATCCACAAGAATACATGCGCCGCACGAGAACATTCTCAATATGATCCCTATGTCGTAAGACAAACCGTCACAATTAATCACTAGTAATCGATCTAACTGCACTAAATACAGAACTTTCTATGCATCAAGAGACACAATAAAATGGCATTCTCTTCACTTCTGTTTCATTCATAGAAAAAAAAACCGCCAGACGTTACTAACGGGTTGGGCAAGTGTTTCATAAATTCAGTTTTCACGGGGTAACACTAGACAGGCTGGGCCATCTAGCAGGCCCCAGTTGAACCAAAACACGTCTGTCATCTCGGAGCCAGTAGCAGGAAGTTGGTCAATGGTCGCTGGTGAAGCCCGTTACCGTGGTCCACAATATTGTTGAGCTGCCACGCAAGGGTTGTAGAACACCACACGCTTTGTAGAATAGCATGGCTTCTGCACGCTACGGGTCACGCGCTTTTAGCGTTGAACTTGTTAGATGCTGTAACATTTTTATCGCCAATAAAACCAGACAGGCTATTGCGTCTGCAGTCGGAGCCATGAATACCGAGTAGTTTTTCCCCGTGAAAACTTTGTGCCAGGAATATGGTATATTTCAAAGTGGAACGACGCGAGTGTATTTTCGTGGAACTCACTGATCTTGTTCTTTGCAAGAATTATTAAAGACATCTTCTATGGAAATAAGGGCACGGACAATGTGCTAGAGCGAGCGATGGATGGACGGACGGACGTACAGACAGAGACACGGACGAACGGAAGCACGGACAGACGGAATCACGGTAGCACAGCCGCATGGGCGGATGGACGCATGGACCGACAGAAGCACGGACAAAGGGAAGCACGGACAGACGGAAGCTTGAAGCGGCGCAAGCACGGGCGGACACTTCGCATCACTCATCATCATTCACTCCATGGATATGTTGTGATCTTTTTTGAACCCCGCCTATTTACCGTTTACTGGAAGATTAACTAAATTGTTGACCTCCACTAACTTTTTTTTAGTTTTTCACGAACCATCAATAGTATTGTTTTGTTGATTCTGTGGTGGTTCTAAAGAAAAATTAGATCATAAAAAACTGTTTCCACTGTCTTCTTATTTGTTAAACAGTTCTACGCACAGGAAGTGAGAGGTGGTTGGAGAATGCGACTGCGAATGAATGTGAACCGCGCCAATCCAAAACATCGTAATCAGGGTCATCTTTATGATGCATAGTGCAAAGCTTGCATCGTCATGTGCGTGATCTTCATCGGCACCGTGAGTATGGACAACGTAGAACAAATAAGAGAGCAACAAAAGACAACAAATAGATAAACAAGTGGAAAACAATTAAAGAGAGAAAAAAGAGATATAAGGAAGAAGAGAAGAAAAGAGATAAAGTAGGTAGGTAAAAAGGCAGTTTACTTGCTGAGCCACCGATCAGCTCTTGATTTTTACTAGCCAATCTAACATTTACTATTTAGATAATACACTGTAATGATTTGACATTCAGAAGAATTTCATATTATGATTACACCTCAGATATTCAACAAATTTTATTATTTCTCTTCTTTTCCTTTTTTTTTTCACATTGTGTCAAAATAATTTCACAGTCAAAACAAAGGAATCCTTTTTCCTCTAGCCTGGATAACCTAAAGGTATTGACTTGCATTAACCACCGGCTTCTTGGCCAATCCCCCTTAGTGGGTGAGAGCCATAAAAGAAAGAATCAATCAAGCAAGCAAGCAAGCAAGCAGACACAGCTTCATGCTGCATTTACTAGGCTTAACTGCTCTTCCGTGTGGTAAAGTGTTCATGTCTAGATTCAAGTTCTTATTATGAGAATGTAAAGAGAAAATTGAAAGTTGTGATAATAATGTGAATAACAAGGTTCCGTGTGCTCAAGCTGACGTTCCTACGAGTGGAGTTGTCTTCTTGAAGGCCTGTTGTAGTCTTGAGGAAAACAAGAACACTTGTATAAACATCAGTCAGAGCACACAACTCCTATTTACGCGTTTTGATTTCTTTAGGTTATGACTCGCTGAAACATTTAGAATAAACACCTAGGTGTGATGTTTCTTCAGGATTCATCCACCCAGTGTGAAGTTGCCTTAGTTTTTACATTATTGCTGCACCCATGACAGAACTTTTAAAGCCAGTTGGGGCGATTTTCGAGTCACTATTAGATGGCTACATAACATCAAAATAAATTTATTGCTTGGTTGCTTGTGACTGCTTGATTGACATTGTGAATTTTTTTTTACAACGGTGCGTGGGAGCACTGCGTGAATTCCCAATCTACAATGTCTGTGTTTACTGCATGCTGTTTTGTCTTCATTGTTTGCTTCCAACTCCGCACGTTCAATAGCAAGTTTTAGTAATGGAATACTGTTTTCTTTACCATTCCAGTCTGTCATTTCCATTCTGGGCGGATACTGCAGTAGTTGAGCCTCCACCGTCTTTTTATGCCTGAAAATACGCACGGACAAGTGAAGTAAGCACAATAGTCATGTTGCCCTAGTTGCCAACATGAGCGTCCAAGCATGTTCGAATTCGCTCTCAAGAATTTTCAATACATCCAACACCGAAGCACTAACGTTTTGCGATAGAGAAGAAAATTCAAGCGCAAGTGTGATGAAAGGACACACAGGTCACGTTTTATGGGTGATGCGTAACAATAAAGGACTTGAATCGGCAAACCGAAACATAAACTGAGGAGTGGAGGGCAAGAGGAGTGGGGTGGGGGACCGAAACATTAAACTGATATAGAAAGTAGCGTGTGTGGTCGTACACTTGTGCTCGCTTAAATAGAACGAACTATTTCTTTTCTTTCTCTCTCTATTGAATTTGTTTTTCAAAATCCGCTGTCAGATGTTTAAAAAAGTATTTATACTAGGCACAAATATGAAAGTATGCGTGATGAATCAGTATCCAGGACATCCCGGACGTTTTCACCCCTCATCATATCGCCAAACTGGTACTTAGTCACTCGCTTTTGTGCTTAATCTCGGTGCTCTCTGCTTTATAGCGCCAAATCCTTAGTAGTGGAATGAGACACGTCGTCATGGTAAAAAAGTAAATGAGTGCCCTATGAAGTAGGTGCACGAACCCATGACAGCAGAGATCTTGCACGCTTCTGTGATAAGGCTTTTTTATCCGAAACATCATCGTCACTATATATTGAACAATAAGCCAGCATCATGAAATACCACATCTGTACACGTAATGCAGTTAGACACATCAAGTACAACGTACGAGCAAAAAGAAAAATAATAAAGAGTAGAAAAAATAAACAATCGTACTTTGTTGTATTATTCACACAAAAAGATCAAGTGAACCTTCACCTAAACATAACAACAACAACAATGACCGTAACAAAATGCCACGCTCATGCTTTTTACGTCACCAAGCGTACATACACTGTCATATTCCAGACGGCCTGGTAGAGCAAGGTGACGCTGTTGTCAGTTAAATTTCTCGTTCTATAAAAAATGCATGTCGCGTTATAGCTCCCGTAGAATTGTGGTTGAGATGCTGCGAATATCCAGATCCTGCGGCTCGTGTGAAGAAACTGAAAATAAAAGCATTTCTCTGCGTTACTGAGTATTGTTTGGGTAAACCTTATCGAAGAAGGTGCCTGCTCATCAACAGCCCCCAGACTGCAGTAAACAACTGCAGCTTGTGTGTGCGCCTGTGTGAGAGGGCTAAGGGAAAGAGAGAAATTTAACATAATATTGGCCGTGTTTTGTCGAGCAACTAAAACACAGATACAACGTTGGTTCAATCTTCCCGGTGCTGTATCGCAGAAATTAGCGCTAATTATGTGAATTAAAAGAGAGAAGTATAAGAACGCTGCTATGAATGAGGACGAACACCTTTCCTTGACTGGTAACATTATTAAAAGAGATGTCTCCAATTTTTATGGCTTAGAGATTATTCTGCACCGTCGGCGGTGTTTTCCACAATTTGTATTTAAAATCCTCT